>JAVGWX010000019.1:33911297-34318797 GCA_036924085.1 Ariolimax columbianus | reverse complement strand
TACCAAAATCTATACCTCCACGTGCTGATCCAGAGATTACTGGCTAAAGAGAAGGGATCGAAGATGGAAGGCTAACCCGATAGACAAAAATATGTCTGCTGAAGTCGGATGTGCATGACCAAAACGTGCAAATATCACAGTCAATGTGTAAACTACTACACAATCCACTCCGTTCTCCGGACAACATCATGCTATTTGCAAAGCCGTTTTCAGGGCTTGGTAATTGGTGGTTAAGAACAAATGATAAAGAAGAAGAAAAAGAAAATAGAACAACAATAACAATTAACAGAAGAAGAAGACGACGAAGAAGAAGAAGAAGAAGACGACGAAGAAGAAGACGACGAAGAAGACGAAGAAGAAGAAGAAGAAGAAGAAGAAGAAGAAGACAGAAGAAGAAGAAGAAGAATAAAATGCGAAGAAGAAGAAGAAGTAAAAAAGAAGAAGAAGAAGTAACAAGAAGAAGAATACGGAAGACGAAACAGATAAAGAAGACGAAACAGAAAAAAAAGAACAAGAGTAGAGGAAGAAGAACAAGGAGAAGGAAAAGAAGAAATGCAAAGAATAATAATAAAAAGAACAAAAATAAAAAGAAGAATGAGATCGACATGGACAATAGGAAGGATCTTGATCAGATACCTCACGTGAACCCAGACGCCAACCGTACATGGCAATGATTATTTAAAATATAAACTGTTTTCAGAAGCTTACCTGAACATTGTTAAATACACATATAGGTAATGACACTGTTCCATACTATGGAATAAATCACATTTAGAGCATAAAGTGGGTGCTAGTAAATAGTTGCGTCTGCAAGCGTAAGTTTCCAGCCGGGTTGACAGTTCCAGGTAAGATTTACATTGAGAAATAAACCTTGCGTTAGCTGCAAGAATTGCTGTCTGTTAAATGGGAGAATGCCAGAAAAATACAGAACTTAATGATTTAAGAGCAGTACTCTGTCAACTATGCCAGCAGTCAGCACCAAAAAGAGTACTGGTACAGTGGGTTCCATCCCACAGTAACATCCAAGGCAACGAGGAGGCAGACAGACTGGCAAAAGAAGGTGCAAGATTACCACAACCAGATTTTAGTGTGACCTACAAAGAGTCCAAAAGGTTTATTAGGGACAGATACATGGCCAAATGGGAAACAGAGCATACTGGCTACACAAACAATTATGCCTATTACCAGTTGAGCAGAAGAGAGCAGGTCATGGTCTTCAGACTCCGCACAGGCCACAACAGACTTAGGTACCATCTATTCAATAAACTGAAGTTAGGTGGCACTGACGAATGCACCTGTGGTACAAGGAAAATGATCGCTGAAAATCTACTGCAAATTTGCCCGACATACGAGGACCAGAGAAAGCACATGTTGCCATCACCAGTGGCAACACTAGACACGCTCTGTGGCAGTGTCGACAGCCTCAGGATGACAGCTGCTTTCTTTGAACATATTCAAGTTGACGTCTGACAGCGTACGAAGAAGAAGAATAAGAAGAAGAATACATTTGAGAATACCAGAATGAGGGATAAAAGCACCCAACAGTAATATTTATTTTAGTATTGGTATTTGTAGAAGAAGTAGTAATAATATGGAGTTGGGGGGGGGGGGGGGTGTAGCGAGGAGGGGTGGGTGGTAGAAGGACTGAGCTGGACGTCCCGCTCGTTAAAGGAAAGTGACGCGTCTGATATAGCCTCTCCTTTCCAGGTGTAGAGATCGCCGCTGGATTCACTGTTTGGCTTGCCGTTCAGGGTTTCCAGGGCCTCTCCTACATTATTGTGTCCCCAGCAGCAGCACTTTCATGAGGGGTCCCCTGTTTCTCACAGAGCCTGCTGTGGGGCGCGACCGAGTACCCGGCGGTATAACTGGGCGGGCAGATTGGGCTCATTAGTCTTGGTTTGCAGCCAATCTAAGAGAAGGTAAACTCTAAACACGGGTAGACGAAGGTCGTTAGCCTGTTCAGGCAGTTCGCCTAGGAGAAGAGGATTTATGATTTTAAACCCAAAAGTACCAGAGACAGTTGGCTAGTCTTGAGACGATGAGAGTATCATCAGATGTCTCGAGTAACTAGCATCTGCGGGAAACTACACTACTGCCTTGTGGAAACCTCGGGAGAGGGTAGGGCTACGGGAGTAAACCCATATATAAAATCCGGAGTGGAGCACCTAGGGAGAATGGTTTTAAAATTGCGAACTAATTCCGGCAGCTCCTACAGCTGAGCTTGTGCCAATTTGTCATGCTTTGCATTCCTTTGGATTTCACCAGCGAGGCCTAGAGAGGAATCCTTCAGTTTCAGCAGCTTAGGGTCTCCGTATTCAGCGCCCAGGCTTGCGCCTTGAGAGACTACTGACAGGGTGCCACACGCATGATCTGCGAAGACTGAGACGCCTATAAATAAATGAGTTACAATATGAATTGTATTATTTATTAATTAATACTATCTGTAGTATTGCTTGTAGTCGCTGTTGTAGTAGTTTTTATGTCAAGCCTAAGGCTACCGAGCCGGTATGTCCCCACCCGCATGTGTACCAGTGAGACTCGGACTGTGTACGGCAGTCATGCTAGCAAAGTGAACCACGTCTATACAAGTTGCCTCCGTAGATTGTTTAAAAAAAAAGTGGTAGGATGAGGTGCCAGACACTGAAATCCTAATGAAGGCAAAACTGCAGTGTATCATCACACTGTTACAGAAAACCCAGATCAAGTGGGCCGGCCGTGTCGTCCGCATGCCAGACAACCGCATCCCAAAACAACTAATGTATGGTGACCTGAAAGATGCCTTGCATCAAGTCGGGGGTCAAAAGAAGTGTTTCAAAAACTCCCTCGAAGTATCTCTCACACGCTTCAGCTTCGATGCAAATGAATGGAAATGCCTTGCACAGGGCCGCAGGGCATGGCGTGGAGCCACCATCAGATGCACCACCATTGCCGAGGAGCGCCGGGCCTCCGAGGCACTGATAGAGCGCACTTTGCGAAAATACAAAACAACTGATACTCACATGTCCAATTCTGACATTAAATGGTTAGCACGTTAAAGGATTTTCCGTGCCAAAATTGGACTTTGCAGCTGCGTCGCCTCCGGACTCAATGGTGAGGTGCAGCACACCATGTCTCACTGATGTTGTCACATGGCTTGCGATGGACAGTTATTATTATTATCATCAGTGGTAATGCCGGTTAACGTCGTTGCTGTTGTTGAAATGATGATAGTTGTAGTAGTAGTAGTAGTAGTAGTAGTAGTTGCAATAGTAGTAGTAGTAGTAGTTGTAATAGTAGTAGTTGTAGTAGTAATTGAAATAGTAGTAGTAGTAGTTGTAGTAGTAGTAGTAGTAGTTGAAATAGTAGTAGTAGTAGTTGCAATAGTAGTAGTATTAGTAGTAGTAGTAGTAGTAGTTGTAATAGTAGTAGTAGTAGTAGTAGTAGTAGTTGAAATAGTAGTAGTAGTAGTAGTAGTAGTAGTAGGAGTAGAAGAAGAAATAGTAGTAGTAATAGTAGTAGTAGTTGAAATAGTAGTAGTAGTAATAGTAGTTGCAATAGTAGTAGTAGAAGAAGCAGCAGCGGCAGTAGTAGTAGAAGTAGTAGAAGTAGTAGTATAAGAAATAGTAGTAGTAGTAGTATTTGTAGTGGTGGCAGTGCTGGCTGTACCACTAGAAGTACTGGTGGCATTAGTTGCCGTAGTGGTGTTTGTGGTATTTATTTCCGTTGTACTATTAAAAAGATGGCCGGTTTGGTTGATAGTCAACAACAGAAAATGGTGGTGTGTCGCATGAGAAACGGAAATCACAGACACCAACACTACGGCTCTTGGTGAAGTCCATCAGCTGAAACCCATGACGAAACACGATGAAAGCCAGTTACTGGTAGTCTGGTCGTCAAGAAATCTTCTTCTACCTAGAAATTAAAAACCCGGAAACATAGAATGTAATGTTTGAAGATAATAATAATAATAGCTGTCCACCGTTGTCGATGAGGACCGCCGACATCATCCTTGTCACTGATTTCCCTGTTGGGTGTGGGTGCGCATGTGGCTGAACAGGCCAATGCTGGCACGAAAATATCTGCTACATATCGGGCACACGAGGTTTGTAGAAGGGAATGGTGTTCCCGCTGCTCGGGATTTCCGCCTCTCGCGTCTGCTCTTGGCTTTCACAACACGGTCGTCTTCACCGGCAGTTACACCCGATTTGACTGCGCTTCTCCAGTCAGATCTGTTTTGCGCAAGATATTCCCAGGTGTCGATGTCTATCTGGCAACTTTTTAGTGATTCCTTCAGATCGTCTTTAAAACGTTTCATTGGGCGCCCTCTCTCGCGCCATCTCTCTCTCAGTCGCCGTAGAGAAGCTTCTTTGGGAACCGCTCGTCTGACATACGGACGAGGTGTCCGGCCCATCCTAGTCGTGCTTTTTCTAGCAGTGCATGGATGCTGGGCATGTTAGCCCTCGAGAGAACCACGATGTCAGTGACACGATCTTGCCATCGGATGTGGAATATTCGCCTCAGGCAACCTGTGTGGAAGTGGTTTAACCTCCTTGCATGTCCAGAGTATACAGTCCAGCGTTCGCACGTGTATAGTAGGGTTAAAATGATGATTGCACGGTAGACTTTGAGTTTGGTCTTGACGCTGATGCCACGACGTGCCCAGACAATCGAGCGCATTCTACCAAAGGCTGTGCTGGCCTTTGCTATTTTGCTTGCCACCTCATCGTCTAGGCTGACAGATCTCGACAGCGTGCTGCCCATATATGTGAATTTGTCTACGGCATTCAACGTCTGCCCGCTGACTGTAGTCTCTGGTTTTGTGTACGGCATGCCTGGTGCTGGTTGGTATATGACCTCTGTTTTTTTGGCATTTATGGTCAGGCCAAAATTTTTGCATGCGACAGAGAACCGGTCCATTCCAACCTGCATGTTCAGTTCTGAGTTGCTCATTAGAGAGCAGTCGTCAGCAAATAGAAGTTCCTTGATTATGTCGCCAGCCACTTTAGTTTTGGCCTTCATTCTTCTGGAATTGAGTAATTTGCCATCTGTGCGGTACTTTATGGATATTCCAAGCTCCAATGATCTGAAGGCGTCTGCCATCGTGGCCGCGAACATCATACTGAACAAAGTCGGGGCGAGTACAGATCCTTGTTTTACTCCGTTTGATACTAGAAACGTTTTATAGATTTGCACCGTTGTCCAGTACACGAGCACACATGCCTTCGTGTAGCTGTTTTGCCATTGTTATGAACTTGTTGGGGCAGCCAAACTTAGACATTATCATCCACAGCCCTCCTCTGTTATCAAATGCCTTTGTCAAATCAATAAATGTGGTGTACAAGGCCTGATTTTGTTCTTGACACTTCTCTTGTACTTGACGAGCGGCAAAAATCATGTCCACTGTTCCTCTTCCGGCTCTGAATCCACATTGGCTTTCTGGGAGGTGGTGGCTTTGTTCAAGGTGTTTGTTGAGCCTGTTTAGCAGTAAGCGAGCTAGGATCTTGCCTGCTACGGAGAGTAGCGATATTCCACGATGACTGACGCATTCCTGACGGTTGCCTTTTCTTTTGTACAGGTGAACGATTGAGGCGTCCTTTACCTCATGCGGAATTTTTCCCTCAGCCCACATGTGACAGAAGAGTTCAGTGATCCTTCTGGTGAGGGATGGGCCAGATAATACAACGTTGAAAAAGCAGATAAATTTTCGGCAGAAATAAGACCATGTAACGGAAGCATTTTGGGTACTGCAAAATAGGACATTATTCACTCACATCTAATATATTCAAATATATGTATGTTTATATATTTCTTTTTCTAAGAATCGACGTCACTGCACTCCGGGCATATCCATAGGTGCTCAGTCACTCTAATCAAATGGTGTAAGGTATGGATTGTGATGGTCCATGTAGCTCGCTGGATGTACACTCTCCTGCGCCTTCCTATCATGCCCCCCACTCCGCTCGAACCTCGTTTATGCCGAAACGTTGCAGTCTGTGGATTGCTGCTTCATCTATTGCGGTGTCCTCATCGAGCAGGCGGTCATTGGTTGATTTCAAAATGTCCCTTCTATCCATCACTAATCTGCCCATGATTAGAGTTTGTGAAGCCATGATGTCCGCTCTTTCATTGTCCTTAACCCCGACATGAGCAGGACAGTAGATCCATGCCAACGCCTGGAGGTGTGAGGCCTCAACAGCAACTATCCACTCGTACCTAAGCCATCCCTTCTGTACTTTCTGAAGTACGGTTTGCGCGTCTGTCACGATGAGTTCCCTTATAGAAGTCTCAACTAATTATAAATATATATATATATATATAATATGAGTTATTCAGACATATCATACTAACCAAGACATCGCGGCAGGGTCAGACACAATACACAGACCAAGACCACAATCTATCTCAAGTGTAGCGTTCCCTAGAAACAGGTTTTTTTCAAGGCAGCATGAAAATGCCGAGATGTGGATCGATGTCATTCCCGCTGTATTGAGCGTGTCGCCGATGAAGCAAAGCATAAGACAATTGCCTGGATAACCGCTGTCCACCGTCATCAACATGCTCAGGATGTGAGGAAAGCTACTACAACACTCCACTGAACGTCCTTTTCTAGGTGCAAAGAAGAGTAAACTTATTGATTGTTGGCATTCTACAACAATACTAAATATATATATATATTTATAGAGAGAGAGAGAGAGAGAGAGAGAGAGAGTGAGAGAGAGAGAGAGTGAGAGAGAGAGATAGAGGGGGAGAGAAAGAGATGGATACAATGATTTTAACAGAAACAATTATTAATACAAGGAAATATAAACAGCTACATTCGTCAGTGGATTCTTGTGAATATCCAGATTTGTCTCACTGGTAGATAGATGTAAACTAAATGACATCTGACCATGATATAGGCAAGTTGGTAGATGAAACAAAAATAACAGGTTAACGGGTAACAGCCAATGCAGGCTAAAAAACAGCTTGTAAAAACAGACAGATGTAGGTGAATCAGGAATAGTTGAGATTGATCAAAGCGGCACTTGTAAGAAACATGGGGTCGATGTAGTCAAGAGGTTAGGCACTTGCTTTTCACAGTGATGAACGGAAACAGTGGGAGATCGAATCCCTCACGTTTCAAGCGTTCCCTAGTCTCAAGGGAGATAAGACCAGAGTGTCTGCATCCTGAGTTATCTACAGTAGTCTCGCCCAATAGTGTTGCCACTGATACAAGGTAACTCGGGATAAGATTGAGATTGATTACCAGCGTAACTTCTTACTCACTCTAATACAAATATAGCGCACATTACATTATTAAGACAAATCGTTCTGATGTTGTGGCCATCATCGGCTGCGTTGGGTAATAACTGTAAGAAACAAAACGAGATAACCAAGCACAACACATATTGGAACACACAGAGAAGGAGTTGAACGTGGACACAGCCAGACACTGTGCGAGGCATTCCGGAAGGGAAAGGGAGCTTTCCTAGAGTCTAGTGGCCGGAAATCAAATGTCAGAGGGAATACGAATCTCTGGTGAAAAACCGGTGGATTATAATGTCCAAACGGGACACATAGTCTGGTAGTAATGTAATACGCATTTATAATAATGCATTCAGTTATTGAAACCACAAATCCTTTTCTAGTATGTTGGCTATATTCTTATAACGTCTTGTTTCTCACTATTCAAATGAACGGTTCTGTCTGGCCAGGATGCGCAGAAAGCAGCTTGGATGTGGTCTATGTGCTAACGTCAATGCGTCCTTACTAGGACGAACTCCGAAATGGAAGAAGTAGAAGAAGAAGAAGAAGAAGAAGAAGAAGAAGAAGAAGAAGAAGCAGAAGAAGAAGAAGAAGAAGAAGAAGAAGAAGAAGAAGCAGAAGAAGAAGAAGAAGAAGAAGAAGAAGAAGAAGAAGAAGAAGAAGCAGAAGAAGAAGAAGAAGAAGAAGAAAAAGAAGAAGAAGAAAAACAAGAACAAGAAGAATAAGTCAAGGATAAAGGAGAAAGAGAAGAAGAAGAAGAAGACCAAGAAGAAGAATAAGCAGAAGATGATGAAGAAGAAGAAGAAAAAGAAGAAGAAGAAGACGACGAAGAAGAAGACGAAGAAGAAGAAAAACAAGAAGAAGAAGGTGAAGATGAATAGAAAGAAGTAGAAAAATAAAAATCATTCAAATAAGAAAACGAAGGAAACAGAAGAAGGATGGAAGAAATGAAGTAAGTAAGTAAGGAAGGAATGAAGGAAGGAAGGAAGGAAGGAATGAAGGAAGGAGAACAAGAAGAAGCAGAAGAAGAAGAAAAAGAAGAAAAGAAGAAGACAATCAAGCAATACAATTAAAGTAATTCCCTGCACGAATAGAGAATCCCCTTTGTATCCTCCCATGCATGGCGAAGGAATCGACAAAGGAGGGGGCCGGCAAACTCATCATGTAAAAAAACCACTACTACGATAAACCACACAACAGATCACTAGAATCTTAGATGCCCTAACAACTGGTTAGAGTTAACCAAATGCAGTTTCGGACCTATCTTTCAACAAATGAAACGACGAGAAAGTTATTAGAAACATTGTAATCAACTAAATCTGATAAGCAGCTATCAGAGGACCATTGTATGAAGGCTGGAGAAGACCTTTAAAGTTGAGAGAAATGGGGATCTATTTCCAGCGTTAACAGTGCAACACGTGACTGTGAAATTACATTCCAACATCATTATTTCCAGGAAACCTTATTTAAAGTTGCTTTGATGAAACCTGAACGCTAAGGTCGCACAATGAGACGAGTAAAATACCGGAACTGGCCATAAATTAGACTCCAGAAAGAAAGCAGAGACGTCGCTCGAAAACAAGGAGTACATAATGATTGGTGGTTTTTTGTACTTCCCTTAATTCCCTCCCATTTTACCCTCGCTCCTTTCTATAAATTTTCATTCATCACCCCAAAAAAAAAAAAAAATAAATAAAAATACACACAATAAGTCCGTGTGCGAGTTATGGGAATGTAATAGTTGCACTAAGGAATTCCTTGTGTGATAAAAGGGCTGACAACGTCATGAAAGGAAACATGATAAAGAGTCCACCAATGTAAGAGCATACACATCCTTCTGTGCTGTGTTATTGCGTCTTTATTCATCCCAGAGTTCGCTTGGTTCCCATCGTAACGGAACATTCCATTTCGGGTGAAGGAAACGACATATCGATATAATTGTATGTTAAATAAAGAAGTAAATGCTTAGATAAAGGTAGAAGTGCACAAAAGATGGCTATATTCCGTTTTGCGAAGGGTTAGGGTTTGTATTAGGTTAGGATTATGATTCAGGTTAGGATTAGGTTAAGGATTAAGGTTAAGATTAAGGTTAGGATAAGATTTAGGGCTAGGTTTTAGGTTATGGTTAGGATCACGATAAGAATTATGGTTAAATATCATGGATGTTAACACATCGACTGGCAGCACGGAAAATACCAAGCTGCTGTAGAACCTAATTTTGTTTTAAAAGTAAAGATCCCGTCACGCCGTGCGGCGTATAGGAAATGTGGTATTAAACCTATGTTATTGTGTAACCCACGGCACATAATGGATATACACACTGGATGCTACTCTCCTTATCGGCAAACGTTGGGAGATGCAATAAATAACTAGATATGACGGCAGGACTAAGCGGCTGCAAAATGGGAAATTCTCGAATACTCTCGCAGAATATTTGACGCCACCGTCAGTTAAATAGTGCGATATTCTGTGACGTAATTACCTCAAGTAAGGTGCTAGAAATAAATGTTTCTTTTGTTTGGGGTGAATTAAGAAGCAACTACCCGGTACATAATTACTACAAGGAAGACTGCGGAAGTGAAACTCACATACTCATAAGGGAACGTAACATGTTAACGGATATGACGTCGTGGAAAGACAAGGGACATTACTATGCGTGTTGTCAAAAGTCAGGGGACATTACCACGCGCGTCACAAAAAGTAGAAATATTACTCTGCAGCTCGTACAAAGTAATGAGGACATTACTGTGAATGTCGTAAACGCTACTCTGGAGTGTTTTAAAGGCTGGGAACGCCATTAACAGCAGCAAAGTTATACATAAGCCATAATGAGAGAAGAGGCTTCCTGTAAACAGGCCAATATCAGTGGCAACCCTCAAGATCATATTTGTAAAAACCGGAAGTCTAGTTTCAGAACGAAAACTGACGAGTTACTCGACTCTGCTATTAGCACTGCTGCCAATGTATTAATGAGACACGGAGAAACATCTGCTCTAGTGATTTGCCATTTAAGGCAACGTAATTACTTCAGTTCAATTTCCTTGCAGCTGGAATATACTGAACGAGGGACATCAGACATGAGTTGGTGAAACGAATATCGGGAAGTTGTTGTTATTTGCGAATGCCCACCATGAGTGGGTAACTTTTTTTGGTCCACCCTGAAAAGAACGTTAAGTAGCGGGTTGCAGTAGCTGTCCTCACATCCCGAGCGTGCTGATTAAGGTGGATCGAGGTTCTCCAGGTGATTGGCCTATGCTTGGCTTCATCTGCGTGTCACTGAATACTACGGGGATCACTTCGATCCCAGACCTCGTTAGCCAAGTTGCCATGAAAACAGCCCGTTTTCATGAAGGTCTAATACGAAGCTGAATTGGTGGTGTTAGCCAGTGAGTTTTGCTACAGATCATGCGCAGATCGGCATCTTGACCAGTAGAGGATGTGCACACAGTTTAACCTATCTAGGTTTTGAGCATAGTGATTGCTGACGCTCGTAGAGGTCGTCTGGAGGCAGAGAAAATAGGAAGGGGGGGGGGGCGGAGCCTCTCCGGCAAACCAGCCTCCTCGTCATGGTTGTACGATCTGTAGCAGGGACTGTCACACACCGGTAAGCCAGCCTCCTCAGCAGGGTTTTACGATCTGTGGCAGGGATTGGTTTTTACAGTCAAACAGCCTGTGTCGAAATATAGAAGACAAGATCTGGACAAAACTCGCAGGGCGCAACGCGCATGATAAATAGAGACTGTGACACCAATGGGTAGATTATTTGGAAGTTCGTTGAAACAGCAGAAATATAAATCCACACAAACGGCTATGAAATGTTAAATAAAAGCTTGCAAAGAAGCAAAACAACGAAGATAGTTATATACCGGGCACCATATTGGCTAACGGGTGCGAGTCCGGACAATGGCCACAAAAAACCTACTAGAAACCTCAGAAATGAAGTTTTCTGAAAGATGGTTCAGGTAGCAAAATATAACTCCTACGATGAGTTCCACATTTGACAAATTAATGTGTCCAAACGTCAAGATATCCCGCACTAGATAATTTACAAGGAATTCAGCTCCGGCCAGTTTCCGAAATCGTGTCTCATTGCTACATTAGACATGCACTATAGCGATTCTGTCAACAGTATCTTTGACAACAAAACACGCCAAGACCAGACTCTTACACTGAAGCAATACAAAGTATTACAATTATCGAATGCTACATCATGTTGCCATCCAACTGTAAGAAATCTTGCTACAAGCCTCAAACTAAGGAAGCCCTCTAGAGTTGCAGACAAACATTCCAGATGACCCCAGGCTGTTACAAGCCAACATACCAGTTCCATATTGAGTTACGAAAGGTTTTCTACGTGCACAAATATTGACACGCCTAAAGCTAAAAGTAATAAACGATAATGACATACAATATCCTTGAGAAAAAAACCAAGGATAAGGAAAGATAAACATATAGAACTATAATCTGTTCTTTTTTACATTGTCTTCATTCGTTTGAATGCACTGTCATTTAATTAGTCAATGAAAACAGGTTACAGTAGATACTTAAAGAGCGCTATACTACATGATATTCCTACCTACATTGTGCTATCAGTACCAGCATTAGACATTAAGAAACACAAATTAATGAAACATTGCAACAATAGAGATGTAATACCTGCACATACTGATTGGAGTAACAAGAATGGACAGAATCAGGAAAGAAGATACGAGATAAGTAGGTACAACACCAGTGCCAGGCCTCATCAGGATACAGCAAACCAAATTATTCAGCCACGTAATGCGACAAACACCAGATAGTATCCTTCAAAAAGCAATGCTGTACAGATACAATGGATACAGTGTCAAGGGACTACGACATATAAGATGGGCAGCAGAAATAACAGAGCAGTACAACCCCTCGTGTACGAAGCACATAGCACATCCCGGTCAAGACACCGCTTTATAACCTGACCTGAAAGTCACAAGCAGGAAAAAAGTAAAAAGACAAAGAAGTAGAAAAAGTAGTTCAATATTCACATACATCAACAGCAAGCAAAATAACACATTTAAAAAAAGATTTACAATACGTTTTGGCGATCTTGATTTTCAGAGGCAAAAGTAACGAGTTTGATCCCTGTTGTCGAATCAATCCATTCGATCCAGATGGATATGGGACTTTTGTATTGGGAAACAAAATTGTGAAAATAGAAATAGATCGCCAAAGCTCATTCAAATCTGAGGCCAAAGTGTAATGACGTGTTTAACACTTCAATACCGGCAGCAGTGCCTGATAATGGGTTATTTTTTTCTGTTAATTAGATTATTCAAAAATGCTTTTAAATTAATCATCATTCAAAACCTTAACAGCGTAGCATATGTCTTCTACAAATACATTCCATGCTTCCTTTCATGGACTGTCAACGGCAGTTCAATCCACGTCTTCGAAGTGTCCTTGTCATTTACCTCAAGCTCTCTACGCCATTGATTAGTAGACAACCGTCTCATGCTTCTGGGGTTCCTAAACAGAGCCTGTCTTGTAATGATTAAAACTGGTTTTCTTTAGACTCAGTTAATATTACCGTCTTCTTTGTATGGTCTGTTCCACCGGCGTGTGCGTGGTTCTGCCTTGAATTCACATTTGTGATCATACCGTACGTTAACATTCCATCCAATGCATACCAATGGATGAAGTACATCCATCAATTATTGCTGCAGAAGAGATTGCTTCGTACATATTCCTCCTGCATCCTTCCCATCCTCATGTATGGCTCCGAGACCTGGACACTACTACAGGGAGACCGGCAGCGACTTCAGAAATACCATCTGCGCAAACTGTGGATCCACTGGCACGATATGATTTCTAAAAGTGAAGCAGATTGGCGTACTCATCTTCCAGACATTGCTTCTTCAACGATTGATCGCCATCGTATATGCCTCTTCAGTCACGTTGTCCACCTCCCCCGGCAAGTCGCAGTCCATGAGATGATGCGGCAGGCTGTAGGCGCGAGGGACGGCAAGAGGCTGTGATCTTCCTGAAGACATCCGCTGCTCCTTCTTTGCAACACCTTGCTAAAACAGATCGGCACTGTTTCAACATAACTGCAGGCCGACTGCAACGCGGCCATCAGAAGTGGCCATGGCCATGGTCAATGGACGCAAAGGGTCACAGTCAACTAAAATGTATATTGAGAAACTATTATCAGCCCATCAAGCCTATGCCAGCAATATGTTGTATTCCTTCAAAATACAATGTCAGTTCTGCAAGCCAAAAAAAAAAATACAACAAAAAAAACGATAAACTCCCATAGCTTAATAACACCTTGGGTGAGATAGACGAGATAATGGTAGTGCTACAATGGACACTGCGGCAAGCCAGGACATGAGACAAAAGACAGGTTGGCAAATGAAGAACCAGCACGAGAAACAATTAAACGACCAACTTTCGCATTCTAAAATAGTAAGACACATATTCAAGACACGGAGAACGTCTTGAGCAGCAAAATGGAGCCATAACTTGTTGCGGGTCTACATTGCTGTTCTGTTTTAGTTCATTGTAGATGCCGCAAGACCATGAATTAGCTTGGAATTCACACTAGTCGACGACTTACACTTGTGTTCACTGAAAAGTGTTGTTGTTTTCTATTTGGACTGGCTAATTCGTTCGCTTTGTGTGTTTCTTTCCGTACGATTATCCAGGAATGGATATCGGCTAAATGAATAGCACTACGCTTAAACCTGTATCATATTTCACGGTCTAGTTCACACGGCTGAACTTCACGAGATGGCACCCTTCGCCTTAGCTAAAGACATTATCAGCTTTGTTGTATGAAAGTTAGACACGCCTATAATGAACTGCCACCTTGAGAGATGTGGGTTCCGTCGGGTGTGTAG
Source organism: Ariolimax columbianus (assembly GCA_036924085.1). Lineage (NCBI taxonomy): Eukaryota > Metazoa > Mollusca > Gastropoda > Stylommatophora > Arionidae > Ariolimax > Ariolimax columbianus. The sequence continues at coordinate 34,304,701 of JAVGWX010000019.1, read as the reverse complement.
CGGCCCTAGACACACCGTTGTTGTATGACAACAACTGGTACTACAAACTGCAATAACGGTGACTCAAAGACCTTCTAGATTATGGGACATGATGATGAAGGAAATACTACCCCAACAAAAGACTACAATCACTGTCTTCAACGAGCTGTGCAAAGTTACAACGTGTACGTGCGGACAAGCAGCATATATAACCAAACATATGCTCTCAGGTTGTTTAGCATACACAACCAAACACATGCTCCCATACTGTTAAGCATACACCTAGACTGTTTAGCATATTGCGTACTGAACACTGTCTCACAAACACGAACCTCCATACAAACATGGCTGAGAGTATTGAAGAACTCATCCCCACACAAAGATGGTTAAGATCATTGAAGAACTCACCACCACACTAAGATGGTTGAGAGCACTGAAGAACTTACCACCACACCTACTTGTATCCAGAGAACTGGTCTTAACGTGCAGGTGAAACAAACAAAAATAAAAGAACATCAACAAAAAACAAAAAGATGGCGAACTAAAAGAAGATATGATACAATTTCAATTCCTCTATGGGATTAATATGCTGAGCAGCGCATGAGTTGCAGTGGTCAGCGACCCATAGCTGACAGCTAGCGTCAGGGCTAGCGAAGCAGAGCAGCAAAGACCCATTCACACCTCCACACGGTGATCTTTGATAACAGGCTGCAGCAGAAAGACTGGCTAATGAGAAGGGATCGAAGAGGGAATGCTAACCGGGTACTCAAAAAATGTTTGCTGAAGTCGGATGTGTTGGACCGAAAGATGCAAATATCGCAGTCAAGCTGTAAACTGCGACACACCGCATTCCGTTCTCTGGTCTACATTCTGCAACGTAAGTCCTTTCAGGGTTTGGTAGCGGGAGATTGAGAACGAACGAAGCCAAGCCAAGCCAATCCAATTCCTCTATATCTGAACAGGCAACCCTGTATGCACATGAGTTCCTATTTGTATGTGGTCCTCCCCGTTTCAGAGCCATTCCCAAAAAAACATACGTTGTATTGACAACTTTCATTGATTTGGACTCTCCGCTAGAGATCATGGCCATGTTGACTTCACAGTTAGGTACTCTATCCTGCCAGCTGATTATTATTATTATTTTTATTATTATTATTATTATTATTATTATCATTATTACTTGACCATCGCAAGCGATGATGGCCACATTAACAGGCAGCTTTGTGTTGATGATATAACTTCCGCTGTATTTGGATTATAGTGAGGCAGATACAGCGCTTTTCATTGACCTCACTGTCTGGTTCAGAGCTACCTTGAACAAGTTACACGACATTAGTCGAAAAGACTGGAGGTTACTCAGGATGCAGGCACGCTGGTGTCACCTTCAGTGGGACAAGGGATCACTTTAACACTACTGTGATTCGATAGTCCACCGTTTCTGTTCATCGCTTCAGGAAGCGAGTTACTGGTTTCTAGACTCCAATGACCCCAAACGATTCTACATAGCTTTAAGACAATCAGTGTTAGATTACAGTTGTGTAGTTACGTCACACGGTGACCAGCGGACGATTGAGATGTCCATATCCCTAGATGTAACCGCAGCGCAGCCATGCTAGCGTTGTAGGGAACTTGGCTGATGAATCTGGGTTTGTCATTACCAGTTCTTTCATGACCAGACGGCCAGTTTTTTCATGATCAGACGGCCAGTACTGGTCAAAGACGATGGTCTCACGAGTTACACCCGGCTTCATACGAATCTGTCTGCCTCCACCCTATGTTGTTTATTTGGAGATTCGCTGCCTCTTGTGATGTGTGCTTTAACTTAACTTAACGTCTTTATACTCGTTTTGAAGACCCTGCAGTTACATTTACATCACCTTGCTCTAAAAGCTATGCCCATTTAATTTATTCTTAAATGCATTAACTGGACCTGCATCCACTACTTCCCCTGGCAATGCATTCCAAGCATTATGGGCCTCTGTTTTGTCAGCTTGTAGCTATGCCATCTTGTTCTTGTGGGTGGCTGTATTTTTAAAAAAAACTTGTTATAGTCTAATTTCTCCATTCCTCTGATCATCTGATAAACCTGTATTAAATCACCACGAATTCTTCTCTCTTCTAGACACTGTAGCTCGGTTTTTTTAGTCCTTCCTCATAACTGTAATTCTGGAATCCCACTATCATATTTGTCGCTCTTTTTTGTATTCTTTCCAGCATGTTCATATCCCCTCTATGATAATGACTCCACACCTGTACACAGTACTCCAATCTAAGTCTAACTAAAGTTTGACTATAAATTCATTGCTCCTATGTTTAATATTTCTTTTTATCACACCTAACATTGCATTTGCCTTTTTCACTGCTACCTTAACTTGCTCACTCGCCTTTCCTATATGATCACTGAAACCATCCCAAGAGGGGCAAGGAAAAATGATAAGCCCTATTGGAATGGTGAATTGCAGAAAGCGGAAGACGAAGTCACAAATGCTCGGAACACGGCAGAGAGAGAACAATCTATGGAGGCAAATTCGCCCTCAAAGTCACCACGGCAAAATATAAATACACTCTAAACCAAAGAACAAGAGAAAGCTGGAAAACTAAACAGAAAGCCTTAATTTAGACAAAAAAGGGAACAAACTATGGAAGTTAGTCAGAGCCATGAATGACGAAACTCCGTCAAACAAACAAATTACAATCACTTAGGGTGACAACATGCTCACTGGAAAAAAAAGCAGCAAACGCCTTTGTTGAACATTGTGCCAGAGCAAACCACATTGATGTCCCCGCAGATAGGCATTCAGACATTAGTGAAGAGGAAAAGGGGCACCAGAAGAGCATATGTTGGCAAAATAAACAATGAATGAAATGGAAGAAGCCATGAGAACGTTAAAGAAAAGAAAATCTCCCGGAAAAGACGGGATAACAAAACGAAATGCTGATAGGGCTGGGCAAAACAGCAAAGAGGAAACTACTATCAGTCCTAAACCAAAGCTGTAAAAGGGGTATTGTACCCCCGGCATGGAAAGACGCAGTACTTGTACCAGTACCAACAAAAACAGATCCAAATGGATACAAGTCTATCATCCTACTGAGCTGCGTAGGCAAACTGATGGAACGTATGATAAACACCAGACTGAGGTGGCATCTGGAAGAAAAACACATAATTATTCCAAAGCAAGCAGGTTTTAGACAGCACAGATCCACTGAGGATCAGGTCATCCTCATAGCAAAGGAAATAGAAGATGCCTACAAGGAGTAAAAACACACATTAGCAGTTTGGGTGGACCTAGAAAAGGTATTTGACAAAGTCTGGAAAGAGGGACTTAGAGTCAAGCTAAGAAGAAGTGAAGTTTGTGAGAAAATGTACAAATGGATCAGTCACTACCTCAAAAACAGAACAACCAGAGTTCAAGTACAAGGGCAGATGAGCAAAAAGGTGACACTTGAGCAGGGAGTACCACTAGGGGGAGTACTGTCACCCACACTCTTCCTGGTGTATATAAATAATATAACAGAGAATTTACCAAAAAGAGTCCATAGCTCAATGTTTGCAGACGATCTGGCTATGTGGACTTCTGAAAAGAATCTCACCATAGCAAGTAATCGGATACAGCAGGTCCTAACATCGCTGGAAGAGTGGGCGAACTCATTGCTGGTCAAAATAAACGAGGAAAAAACAACATGTACGATATTCTCGCTTTTAAACAAACCCCAAAACACCAAAATAAGTCTAAACGGCAAATACCTGCAGCGAAACGACAACCCAAACTACCTGGGAGTCACATTTGATCGGCGCATGACATGGAAAAGTCAGATCGAAAGAAACCGAGTGAGAGCCAGAGAAAGAATGGCAATCATGAAGAAACTTGCTGGCACAAGCTGGGGAGCAGACGAAAGTATACTAAAGAAACTGTACACTGGAAGAGTGAGAACAGTCCTCGAGTATGGCATTGCGGCATGGACAACAGCAGCAAAAGCGAACTTCGATAAAATTAGCGAACTTCAAAACCAAGCCATGAGAGTTATAACAGGAGGCATGAAGTCAACGCCAATTGTAGAACTTGAAAAGATTACAAAACTGCAATCCATGACCGACAGAAGAGACTGCAGAGCCCAGCTGCAGTCAGAGAAACTCCGAAGACTGACTGACCATCCAATGCACCAGAGACTAAACAATTTGGGAAATGGGAAACTAAAGCGGAGAAACTTTGCAGAAATAGCCAAAGCAAAGATGCACGAAGATCCCACAAACGCACTAACATCAAAACCCATCACTACTGTACGAAAACCTACCTGGAGGCAGGATATATTTCCAGAGGTGGTAGAAAATATACCAGGTATCTTAAACAAAAACTGCCAGACTGAAAAAGAAAGGAGAGATACTACGCTAAGCTTCATATCGAAAAGCTACCCAAGCATGGACTGGACCCATGCATACACCGACGGTTCTGTAAAAAACACTACACATAACGGAGGGGCAGGAGCACTCCTGAGCCTACCAAATTGCAGGAAAATAACACTGTCATTGGCAACTGGAAAATACACAAGCTATTTCAGAGCGGAGGCAGAGGCACTGAGTGCGGCAGTGGAAGAAATGGTGACAGGTAAAAGATGCCCTGGCCGTAGTCACAACACTAAAAAGCCAGAAAAATAATGAACTTAATTATTTAAGAGCAGCACTCTGTCAACTATGCTAGCAGTCCGCACCAAAAAGGGTAGTGGTACAGTGGGTTCCATCCCACTGCAACATCAAACGCAACAAGGTGGCAGACAGACTGGCAAAAGAAGGTGCAAGACTGCCACAACCAGATACCAGTGTGCCATACGAAGAGTCAAAACGGCTTATTAGTGCTAGATACAAGACCAAATGGGAAACAGAACATACTGGCTACACAAAAAACGATGCCTATTACCAGTTGAACAGAAGAGAGCAGGTCGTGGTCTTCAAACTTCGCACAGGCCACAATAGACTGAGGTACCACCTATTCAACAAATTGAAAATTTTTGGCACCGACGAATGCCCGTGTGGTACCGGGAAAATGACCGCTGAGCATTTGCTGCAAAACTGCCCGACATACGAGGACCAGAGAAAGCACACGTGGCCATCACCAGTGGAAACACTAGACAAGCTCTATGGCAGTGTCGATAGCCTCAGGATGACCGCCGCTTTCATCAAACAAATACAAGCTGGCGTAAGAAGAAGAAGAAGGAAGGAAGGAAAGAAGGAAGGAAGGAAAGAAAAAAGGAAGGAAGGAAAGAAAGAAAGAAGGAAGGAAGGAAGGAAAAAGGAAGGAAGGAAAGAAGGCAGGAAGGAAGGAAAAAAGGAAGGAAGGAAAGAAAGAAAGAAGGAAGGAAGGAAGGAAAAAGGAAGGAAGGAAGGGAGGAAGGAAAGAAGGAAGGAATGAAAGAAAGAAGGAAGGAAAGAAGGAATGAAAGAAAGAAGGGAAGGAAGAAGGAAGGAAGGGAAGGAAGAAGGAAGGAAGGGAAGAAGAAAGAAAGGGAGGAAAGAGAGAAGGAAGGAAGGAAAGAAGGAAGGAAAGGAAGAAAAAAGGAAGGAAGGAAAGAAAGGAAGGAAGAAGAAGGAAGGAGGAGGAGGAGGAACAAGAAGGAGGAGGAAGAAGAAGGAGGAGGAAGAAGAAGGAGGAAGAAGAAGGAGGAGGAGGAAGGAGGAGGAGGAGGAAGGAGCAAGGATGAGGAGGAAGGAGGAAGAGGAGGAAGGAGGAAGGAGGAGGAAGAGGGAAGAAAGAAAAGAAAAGAAAAGGAAAGGAAAGGAAAAGAAAAGAAAAGAAAGGAAGAGAAAAGAAAAGAAAAGAAAAGAAAGGAAGGAAGGAAGGAAAAAAGAAAGAAAGGTAGGAAGGAAAGAAGAAAGGAAGAAAGAAAGGAAGGAAGGAAAGAAAGAAAGAAGGAAGGAAAGAAAGAAAGGAAGGAAGAAGAAGGAAGGAGGAGGAGGAGGAACAAGAAGGAGGAGGAAGAAGAAGGAGGAGGAAGAAGAAGGAGGAAGAAGAAGGAGGAGGAGGAAGGAGGAGGAGGAGGAAGGAGCAAGGATGAGGAGGAAGGAGGAAGAGGAGGAAGGAGGAAGGAGGAGGAAGAGGGAAGAAAGAAAAGAAAAGAAAAGAAAAGAAAAGGAAAGGAAAGGAAAAGAAAAGAAAAGAAAGGAAGAGAAAAGAAAAGAAAAGAAAAGAAAGGAAGGAAGGAAGGAAAAAAGAAAGAAAGGTAGGAAGGAAAGAAGAAAGGAAGAAAGAAAGGAAGGAAGGAAAGAAAGAAAGAAAGAAGGAAGGAAAGAAAGAAAGGAAGGAAAGAAGGAAGAAGAAGGAGGAAGGATGAGGAGGAGGAAGAAGAAGGAGGAGGAAGAAGAAGGAGGAAGAGGAAGGAGGAGGAAGGAGGAGGAAGGAGGAGGAGGAGGAAGGAGGAGGAGGAGGAGGAGGAGGAGGAGGAAGGAGGAGGAGGAGGAAGGAGGAGGAGGAGGAAGGAGGAGGAGGAGGAAGGAGGAGGAGGAGGAAGGAGGAGGAGGAGGAAGGAGGAGGAGGAGGAAGGAGGAGGAGGAGGAGGAAGGAGGAGGAGGAGGGAGGAGGAGGAGGAAGGAGGAGGAGGAAGGAGGATGAGAAGGGAGGAAGGAAGGTAGGAAGGAAGGAAGGGAGGGAGGGAGGAAGGAAGGAAGGAAGGGAGGGAGGGAGGAAGGAAGGAAGGACGGACGGAAGGAAGGAAGGAAGGAAGAAAGGAAGAAAGGAAGGAACGAAGGACGGAAGTAAGTAAGTAAGGAAGGAAGTAAAGAAAGAAAGAAAGAAAGAAAGAAAGAAAGTAAGTAAGGAAGGAAGGAAGGAAGTAAAGAAAGAAAGAAAGAAAGAAAGAAAGAAAGAAAGAAAGAAAGGAAGGAAGTAAAGAAAGAAAGAAGTAAAGAAAGAAAGAAGTAAAGAAAGAAAGAAAGAAAGAAAGAAAGAAAGAAAGGAAGGAAGTAAAGAAAGAAGAAGTAAAGAAAGAAAGAAGTAAGAAAGAAAGAAAGAAAGAAAGAAAGAAAGAAAGAAAGAAAGAAAGTAAGTAAAGAAAGAAAGAAGTAAAGAAGTAAAGAAGTAAAGAAAGAAAGAAAGAAAGAAAGAAAGAAAGAAAGAAAGAAAGAAAGAAAGAAAGAAAGAAAGAAAGAAAGAAAGAAAGAAAGAAAGAAAGAAAGAAAGAAAGAAAGAAAGAAAGAAAGAAAGAAAGAAAGAAAGAAAGAAAGAAAGAAAGAAAGGAAGGAAGTAAAGAAAGAAAGAAAGAAAGAAAGAAAGAAAGAAAGAAAGAAAGAAAGAAAGGAAGGAAGGAAGGAAGGAAGGAAGGAAGGAAGAAAGAAAGAAAGAAAGAAAGAAAGGAAGGAAGGAAGGAAGGAAGGAAGGAAGGAAGGAAGGAAGGAAGGAAGGAAGGAAGGAAGGAAGGAAGGAAGGAAGGAAGGAAGAAGAAGAAGAAGAAGAAGAAGAAGAAGAAGAAGAAGAAGAAGGAGAAGAAGGAGAAGAAGGAGAAGAAGGAGGAGGAGGATGAGGACACCGATGTCCTGTACTAAACAAAAACAAAAACAGAAACACAACGGGACATTGTTCTGAGGATACGCGAAGAAGAATAAGAAGCTATTACTGTAGGTCAGGTGCCAAAATTACTAAACGTAGAAGGTTTACCAATACGTGTGTTGCAAATGCTGCCGAATTCAGATCAGCTATCGTGTCTGAAGCAAAGGTCTAAACAGAATTAACACATATTATACAAGGCAGGGCTCAACCCATTTCCCCAAAGGGATACTCAAGACGAAGATGAAGTCAGATATTGACTGTTCCATTTCAAACTGCAGGGCACCAGACATGTGTGTCGTTTGGGAAGAACCCTAACCATCAACATGTCAAGTTTAGGAGACAAAAACTGTTCGGGTGATCTTCAGGGCGCGAGACACATATCAAGATCGCTCGTAACGTCATTCTGGAATGTCTCAAACTTGATGGCTTGAACAGATTACATCCCTTGTCGTGAAGGTCCCTCTGTTTTCAATTCTCCTTACATTTTTGTTTCAAGTCTAAAAATAGCAGTAACATTTCCTATTTGATCCACTCCATGTTTGCATTCTCCGCCAAATTCCATTGTTAATGTTCTTATCCCCATTTCATGATGTCTGTGCATCCAGCTGTGATAGTGCTCATATTACTAAGTTACTGTCCATATGGGCCACGGTCTTCTTTGCTTAGATTAGTTAGATATTACGTGTGTTCCTCTTTGATATAAAACCTTCACATATATATTGAGGACGAATTTAGTTTAACCTCAGACGGGGTTTAAGAGATGGTAAATTGGGTTTAATGTACATAAATGTAGAGCCACCCACATGAGTAGATCAAATTTAGAACATAATGGGAGAGAACAGTATGAGAAAGTGACATGGGAAATGACATATGGGTTATAATTAATGTGAGTGAGCAAGTCAAGGTGACAGTGAACAAAGCAACTGTCATGTCATGTAGGATCATAGAAAACAGTGAACAAAGCAACTGTCATGTAGGATCACAGAAAACAGTGAACAAAGCAACTGTCATGTATGATCACAGAGAACAGTGAACAAAGCAACTGTCATGTAGGATCACAGAAAACAGTGAACAAAGCAACTGTCATGTAGGATCACAGAAAACAGTGAACAAAGCAACTGTCATGTAGGATCACAGAAAAAAGTGAACAAAGCAACTGTCAGGTAGGATCACAGAGAACAGTGAACAAAGCAACTGTCATGTAGGATCACAGAAAACAGTGAACAAAGCAACTGTCATGTAGGATCACAGAAAACAGTGAACAAAGCAACTGTCATGTAGGATCACAGAAAACAGTGAACAAAGCAACTGTCATGTAGGATCACAGAAACCAGTGAACATAGCAACTGTCATAAAGGATCACAGAGAACAGTGAACAAATCAACTGTCATGTATGATCACAGAAAACAGTGAACAAAGCAACTGTCATGTAGGATCACAGAAAACAGTGAACAAAGCAAATGTCATGTAGGATCACAAAAAACAGTGAACAAAGCAACTGTCATGTAGGATCACAGAAAACAGTGAACAAAGCAACTGTCATGTAGGATCACAGAAAACAGTGAACAAAGCAACTGCCATGTAGGATCACAGAAAACAGTGAACAAAGCAACTGTCATGTAGGATCACAGAGAACAGTGAACAAAGCAACTGTCATGTAGGATCACAGAAAACAGTGAACAAAGCAACTGTCATGTAGGATCACAGAAAACAGTGAACAAAGCAACTGTCATTTAGGATCACAGAAAACAGTGAACAAAGCAACTGTCATGTAGGATCACAGAAACCAGTGAACATAGCAACTGTCATATAGGATCACAGAGAACAGTGAACAAAGCAACTGTCATGTATGATCACAGAAAACAGTGAACAAAGCAACTGTCATGTATGATCACAGAAAACAGTGAACAAAGCAACTGTCATGTAGGATCACAGAAAACAGTGAACAAATCAACTTTCATGTAGGATCACAGAGAACAGTGAACAAAGCAACTGTCATGTAGGATCACAAACAATATTAAACACACCAGCAAGGAAGTGTTAGTCAAGCTGTATAAAGCATTGGTCACACCTGTGCACAGGTAGAGAGTCCTTATAGTAGAAGGGATATAACCATGTAGGAAAGGGGATACAAAGATGAGCGACAAAACTGATAGTTGGATTCTAGAATTATAGTTATGAGGAAAGACTAAGAAAAAACCGTCCTACGGTGTCTAGAAAAGAGAAGAATTAAAGATGTCAATACAGGTTGATAAGAAAATAAACGGAAAGGATAAATTAGACTAAAGCACGTTTAAAAAAACCAAACTCATTTTTCAAATATCTACAGGAATAAACTGGCATAGTAAGATCTTAATTATTAAAAGAAGGTTCAGATAAGTTTAAAGTTTGTTTTTTCCTTCGCATTATTACACTATTCCCCAAGGTGGTTTGCGTTGCCCTATGTTTTTCTTTGGCGCCTCTGGGCCCAGTGCATCCCACTTTGGCATGCATGTTATATAAGGGTCTGCTTCCTCTGGAATTGTATAACTGTTTGCTGTCCCGGGTAACGGCCGGTGCTGTGATTGGGTAGTGAACCAAGCACTTCTGGGTTGTGAGCTGTGTTATTTATGTACTAGCTCACGCATCCACCTGTTTCATATTAGATCTCAATATATATATTTAGACAGAGAGTGGAGAATATTTGTAATGCATTACCACATGAAATATTGGAAGCATGGTCAATAGCATAATGGTTGAGTATAGGTATTGTTTGGAACAGGTGAACTGGTTGTATAAGACTGCAGAGTCTTCTAAGGCAGTAAAAAAACGTTAAGCTAAATATTAAGTCCAAATTGTACATTACAGTTAATAAGAGTAGCGCCCCATTCAGCCCGATTTATCTGAAGTCACGTGTCGCGTATCAACCTTATCCTGTTATTTAGCTAAATTTGATTTCTCATCAAACTATGTGTGATTTATAATCGAATTATGCATCTTTAAATTTGCAAATCATAATTATAGATTCAGTTATAGTTTGTGTGTGTTGAAATTAGCCATGACAAAAATACCATTACAGATTGTATCTTGGACATTAAGACCAGAATCTTGAACATTAGGTTGGTCTGTAAAGTGTTAAGTCAAGTTTAAGCTTTGTTGTCGAAGGCACGCTGTTTTCAGCCACAGACATCGTTCTTTGAATGAGTTCTGGTCCTTAATGACACATAACATAATGTGCATCCGATAAATTCTACTGAGCAACATCCGGGCACGAATATGGGTTATCTTTGAGAAAAGCAGGGACCTGTAGAAAGATATTGTGTGTTCATAATCCACGACGAAGACGTTTTGGTTGTAACGTCATCCTATCATGTCAGTGTGCTTTACCGAGTTGTTTCCAGGCTATATGAGTGACACATACGAAAATATGGTCCCTCCTACATTGAGAGCGTGTATTGGGAAGTGGTTAATACGAAGATATAGCAGAAGAAGAAGCTTCAAAATTATGAGATGCATACTTGGCAATTTACACCAGCCGAAACAATGTTGTGTATAGAATAGGCTTCTCAGTATGAATGAAAGCACTAGCAAGGATATCAAGTATATCATGCAAGCGCAGTTTCAACACTGGCGACACAAAATCATAAAACAATTGAGCGTGTTTACGTACCTGGCAAGTGTATGCACCGTCGAACGCAGACTGGACAGCGAGATAACAAATATAATTCAAAAGACAAACAAGATGAGCTACCAGCTAGCACTGATACTGGAACATTTAAGTGTCACTATGTTCACTAAACAGACGCTGATAAGCTCGTTGATAATCCCAACGTTATGTTATCAGTGTCAAACTTGAGTCCCTTTAGAGAGACACGCATGCAAGATTGAGACCCGGGAGACGCGTTGTGTTCGAAGTGCAACAGGACCAAGAATGTCAGATGACGTTCGTAACATCACAATGAGCAATATGGTCTACATCGGTTAACTAATATGGTGAAGCACAGATAAGAAAGTGGTTTGGACATCTGACAAGGATGCAGTATGGTAAACCTCCAGGGAGAGCAAACTACATGAGGGTTTAAGGACCAGAAGTAAGATCACCAGCGATGATGGATAGCCGGTATCAAAGAAACACTACGAAAGCTCAACATGTTGGAAACACGGTCATCCTACCATGCGTGAACCACAAGTCTAACAAGTTCTCCTTTTTGCGCAAAGTAAGAACTGTAGGAGACATGACAACAATGAAAAAATAATTCACGTATTGTATTTTTCCCTCGGGGATCAGAAGAAGCAGAACTATGTTTCTCAACGGTATTTTATGAGACAAAAACGAGAGTAAGACCACTGCCACGCTGAGATGACGTAACTAGCAATGTCGTCTAACCAATCTAGCGAAGAAGATGATCCAAATCACTGCATTCTCAAATATGGGGAAATAGCTTCAGAGCGTGAAATTACGTTCATGATATCATGGGATGCTGGAGAAACATTTCCTGATATCAGATAAGACTCCTATCTCCAACATAAAATGGATATCCCAATTGATCCATATCGTATTCTATCAGTCTCTTTGATAGTACAATCCAACTGGCGTCACTGTGTTTATCTGTTCATATTATCCAATTGGCGTCGCTGTCTTCTACTCGCTTGTTTCTTTTTCTTGTTATTCTATTTTACTCCAATCTGAGTATACGCCTATCATTACACTTGGTCTTCTTTAGGGTGACCGTAAGAGACTCTTAAGTCACTTTTTAGTGGTAGGTCGCTGCAGTAATTTGGAAACGATCAGGTAGAAACAATATGCACAGTATTTACTTCAGTCGCCTTTAAAGGCAAATAGAGAGATGCAGTAGTGTTATTCTTTCATCCGTAGTATGAGGAGGGACCCAGGGATCCACTCGATGCGTGTAGTTGATTGCCCTCTTCGCAGCAATGTGTTAACCCTTCAGATGAAGCCGCGATATTGTAGCTGTCCGACTCTTAATTTAATCACTAATTAATTATCGCTTCATTCAAACTTGAATGATCTGCAGTGTTCAGCGACCGTATTCTGACTGCTACTTCAAGGCCAGCGACTCAATGCTGACTGATAGTCTCAGAGCTAGCGACCCAACGCTGACTGATAATGTCCGGTTCAGGTCTCCAGAGCTGACTGCTAGCGTCAGGGCTATTGACCCAAAGATGACTGCTAGCTTCAAGGTCAACGACGCAAACCAACAGGACACACTGGCCAATTAAAGGGAACCAAAAAGGATTGCTAACTAGTACCCGAAAATGCATGCTGAAGTCGGATATGTCTCAGAGAAAACAGCAGATACCGCAGTCAAGATGTAATCTACCACGCATTATGTTCGTCGGATTACACATTGCTACTTGCAGAGCCTGATTCTGGGCTTCGTGGCGGGGGTTTGATAACGAATTACGAAGAAGAACATATAGCATCATATTGGATGTTTTGTCTCTCGACTAGACAGTGCTTCATTATTTTATATGTCCACAGTTCAATCCGTTAAAAGTCCTTTCCAACTGCCCGTCTACTGCCAACGTACATTTAATAATAACATTCTCATTTTCGTTGGGGGCTTCGAAGAAGAGGAATGGGAATATGCCTATGTACCAACTAGAACTGGCACTTACGTGTCTTGATGTTGTTCTTTCCATGGACCTAGTAAGCTGCAGGAAGGAGGCCACCAATCAACTTACTACTAATAGCCAAATGAAAGTCCATAAGACAAACAACGAAATCACGATTACGTATCTTCTAATTCAGTGATCTTTCACCTTGGCGATAGAGCCCACTAATTGGCGATTTTAACTTATAGAAGAAAAGTATTACATTCCGTATTAAGATCATATGATTATTACTACGATCGACGTTCAAGTCAAACCCGGACTTTCTTTTTGTAAGGACATTTCTTTTTTTTTCAAATAATCAAAATGGCATTTATTTTTTCGATATAATCTTCTTGCCACTTGGGTCGGTCGGCTCGAGACGAGAGAGGATAAAAAGTAGCGCAGTTAATCCTTACTAAAAATGGCGCTAGCAAAATGTATTATGCCATCATCGTCTACGATGGACGGCGGCCTTTGCCTTGCTTTGAATCTTCTGTAACATTTGATGTACTTATCCCAGTGTTTGAATAATGCTTCAAAAACGTCAGCATATGAAGATTTGTCAGTACGTCTGAACCAATCCAGGACAGAGTGTTGCACTTCATCATCAGCGCAGAAATGCTTACCGCCCATGAATTATTGTAGGTGTCCAAATATGTAGAAATCACTAGGAGCGAGGTCTTGGTTGTAAGATGGAGCGATCCAAAAAGCCATGCCCTTCCATGTGAAAACGTACCTTCAATTCAGTGCAGGATTTGAACTATTTTCCACAGGTGAAAAGCGAAAAGCTGTCTTGGCACCCAAATGTGTACTAACATTCTGAAAATGCAAATGTTAATAAATAATAGTATTCGCTGTACCCAGAGAAAGACCTGCCTCTTGTGCAATGCGTCTTTTAGCCAGGATAAGATGTTCAACAATCTGGATATTCACAGGTTTATGTTGTTTAGTTTTATTAATTTGTTTTTGCGTTCGTCTTATTTCTCTACTCACCACGGCAGTGTGCGTTACACTGTGGCTTTTATTTTGCGCCTGTCGGTCCAGTGCATCCGACTTTAGCACACATTGTATGTAAGGGTCTACTTCCGCCTGCATTTTCGAAGGGTTTGTTTCCCCGGGGTAGCGGCCGGTGCTGTGACGGGGATCAAACCCAGAACTTTCGGGTTGTGAGCCATGCCACTTAACCACTAGCCCACACCACCCCCCTAATGAATGACTGTGCTGGGTTGAGCACGGCCGGAATCATCTATCACGGATGTGCGGCCATCTCTATAACGTTTACACCATTCAAATGGCTTACTGCCGCTGAGTGTCTCATCGCCGTATTGGGATTGTAGTCTTCTGTAAATTTCCACAGGTTCCATGCGTTCTTTCACAATGAACTTCATCACAACACGCTGGATATGCATGCACTAACAGTGTTGTCCGCCACGTTATTTACCTGTCACTTGAGTGACCTATGGCAAGTGGCCCACCGAGCAGTAATAGGACATAACTCTCCCTAACTAATGACATCAATTCTAGCACGTTGCAATCCATTCCGGTAGAACTAGAACAAAACTTTAACGCGTGTTATATTATGTGTATTATTATTATTTGTATTACTATTATTTTTTAAATTTTTTATTATATTATTATTATTATTATTATTATTATTATAATGCAGAGGCTACACAACATGAGGAAACAGTGGCAGAATACTATCAACTAAATGGGAGTGCAACACATTCAGACCCGGCGTTTTTGTTATTCCCCGTTGCAGCATACGGCGGTGAAACATGGGCATACACCGAAGCCTCAAGTAAGAAAATCGAGTCTTAATTTTATAGATTTTGTTCTCAGAATACCATGGAACGAAAAAAGAGAAGACTACGGACGTTCGACAAGAGTTGCATATAATAGAGACTAGTTGATAAAATCCATCATGAGCAACAATGTGAAATACTTTATCACAAAAGACACACAGCGGTCTTTAGAGAACGGCGATGTAAGGTATGGTGCTAGAAAGGAGAGGAAAAAGCAGGCCAATAAGACGATGGCACCAAGATGTCAAGGAATGCATGGGCATGACTCTGGAGGAGATTGGAGATGTGGCAAGTGATCGTGTTTTTTTCATAACGGGTGATGGAAGCGACTTTCTGCAAACGGCAAGCTATATGATGATGATGATGATGACGATGATGATGATGAAGATGATGTATTGAAAACATAAGTAAGTATACAGACTCAGCGGACGATCTCAAAATTGTCTTCAATTAAGATGTTAGTGGTCGAAAGGAGAATTAACCATCACGAAAATTATACAAGAGGGCGCCAAGTATAGAAAGGTTGACAATCCCCGTTCTAAATTCTTTACCAGAATAACAGTATAGCTTTCTACTAAGTGGCATCAGACACTGAATTGGCTGATTAATTTCCAGGATTCTTGAATTCCTATCTGGTGCATTGTTTACGCTAGCTTTTTCTCAAACATTACAATTACTGACCCCATTTTAGTCAGTAGCGTGGCGGAACCAACACAAATCCATAGTGTTGGTATATTTAGGGCCATCTCGCGAGTGTGGTTTGTCTCAATCAATAGTTCTATAGGGCCCTCTAACACAGTCGAGTATTTCATTTCTCTCACACAGGAAACCTTCGGTGGGGGATCGATAATGGCGGACTGTCAAACGAAGACCTTATACGCGACAAACGGATATGTTATGAACGTGGATTTATAAGGAGTTCTGGTCGTGTAGAGAAAAGATCGGTCGTGGGACAAGTGTAGAGTATGGCTGCGAATGTATGGCTTTTCTCTTTAGTATGTGTTCTCGACTTCCTCTCTTTCCCTCTCTTCTTTCTTTTCTCATCTATTTGTGTCTCTCTCATATTTTTCCTCCTCACTTCATTGACCTCTACCCTATTTTCTGCATTTCCCGATCACAGAGTCGCCTCCTCTCACTCTCTCTATCTCTCTCTCTCTCTATATATATATATATATATATACATATAAATCCGAGTCTCTCTCGCCCCATAATCTTGCTATCCCTTCTCTTCTCATCTCCCCAACCCCTCCCTCCTATCTTTTCTTATATATATCTCCTAATCTCTCTAATTCTCTCGCTCCCCTCTCTCTATTCATCTCTCCCCCAATGTATGTCCCTACCGCTTTTCTCATATCCTTCCTCTTTCTTGCCCACTTCTATCTCCTCACTCTCCTCATCTATCCCATCCCATTTTACTCCCCATATCTTTCTTGTCTGTCCTCCTAGTCCCTCCTTCCTCGTTATCTAACGTATCTCCCCATATATCTTCTCTCGATTTACACTGTTATGTTATCATCGTGTTTCTCTCATCTCTCTTATCTCTCTCGTCGCTCCCCTCTCTTATATTATGATATCTTCGATCAACTTCCCCCCTCCTGTTATTTACTCTCTATCTCGTGTTCCTCTCCAACACACCCCTCACCCCATCATCTCTCTCACATCATTTCTCTAAACTTCTCTCTCAACCTTTCTCATATATTCCTCTCCTCCATCCATATCATTCTCCATCCTCCTCATCGCTCTCCTCATCTCTCTCCACTCCCTCTTTCTTCTTTCACTCATCTCTATCCACGCCTTCTCTCGCATCTCTCTTCTATCCCCGTATCTCTTTCACCTTGGTAAAAATCTCGTTCACCCCCTCTCTCCCACCCCCCACCCCCCTTCCTCTGTCATACATCCCTCTCTCCCATGAATCTTAAGCCTCTCTTACTCTCAAAATGTCCTTCTTGATCTAAACTGCATCTCTCCTCCGGAGAGGAATACTATCGTCTGCTCAGGCACAACATACTATCAGAGAAGAGAGAGAGAGATAAACAGAGAGAAAGACAAATAAAGAGAGATAAACAAAGAGAAAGACAGAAAGAGAGAGAGATAAACAGACATAAAGAAAGAGAGATATATACAGAGAGAAAGACAGAAAGAGGGTGATAAACAGAGAGAAAGAGATACTGAGAGAGAGAGGTAAACAGAGAGAAAGACAGACAGAAAGAGAGATAAACTTAGATAGAATGAGAGAGAGAGAGAAACAGAGAGAACGACAGAAAGCAAGAGAGATAAACAGAGAGAAAGAGAATGAGAGAAAGAGATAAACAGAGAGAAAGACAAAAAGAGATAAACAGAAAGACAGAAAGAGAGAGATAAACAGAGAGAAAGACAGAACGAGAGAGATATAGAGAAAGACATAAACAAAGAGAGATAAACAGAGAGAAAGACAGAAAGATAGAGATATAGATAGACAGAAAGACAGAAATAGAGAGAGATAGATAAACATAAAGACAGAAAGAGAGAGAGATAAACAGAGAGAAAGACAGAAAGAGAGAGAGATAAACAGAGCAAAAGACAGATATAGATAGAGAAACAGAGAGAAAGACAGCAAGAGAGAGAGATAGAGAGAGATAAACAAAGAGAAAGACAGAAAGAAAGAGAAAGACAGAAAGAGAGAGATAAACAGAGAGATAAACAGAGAGAAAGACATACAGAGAGAGATAAACAGAGATAAAGATAGAAAGAGAGAGATAAACAGAGAGAGAAAGAGAGAGATATAGACTGATTGAAGCAAAATGCGGAGAAATAATTGTGCATGGAGAAGGTTGTCATAGGTTAAAAAAAAAGAGAACGTTTAGTATACTGACAGGGCGAGATATATATATATCGAGGTAATGTGTCCGCACCTGGGGCCGAAGGTCGTGGGTTCGAATCATGTTGAGATGACTTTTTTCACTTGGATCGTCTGGTAACAAATCAGCCCCATCTCTGGCTAGTGAAGTCGGACTACCGCTTTTCAGTGTCGCATGTTAAACATCCAATGGCAGTTAGAATTCGAAAAGAGTTGCTATAACGGCCGCTGCCTAGACAACATTTTAAAATTCTAGTTAAAAATCAACATTGTGTAGTAATCCAAACAAAGGTTAAAATATCTACTACGGATAGGCTTCGGCTACCTGGCACCATACACTCACATGCACGTTTGAATACCAGAATTCCAAGTGATTGTGTGAGAGAGAGTTATATGGAGGTTATACAAAATAGTTCCCAAAGCTGAAATTGCCGTCTGGGATGAAGTACTAGACCTCATTATGTTAAGACACATCTTGTTTGAGCTGGGCCGTACAGTTTCACTCATCGCTGCATATTTTTCACTAGCTGTAGGTCAGGTCCCAATTTACACACAGCTGGGTCGACTTTAGATACCCTCATAAACGAATAAACTGGTGTAAGCAAAGAGAAGAATGATTGAATCGATGACAATAAATGCATACCAATTAAAACAACGAGATGTATTGTTAGAACGCTCATATGTGGAGGCGAAACATGGACAATTGTTGCTAAACAACAGCACATGCTTAACACCTCCCATCTATGGGGATGCGCCCCAATTCGTGAAATTAAATGGAGAGGGAGAGTCTGTTTGCTTTTTTAAAATAAACTCGAATACAAGAACAAAAGAGCATAGCCACAACTTAATTAAAGAAAGATTCAGAATAATATTTATATTGTGTTCGTATTGTTTCTTTATTCCCCAAGGCAGCGTGTGTTGCACTATGTTTTTATTGTGAGCCTGACAGGCCCAGTACATCTGAGTATGGCATCCATTTTATGTAAGGGTTTGCTACCTCCTGTATTTTCTAAAGATGTGTATCCCCGGCGCAATGGCCGGTTCTGTGATTGGAGGGTGAACTCAGCACCATTGAGTTGTGAGCCGTGTCACGTAACCACTCGCCCGTGCCGTCCCCCGTGAGGCCGAGTGGCAAATACAGATCTGTACTCGATTGTTGTTATGTTCTGCTTACACCAGATGTGACGCCAGCATGGGAATCGTACGTGTGTTCTTTTGCTGCAGTTAGGTCCGGTTTCATTTGAACAAACCGTATAATATACTTGACCAGACTATATTATGTTATAATATACTACATTATTTTACACTACCCTATACTATTCTATATGCTTTCAGAGCTATGATCACAGAGAGTGTAATAGAAAATGAGGAAGAGCTAGGGAAGAGAGAGAGAGCGAGATAGAGAGAGAGGGAGGAACATGTGAATGCAAATAAGAGAAATGATTCAGTGAATGTATATTATAATATGTTGATAGCAATGTAACAAGAGAGATATATGAATAAAGATACCAAGACTGATTGATTGAAGGTGGTTCGATGTTAGATGGAACATATCAAAGACATATATACAGATGAGGATAGAGAACGGAAGAATATACCTCTGGAAAAAGAGCACAAGAGTGACTGAGTGAAAGGAGTTGGGTGTTAGAATAAGAGCATCAGAGACAGATAGACAGATGGAGGTAAAGAGTAGAGGAATGATTAAGTGACCCAGCTGGTGGCAGAGATTTCCCGGAAGCGAAGAGTGCGATATAACTTCAAGCGGGAAGCCACGGCGATGTGATCTAATTAGCGAACTCAATTTGCCGTTCGTCACAGCTGATTTGATTTGGAGGTCAGTCATCGAGTATATCAGGACAGAGGAGGAGTACACGTATGATGATTGAGTGAAAGAGGAAGGAGTGAGCGATGAAGGAAGGACAACTAAAAGGCGGAAGAAGAACATATATGTAATATATATATATATATAAATGGGGACGGCGTGACCTAGTGGTTAAATGACACGGCTCACAGTCAGAAGGTGCTGGGTTCAATCCCGATCACAGTACCGGCCGGCCGTTACCCTGCGGAAGCAAACCCTTAGAAAATGCAGGAGGAAGCAGACACTTACATGAAAAGAATGCTGAAGTCAGATGCACTGGGCCGACAGGCGCAAAATAAAAACCACAGTGCAACTAACACCGATTTAGAGATTAGAGAAATGGGGCAAATGCAAACAATTATTATATATATATATATATATATATATATATATATATATATATATATATATATATATATATATATATATAATCTGGCAAAGATGGCGCCGTAACTGGCTGCGAGTCTACATTTCTCTACTGTTTTGGATCATTATGGATGCCGCCAGACCACGGATTTGCCTGGAATTCACACTAGTCGACGACTTACACTTGTGTTCACGGATACATGGAGTTGTTTTCCGTCTGGACTTGTTATTTCGTTCTTTTTTTGTGATTTCTTCCGTCCGTTTATCATGGTCTGGACGCCTGCTGAATGGCGCTACGCTTATACCTGTGTCGTATCTCACGGGTTAGTTCTGCCGGTTCACCTTCACGAATATGGCGTGTGGGAATTGTAGATGCTACTATGATGAACTGAATACAGCTAGGGAGAGATGCCAGACTCACTCACACGCTGAGTGTTGTCCATACGACCTCTTGTGGTTATCGAAAAGGCACGACAAACTGCGTTAGATGCCTACCCACCTTTCTACCCTGCGGGTTATATGTTTACGGAAAGGCTTCGGTGGTAACCCTGAGGCAAAATCTGCATCCTATGCTATCTCCAGTCGTCTCGATAAATGTCTTGCCACTGGCAAAAGGTAGCTTAGGCTCTGTGAGCGAGGTTGACAAAAGGCGCAGTTTCTTCCTCACTTTAATCCAAATCTCCGCGCAAGTCACCCATTTCAGCGGACACAACAAGCGATACGACTGTCCACACGGCTGAACAAAGAGAGTGGTCTTCATCACTTGTGATGGACAACTATCATATGTATATATACATACATACACACGTATAATTAATTATATATATATATATATACGAGGTAGCTTTAAAAAGTTCTCGAAGTTAGTGGATTGGACAGAAATCAGTTACAATAGAATTGCCTACATTACATTGCCTTGAAAGTAGTTCTTTTGTGGCAACTACACACTTTTGCCAACGTGCATTCAGCTTCTGAAAACATTCGTGGAACCCATCCTCTTTCATCAATCTCAGCTGTCTTGTCCTATTGGCCACAACGTTCTCAGCATCCTTGAATCGCTGTCCTTTCATAGCCGATTCCAGTCGAGGGAACAAGTAAAAATCAGCCGGTGCTGGTGGTCGGGAGAATATGGAGGATGTTCCAGGGCAATCAAATTGTGCTTTGCGAGGTACTGCTTCACCATTATGGATCGATGTCCTGACGCATTGTCATCCAGCATAATCCAACTGTTTGTTCTCCATTTTTCTGGTCGTTTTCTTCTGATTCCATGGCTTAGGATGCAGGCTGCATGATATCAACGTACATGTCCTTGTTAACCGTTCGGCCTTCGCGAAAGAAATCATGCAGGATATGCCCATCATCATCATGTAGCATGTCCTTTGTAGAACGTCGCTCCCATCACAGTCTGTCTGAAAGAAACTCGTTCCCTTGCCAAAACTCCAGCTTCCGCCACTGTCATACTCAGGCACTCCTGGATATCTTGGTGCCATCGTCTTCTTGGTCTACCCCTTCCTCTTTTGCCTGGCACCATGCCTTCCATCACCGTCCTCTCAAGACCGTTGTGTCTCTTGATGTGACCAAAGTATTTGCATTTTCAAGCCAAAATGGAATTGATAAACCAGTTCTCCTCTATGCTCAACTCTTGCCGAATGTCTACATTTGTTCTTTTCTCTGTCCAGGGTATTCTGAGAATCTTTCTGTAACATTTTGACTCGAAGGATTCGATTCTTTATCTAGAAGTTTTGGTAATCGTCCATGCTTCACAGCCATAAGCTGCCACAGGAAAAACACAGGCTCTCAAAGACGTTTACTTTTATCGTTTTGTTGGTGCCCTGCCATAATTTCTTCAGGCTGTTCAGTCTCTGCATTGCCATAGCTAGTCTGGATATGCCCTAAGAAGAAAAAAAGAAAAAATCCCAACTTAACTTTTGCTTTGCTCTTGTCCAAACGAATGTTCAGTGTCCGAGAAGATGTGGGACATTTCCATTCAGAGGACTGACGTTTTGTCTGAGGATCGTACATAAATACCAGGTCTTATCGCTTGTGATTCTGTTGTTGAGAAAATTGTTATCTTGATCAGCCATTCTGATTAGGTCTCCTGCCAGGGTCAATCTTGTTTCTTTCTGTTCAGGAGATAAAATGTTGGGGGACCATGTTTTGGCACGATTTCGCGTGGTGTGATTCTGTTGCACGACAATGCGCGTTCACATGTCGCGAACATTGTTCAGAATGTGTTAGCACAGAAAAGATAGGAAGTACTGCCACACCCATCTTATAGCCCCGATATGTCCCCTCGTAACTTCCATTTGTTCGGATCCGGTAACAATTTCCGAAATGACAAAAAATTTATCTCCGAAGCCTACGTCATAGCCTCGGCGACCATATGGTAAAAAAGCAACCAAAGTCATGTTTTTCGTCGAACGGCATCCGCTATCTACCCAAGCAGTGAGATGCGTATCTGAATGCCTATGGCAACTTTTTCTAACTAACCATGTGGCATATTTGCTTCATAACAATTGCTATATATAAGTATGTCACACCAGATGATGTAACTGTCATATATTCGTAATAAAGCCGCTGAGTCCGGTTTAATTTAAACACGTACATATGTTCGCTGATCAACAGGGAATCTAAAGTGAAAGCAAAACATTTTCTTGTTAGCAGATAGTCTATTTATCTGATTCCATATTCAACTTTTTGTTTTATTATTTCGTTGTTCTCTGTTGTGTTTTGCTGTGTCCCTGATGTAGAGTTTTCAGGTGGCGTTTGTAAAGTGTGATGATATTACATTTGTTGCCACGACCAACTAATTAAAATGTGATACAATTGTGATCAAAATGGTATTGTTTGTATGGCTGTAGTGTGTATTACGGAAAAGAGGTAAACAGCGATGACAAGGAAGATGAGGTGAGGGCGTAATCGAAAGATGAAGCATAGGTGGGTCAAAGAGGTGAGTCAAAAAGGTAAAAGGGGGAGTTAAAGAGGTGGAGGGGTGAGTAAAATATGTGGAGGGGGTGAGTCTAAGAGGTAGGAGTGAGTCAAAGAGGTGGAGGTGAGTTATATAGGTGGATGGGTGAGTCAAATAGGTGGGGCGGGGAGGGTGAATCTAAAAGATGGAGGGGTTAGTGAAAGATGTGGAGGGGTGAGTCTACTAGATGGAGGGGTGAGTCTACTAGATGGAGGGGTGAGTCAAAGAAGTGGAGAAATGGGTGAGTCAAAGGTGTGAATGGGTTAGTCAAATGGGTGGATGGGTTAGTAAAAAAAAAAGGGGGGGGGCGGTGAGTTAAACTGGCGGAGGGGTGAGTCAAAGAAGTGAGTCAAAGAAGTGGGTCACTTAAAGGGATGGGCGTGAGTTAAAGGGGTTGATGGGTAAAATGAAGAGGTGAAGGGGTGAGTCAAAAAAGTGGAGAAATGAGTCAAATTGGTGGATGGGTGAGTCGAAGATGTGGAGGGGGGAGTCAAATAGAAAGTAGGCGGGTGAGGGACAGACGAGTAAATCATGAGGACAGTTACACAGAGGAAAAAGACAAAATATAGTAGCCCAGACAAAGGACATGAGAGAATGTAGGACAAAAAGAGAAGGATTTCAGGATGATGTGATGGAACCTCGGAGTGGTAGGCGGTGTTGTTCTTTACTAATCTGATCCCGAAATATATTTCTTCATCTCTAATCCACACCTGCTACTCCAAACTGCCTTGGTTTATGGCCTTTGTCTCTGGAAGTATAATTAATTGTTGTCTCTCATCATGTTTCGCCATTCGGTGTCAGGTTATGAAGAGATCTCTAGAGCGAGCTGTATTGTAGTGTGTGCCTAATGCACGGTGTCATTCACCGCCTCAGATATTTCTGTAAGCCATCATTTTCGTGGTCAGCCCTTGCTTTTGAATCCGTTCTATCTAAATAGCATTGCTTGTTCGGGGGTGGGAGGTGGGGGTGGTGTGTGGTCAGCCTTTGGCCTTGAATCCTTTATATCTAAATAGCATTGCTTGTTGGAATGGGGGGGGGGGGGGGGGGGTGCTGTCTGGTGGCAGCCTTGTTACATGACCAAACCAATTTAGTTTGCTGTCTGTTAATGTAGTCTAATACTGGTGTTGTTCCCACCAGTCTCCTGATGTCATAGTTTCTGATCATGTCTCTCCTTGTTACGCCTAATATTTTTTCCAAGTGATTTCATTTCTGCTGTTACGACGTTGCGTTTTTTATTTGATGTTAGTGTCCAGTTTTGGCATTTATTTCATAGTGTCGGGACGAAAATCGTGTTGTATAAAGCTCTTTTGGTAGTTATTGTCCCGGGCATGCAATTAAGTATTGGATGTAATTGCCCAGTGACCTGATTTGCCTTATTGCATCTGTGTTGGATTCCCAACGTAATTATTCCGTCCGCTGATAATGTGCTCCCTAAGTATGTGAAATCGTTTACCTGTTTGATTTGCTGCTCTTTAGGGAAAATATTGATGTTTGATAGGGTATATAAACAGAGAATATTTAGAGTCTTCTACAATACACGAATTGGAGCTTACTGTTGGCAACTTTTTTATTATATTAAGTTGGTTGGGACTTGGTCCTGATTTCGCCGGTGTACAACCAGAACCCTACTGGAAACCACTCGTGCAAACGGATCACATTTGATTAACGAGACGTCCAAGATATATATTGGGAAATGACAGAGAAAAGAATGCGAGAAATGATCAACATACAACAAGATAGCAAAGAAAAGAATGCGAGAAATGATCAACATACAACAAGATGGCAAAGAAAAGAATGTGAGAAATGATCCACATACAACAAGATGGCAAAGAAAAGAATGCGAGAAATGATCCACATACAACAAGATGGCAAAGAAAATAATGCGATAAATGATCCACATACAACAAGATGGCAAAGAAAAGAATGCGAGAAATGATCAACATACAACAAGATGGCAAAGAAAAGAATGCCAGAAATGATCCACATACAACAAGATGGCAAAGAAACGAATGTGACAAATGATCCACATACAACAAGATGGCAAAGAAAAGAATGTGAGAAATGATCTACATACAACAAGATGGCAAAGAAAAGAATGTGAGAAATGATCCACATACAACAAGATGGCAAAGAAAAGAATGCGAGAAATGATCCACATACAACAAGATGGTAAAGAAAAGAATGCGAGAAATGATCAACATACAACAAGATGGCAAAGAAAAGAATGTGAGAAATGATCCACATACAACAAGATGGCAAAAAAAAGAATGCGAGAAATGATCCACATACAACAAGATGGCAAAGAAAAGAATGCGAGAAATGATCCACATACAACAAGATGGCAAAGAAAATAATGCGAGAAATGATCCACATACAACAAGATGGCAAAGAAAAGAATGCGAGAAATGATCAACATACAACAAGATGGCAAAGAAAAGAATGCCAGAAATGATCCACATACAACAAGATGGCAAAGAAAATAATGTGAGAAATGATCCACATACAACAAGATGGCAAAGAAAATAATGTGAGAAATGATCCACATACAACAAGATGGCAAAGAAAAGAATGTGAGAAATGATCCACATACAACAAGATGGCAAAGAAAAGAATGCGAGAACTGATCCACATACAACAAGATGGTAAAGAAAAGAATGTGAGAAATGATCCACATACAACAAGATGGCAAAGAAAAGAATGCGAGAAATGATCCACATACAACAAGATGGCAAAGAAAAGAATGCGAGAAATGATCCACATACAACAAGATGGCAAAGAAAATAATGCGAGAAATGATGCACCTGTGTCAGTCATGCGATCCGAAGTACACTACAAGATGTAAGATTAAAGCTAGGTGCAGATGTAACGTCAGACCACCACATGTTGCTGGGGATTTTGCAGCTGAAACTAAAACAGTACCCAATACAGGGCGCAAGGAGAACAAGATATAACGTACACGTATTGCAACACCAGGAGAATAAAACATAATTTAACTTAAAACGTAATAACATATACAAAGTGCTACAAGAGCTGCATGAGGATGAAGAAACGGGCATTGATAGTATGGGGGACCAGGCTAAAGGGATGTGGAATAAGACAGGGACGAAACTGTGAGATTCAAGAGAAAGCAACACAAAAAATGGATCACAACAGAGACTTTACGTAAAATAGAAGAAAAGAAAAAGAGAAAAAGCTATTCTCAACAATTGCCGAACGCGAGGCACCAAAGCAGATGCACAGAGTACTTGTACTGTTACAGGCAAGGAGGTCGAAACGTGTATAAGGAAACAACTAGGGAATATATTGACACGCTGGCACAAGTGGAAGAAGAGACAGCAGAGAGATGAAATATGAGAGATTACTCATTAACAAAGAAAATGGCAAATATATATTCGTTAATAGATGCCTTCGATGAATATTTGGAATAAAGTGGTAGGAAATGGTGATGAATGAAGACTTTTGGGAAAGGATCCAACAACAGCCTCTGGAACAACAAATTAAACATAGAAAATTCGGCTGGATTAGACATACGCTTCGGAAGGCACAGTCTAACATAGACAGATATGCTCTTACATGGAATTATGAGGGAAAAAGAGAGAAGCGGCAGGCAAAAAATATGTGGAGAAGAAAACGTGAGAAAGAACTAGACTTATATGACACCTGGAGAGAGGCAGAAAGAGAAGCCCGAGACCATGTACTCTGGCGAGATGTTGACGATGGTCTTTGCACCGATAGGAGCGACGGGTTTTGATTGATTGATTGATTGGCGATGTATCGTAGAATACAGCGATGCTGCGATATATGCTCTTTTTGACACGATATATCCGATGGCAGATGCGATTTGTGGTACCAGATTGGCTTCCCTCTACGATTCTGAATCACTTAACCAGATGATAGTCGCTTATCTTGTTTCCAACGCCGGAGTTTGGAGGCGGTCTTGGCTTTTTCTATTTCGGTGACGATGATGCTGGCTGGCAGCTATGAGTCGCTGGTTGCTATCATCTCGCTGCCTCTTCGGCCTCAATAAAGTGACTCATGTAAACCAGGAGAATAGCCTGAACTTAAAGAAATGCAAACAATAAAATCTACTGTGAGACACTACTCTTCAAACCTCTGCTGTTATTTATTACTTCAGATTACTTCACAAGTAACTTGGCTTCGCATTTGTTATGCTCGGTATTGTTTTTATTTCTGACTTGCTTTTAACTATGTCTTTTCGGACAGCATTTAGACTCAAATGTGATTGACAGGTGATATCCGTTAAAAGGTACTGGGATGAATATTCTTCCCCTGGCGATCATAAATAACATTACACCCATTAGCGGAGGCCCTTGCATATCATTGGAATAGCTCATGTTTGTTTTATGAAAAGTATATAATACGTGGGGATTACTTTTGGCATTATCTTTGCTAAGTTTCAAAATGTTCATGTTTAAGTTATTTGAACAGAAATCACCAAAGTGTAGCCAATGTAACGGCAATCTTGAAGTTCAAGTATGTTTCACGATGGTTGACGTTAGGTGATGAGGAAAAGCTCAGGTAGAATTGACGATAGGTTAAAATTAAAATGACACTCTGTACTAATTTACATTACGCAATCATGAACAGCTCATCAATAGTTTATCTCTTCGTATTCTGCGTTCGTTCTCAAGCTCCAGCTACTAAGCCCTGAACAGGGCTTCCCAAGCAGCAGTATGCAGCCCGGAGAACGGAATGCGCTGTGTCACTACTTTACATCTTTACTGCGATATTTGCACCTTTCGACCAGACACATCCGTCTTCGGCAGAGGTTAATCTCTAATCGACGTTTTGTTAGCACCACGAGTTTACCTCTAACTGACGTTATGCAATAATCAAAAGTCCAGCCTTAATCGAGTTTTGTGATCATCAAAAGTTCACCCGTAATTGAGTTCTGTGATCATCAAGAGTTTAGCTCTAATTGACGTAAAGCAATCAAAAAAGAGCCCACCCTAATTGCCGTTATGTGATCTCCAAGATCCCACCCTAATTGACGGTATGTGATCACCAAGATCCCACCCTAATTGACGTTATGTGATCACCAAGATCCCACCCTAATTGACGTTATGTGATCATCAAGAGCCCGCCCAAATTGACGTCATGTGATCATCAAGAGCCCATCATAATTGACGTTATGTGATCATCAAAAGCCCACCCTACTTGACGTTATGTGATCATCAAGAGTTTAGCTCTAATTGACGTAAAGCAATCAAAAAGAGCCCACCCTAATTTACTTTATGTGATCATCGAGAGTCCACCCTAATTGACATTATGTGATCATCAAAAGCATATCAAGTACATCATTAATATATGCTAGGCAATCATCAAGAGTACATCAAGAGTGCATCCGTAAATGACATTTCCAATACAAGTTGTGGAACAATTGACGTTAGGCGGTCGTTAAAAAATAGTTGTCTGACTGGCGTTAGGCGGTGATTAAACGTGTGTTTTAATATATATATAGGCGACCATCAAACGTTTTACCATTACAGACGATAAGCGACCATCAAGAGTTGTTCTCTAACAGACAATAAGCGACCATCAAGAGTTGTTCTCTAACAGACGATACGCGACCATCAAGGGATGTTCTCTAACATACAATACGCGACCATCAAGAGTTGTTCTCTAACAGACGATACGCGACCATCAAGAGTTGTACATTAACAGACGATATGCGACCATCAAGTGTTGTACACTAACAGACGATAAGCGAACATCAAGAGTTGTACACTAACAGACGATAAGCGAACATCAAGAGTTGTACACTAACAGACAATAAGCGACCATCAAGAGTTGTTCTCTAACAGACGATACGCGACCATCAAGAGCTGTTCTCTAACAGACAACACGCGACCATCAAGAGTTGTTCTCTAACAGACGATACGCGACCATCAAGAGTTGTTCTCTAACAGACGATAAGCGACCATCAAGAGTTGTACACTGGAGGACAACATATTTTGAATAACGTACGTTCTGATTCTATGGTGCCAGGTAGTATGTGTTATTGACACGCTCCAGTTCACCCAGCCATAACACAATGGTTTATGTAGTGATAGGGAAGCGTAAACAGAGAGTAAGAGAATGTGCATTAAATCCCATTAAAAAACTGATGCCGAGAACAATAGTCTATAGTACTTAATCCGCGAAAGCATTATCTGATGTCTGAATACTTTTTCACGCTTTTGCTTATCAGACATGTTTGTTTTTTTCTTTTGGGCTGAAAAAACATTTACGCATAGCCACCACATAACGTGGCGACTGCAGCTGTGACGCGACATACAATTCTTTTCCTAACAATCAATCCAATAATTCAGCAATAGAGACGAAGTCCACATTTTCAAAGAACATGTTTTTCTTGATATTCCTTAAATAATATTTACATGCTAGTGAGCGCAGTGGAAAGCCAATGTATCTTTTTATACGAATGGTGTTCAGAAAAATAGACAGCTTGGAGACTGGTAAATAAATTCAATATTTAATTGGCTTAAATGAAGGGAAATCAGAAGAGACGGTAGTAAATACAAAGCACAGCTCGCCCAAATTATGTTAATGGTAAACGAGACGAAACTGAAACAAGTACACTGATTTCAATGCTTGTAACACCCCCGTCAGTTCTTGGCTTGGCTTCGTTCGTTCTCAATCTCCCACTACCAAACACTGAAAGGGCTTAAACAGCAAAATGTAGTCCAGAGAACAGAATGCGTTGTACCGTAGTTTACAGCTTGACTGCGATATTTCCATCTTTCGATCCAATACATCCGACTTCAGCAAGCATTTTTTTAGTACCGGGTTAGCATTCCCTCTTCGATTCCTTTTCCTTAGCCAGTCTGCCCTGCTGCAGCCTGTTATTCAGGATCACCACGTGGAGGTGTAGAAGGGCCATGGCCGCTCTGGTTCGCTGGCCCTGACACTAGCAGACAGCTATGAGTAGCTGACCACTGCAGATCATGCGCTGTTCAACATCTTCTGGTTGAAATTACGAAAAAAAGAACGGAATAGCCAAGGTGAAACCAGTCTTCCAGAGTATGAGGGCAACCTTATACAAAAAAACTATATTATTGGATTTAAGGAAGAGAGTAATTGGATGTTACGTTGGAAAAACAGTACTGACGTACGGCAGCGAGTCATGGACAATCAGCAGACAAGCACGGAGATCATTGGAGGCAACGGCAATGTAGTTTTACTGAGGAATAGGGAAAATTCCATGAACTGTAAAGGCATTTAATAACGTGGCACTTGAAGAGGTATAGACACAAAGATAGTGTATGGCAAAACATCGGGACAAGGCAGTCAACCATGTTGTTGTGCACGTCATGAGAAGAGTTGGGTTGGGACACACGGCTAGAGCGAGGGGAATCACAGGAAGACGAGCCACAGGAAGGCAACGAGAGAGAATATTAGAGAGCTTGAAGAAATGGCACAGGTGATGATCAACGGTGGAACTGGTACACGACGCAGATGATACGAGGAGATCAATGATCGCCAACGTCAACAGACAGGGACATGATGATAATGGGGATTTAATTGGCCGAATTAACTCATTCAGAGGGAAATGGGCAAGGAAAACAACGAAGATATACAATATAAACGTATGTCGGCAATCTCAAGACTATATCAAAAGTATTCCAAGATTAAACGAAGACTGCACCTAGAGAATACCAAAACTATATCAAGCATATTCTTAGACTATAACAAAACTATACTGAGACTATAGCTAGACTATAGCAAACCTATACATGACTATACTAAGAGAATAACAAAACTATATCAATATTATACCAAGAGTATACCAAGACTGTACCAAGACTATACAAAGACTGTATCTAGAGAATATCAAGACTGTACCGAGACTATACCAGGACTATAACTAGACTATATCAAGACTCTACAAAATAGAATACCACGACTATACCTAAAATGTATCAAGACTATACCATTGTAATACAAAGACTATACCAAGACTATAACAAGAGAATACCAAGAGTATACCAAGATTATACCAGTAGTATACCAAGACTACACCAAGATTATAGCAAGACTACACATAGAGAATACCAGGACTATACTAATCACATACCTAGACTATACCAAGACTATACCAAGACTTTGCCTATACTATATCAAAACTCTACCAAGACTATACCAAGTGATGCACCAATTACAACATAGAGAAACCACCATTTGAGTAGCCATCTCTATGATTAATTCAGCTGATACCTCGGGTATGTATACCTGGGGCACTGAACCGCATGACAGTTGAACACCAGACTGTCCTACAGCAACCAAAGGAGACCTAGCAGCCACTTCTGATTTTCATGAGAAACTGCATGGAGTTATTCCGCGTCTTGAGCTGATTGCTATATTTGTTAGAGTCGTACATGTTGAAGTTTTAAGGCGAACGAAGTACACGTAGAAGAATCATTGAAATAACTGTGAGGCGTGTTCAAAAGAAACTAATCGCAACAAGTTACTGATTTCGCTGTGTCGCTAGGGACAGTTTAAATGGTGGTTAGAAAAAACGGAAGTATCACAAGGTGTTCACAATGGGTACCGATACTACTTCTTCTTCTTCTTCTACTTCTTCTTCTTCTTCTTCGTCGTACGCAGTCAGACAGTAACCATTATTTTTTCGAAAAAGGCAGCGGTCATCCTGAGGCTGTCGGCACTGCCATTGAGCTTGTCTAGTGTTGCCACTGGTGATGGCCACATCTGCTCTCTCTGATCCTCGTATGTCGAGCAGTTTTGCAGCAAATGCTCAGCGGTCATTTTCCCGGTACCACACGGGCATTCGTCAGTGCCACCTATCTTCAATTTGTTGAATAGGTGGAACCTCAGTCTATTGTGGCCAGTGCGAAGTCTGAAGACCACGACCTGCTCTCTTCTGTTCAACTGGTAATAGGCATCGTTTTTTGTGTAGCCAGTGTGTTCGGTTCTCATTTGGTCATGTATCTAGCTCTAAATAAGCCGTTTTGACTCTTCGTATGTCATACTAGTATCTGGTTGTGTACCGATACTTCAGTTTCTTGCTAACCAAAATTCAAACTGGCCCTAGCGACACAGCGAAATCCTTTGCTACCGAGCAGGCGACGGTCCACCCGAATTGCTGCATCAATTTTGGTGATGACATCTTCTGACGCAATTATATGTCCCTGTCCTGGTTGCAGAAAATATGTCGTTAAGTCACGTCCTTCTTTAAACATAGTTGTCCAGTTATTGCCTGTTGTCTTCGGCACACTTTTGTCACTTTACGCTGCCTACATTCTGCGATGAATGTCAACTGGTCGACATCCTTCAGTTGTTAGAAACCGAATCACCGCTCGCTGATCAGCTCTAAACAGATTCCGTATCACACACGTCATGATTTCAACGGTCTACTGAGGAAACTATGAGTCGGAGGATAATGCAATTTGGTAAACTTAACGGTTGGTATGTGATGTTTACACCAGAAGTGAAGCCAGCACGCGGATCGTACGTATATTCACTTGGTGCAGTAAGGCCCAGATTCAATTGAACACGCCTCGTATATAGATTACTTATAACAGTATGTAGATTATATATGTCTCAAGCCATTGTCTTATATCACCAAACAAATCATATGCATTCGAAAAACGCGTACATTCACAAAACAATACCCAAAACAAGGACGAGACGCCAGACTGGATAACATGAATCACCTTATTCCAGAACCCGAGTCCTCGCTTAACGAAGTACCTAACGTTTCCTCCCCTGTGGCGGTGTCAATTATTTCTGTTGTTGAGTAACTTTCTTCACGTGAACGGAGACTAATAAACCGCAGGCAGAGTTCATGTGGTTATAAAATGCCGTGCAGAATATCAACTAGTCGACATAAACAATTTCAAAAAAATATCTACCCAAGACGAACAATGATAATTGTCGAAGTAGAAGTAATGATAATCTACTATTTACTAAGTAAGCTAGCTAGCTAGCTAGTAGTATTAATATATATATATATGGATATCATCGTAGAGTCAATGCCGTAGCTTATACCCACATCGGCATGGACCTCCCCAGAGGAGGGGGCGGTGGCAACGTCTGGAAAGGGTAAGAAACGGATATCAATGTATGGAACATATCCACCTATAAATTACATCGTGGGCAGACTTGTCATATTTCGAGAGCAATGTGTGTGTCGGCATTATTTCCATCCGTATCTATGTAGTGCTTCTTTAACGAATTTGATCCATTTTTGTCTTGGTCTCACTATCCTTTCTGGATTTAAGGAATATTGCGATTAGATGACAGGATGCATTCTGGTCAGATATTGCATGTCCTTAATGTCTTATTATTTTTAGTTGGCGTTCGTCCTGAAATTAACGCATGCGACTTTGTGTCGTAGTTTATAGTGAGGCTACGATATATGCGCATTTCGGTCCAACACATCCGATTCCACCACATCCTTTTTGTGACCGAGTTTGTCGTCCATCTTTGATCATTAATCTCTTTGTCGAGCTGCATCGTTGCAGTCTCTTCCAGCGCCGGAATTTTGAAGCTAAATAAGGTCTGTCTCAGCTCTGGTTTGCTGGCCCTAATGCAAGCAACACACTATGCGTCTCTTGCTCCTGACTGCTCATGAACTGTTCTGGATTGTCAGATTGCAGGAAATAAAAAGGCTTCTCAAAAATGGCTACTGTAGAGAGTTGTGAATGGGGTTATTAAGATCGCGTCAAACAAATTAACACATGTAATCAACGCAAACGTAGGTAGAGCTTGCCACAGGCTTACTTAAGAAATCCAACTGTAAATGTGCTGCTGTGCTCCAGCTGGAGTGAACAATGAAACGGAAAGAAAAGGGAGTTTGCCAGATATAATATGGCAAAGTGCAAAACAACTTATCAATACAGATTATTGGGTTGATAAGGCAGCAGTGAATGAGTTCAGTGCAGACATGAACTTTGAGATGGATGCATGCACCGTGGCTTGTCTTGCATAACTGACCACGATTGTATTCCGTCTTAAGTGGCGGCACTGGAAACTGACTGCAGCCGAGCAGCCTGACTAAGAGATTATGGAAGAGGGAAGGCAAACTGTTTCTAAAAAACCTGTTTAAATAGGGTGTCGTGCCGAAAGGCCCAGAAACTAAATCTCGCTGCAAACCCCGACACAAGGTCACAAACGTACAAGATGAATTCTGAAGAAAAAGAAGACGAAGAAGAATAATAATAATAAGATGATGATGATGATTATGATGAAGAACAAGAAGAAGATAAAGAGAAAGAAGAAGAAGAACACGAAGAAGAAGAATTAGAAGAAGATGATGATGAAGAAGAAGAAATATAAGAAGAGAAAGAAGAAGAAGAAGACGAAGAAGATGAAGAATAAATAGAAGAAGAAGATAACGAAGAAAAAGAACAAGAAGGAAGAAGAACAAGAAAAAGAGGAAGAAAAGAAGAAGAAGAATATACAGAAAGATTAAAAGAAGAAGCATAATTCCTAGTCATTAAAGGAAGGGATATCAAGATGATGGGCAGTGCATGAACTGTAGCAGTCAGCCACCCAAAGCTGACCGCTAACGTCATGACTAGCGACCTAGAGCTGCCACGACACGTATCCATCTAGACTGGCTAAGTAGTAGGGATCAACGAGAAAACCCTAACCAGGTACCCAAAAATGGCCTGCTGAAGTCGATTGTGTCGGACTGAAAGCTGCAAATATCGAAGTCAAGCTGTAAACTGCAACACTATACATTCCGTTCTCGGAAAAAATCCTGCTACTTGAAAAGCATTGTCAGGGCTTGGTAGGGGGAATATGACAACGAACGACGAAGAAAAAGATGAAGAATAAGAATACAGATGATGATTAAAGGAAGGGCACATATTCATAAAATAGCTCATGAATATAATTGGAAATGTACAGGACATGAAACAACTATAAAGAAGATGATAGAGGCGACGCATGAAACATGGAGATAAACCGTGTAAAATAGTGCAAAGAGAACGGTTGCATCGCGAACTGGGCGCAAGTAGACAGTCCAAAAATTGTTACCGTTGCAGAGGTATAGCTTTGACATACTTAGTTCCGAATGAATTCAAAATGAAGGATGTTTATAGCGACGTTCATATCTGCTAAAAGCGAACACCATTTTTTTATGTTTTCCCGATGAATGTATCATCAAATTACAATTCTACTATTCTTTATTATTATCATTTGTCTTACTGAACTGGCACAAAATTAGAGCTGAATTTGTCAAAGCGATCTGCACTGAAATAGAGTAAAAATTTCATGACAATTGGCATCGACTTGAACCAATAAAAGTGGCAAATGTCAAGGACTTGCTGAAGTGCGTAATCGAATCAGTCGAGTGAGTAATCAAAGCTATGGCGTGAGTAATGAAATCATGGATAGATACGAGCGTAGGAGGGTGGTTGTTGTCCAGGCGTGTGTGGATGTGGCTTCACGTTCTGTTATTCACGGAGGTACACAGTCGAACGTCTTTGATTCTGGGAGTTGGGTGACTCCTTCCTGCGGTTCCAGGCATCAGCTTGAATTATTGGAATCCAGCAGTGGTCAGTCTGATGAAATCTGCACGCATTGGAGCATGTTTAGGAATTATACTGACGGATGGGGAGGGTGTGGTGAGGTCGGTGTCTAATCAGTGATTCGGAGGTAATGTGTTCACCTCGGGCGCCCGAGGTCATGGAATTGGTTAAAGGATTTTTTTTGCCCGTGGATCTTCTTTTAAAAATTACAATGATCTCTTGGTGGTGAGATCGGACTGCCGTGGTCAGTGTCAAGAATGTTAAACATTGCTTTGCAGTTGGGAACCGAAAAGAGTAGGCTTAACGGTCGCTGCCTGAACAAAATCTAAGTTAAAAAATCTTCCAAAGTTATTTGTACCTTTAAGAGTAGCTAAAGATGGCCCCTAACTGGTTGCGGGTCTACATAGCTCTTGTGTTTGAGTTTATTAAGATGGACTGGCACATTTTTTTAACAACCCTCATAGAAACTGGTTGTATACGAACTATGTAGAGTATATTAAACTAGTTTAAGAACGTTAAGGTAAGTTAAGAGGTATGTTCAGAAAGTATCCGATCTTATTTTATTTTTTTTCAATTTGAGTAAACAAATGAAGCAAAGATGTAGTCCTTGTGGAGGAAGGTTTAGTGGATCACCATGCACGTAGGTGATTTTATTCCTGCCCATATATTTCTTCCATCGCTGGCAGTTAGGCTTTCAGTGTTGAGTGTTATGAGCACTGGGGGTTTTCGTTCAATAAGGTGCGCAACAATGTCAAGGTCATGTAGATCGTTTTATTTTACTCCAGCGGTGCTGTGCATCACAAGATAGTATCACAAGGTGCTTACCACATTACCAGAGAATATTACCTGCAGATCATTCGTCGCCTTCGTCATGCTGTTCGACGCACACGACCGAACCTTGTGACCAAAGGAACGTGACAGGGCAATCATTACAATGCACCGGCCCATTCTTTGCATCTGATTCAGACTTTCAGCACAGCCCCCATGAAGGCAAAACATATTTTGCAGTCCTGTTCACTGTAAAGCAGCAAAAGAAGTAGCATTTGGCAACAGGCAGTTGTAGCAGATCCCACTGTTTGCCTTGGCCGTGATCTAACTTAGAACATTCTCACACTCATCCACATCATCATGACCATACTCAGTAAATGACATATCAAACAGCAGGTGGCATATTTATTATATCATACTCATATCATACAATGAGTAGAGAAATTACAAACACAATATAATACATATCTTAACTAAACATTCTACTAAAACGGGAATTGTAAGCATTAGCTATTGATGGAATTCCCACATATAAAAACCCAGCTCTATTGCCTTGCAATTGCATCACACACACATCGCCTTAACTGCGTCTTCAACACACCTTATCAAATACTCTTCCTCACTGAAATCCCCTCAGGCGGGCGATCTCGACATACTCGTTCACAATGTGTCCTTGCTTACAAACACACTTTCACATTATCTATTAATGCAAAACTCACACACCTATTTGAGCGATCCTGTTCTATCACTAAACATTCGTCCAACCGTCAATCAATCGCTCCTCTATCTAAGTCGGTGAGTTAAACATACTATCCACATTCAGTCTCTCTCTCTCCATCTCTCCTCCTCTCTCTTCCAGCCTCTCGAGCTAAACTTTGTCTCGAGTTATATATCCTCAAGCAAGGCCAGAGCTTGACCAATCGATCTCAGGTATGGTCATCTTCAATTCCAATTGGACCGAAACACTTTGCCCACCTGTCATTCATTCTCTCGCAGCAAGCCCCGCTGCCAATTTCGTCTGTCAATCAATCTCCCCCTACCAAAATCGGAATGCCAGTGGTCAGTTTCTACCTGTCCACATTCCTTAACTCAACTCTGTTCTCCTTTGCTGAGACGGTGAGTGACCTTGACATGCATTCATGTAGCTTTAAGCTTTAACATGTTCAGGCATCCTAAACTCCCCTTGCTCCGGCGGGAACTGTTACATTACCTCCCTAAACTACAGACCGAAACATGGATGGTCATTTTTTTCATCTGGCAAATGACCACCATTTTCGTCTCTACTATCCAAAATGTAAACACTACTCCTGTTTACAACTTCACTCACATCGTACATGCATAAAAAGACATGTCATTTGATACATATAAACTTTTTGTAATACATACACAATCAATACAAGCAGAAGAAAAACACTGTGGCTGGGCGTTTTTACAACACAAACCAACACTTTTACATCGTTTTACAGTCAAATTCACCTAAGTCTGTCCCTGCGGGACCTTTAACTCATCAAAACAGAAACACCTTAAGGAATTCTCCTTACTCATTGAGGTCAATATACCTCGACCTGTTCCCGTGCCTTCCTCTAAGGACACGAACCTTCATTGTTACACACGACCAGTTCAGGTCAATTTTCTCAGGCGGTCTCATTACACGCCTGGCCGACGATTCACTTCATACTAACTCCTGTGAGGCCACGAACTTACGTGGGTTATCCTCAGGCTAGTTATCATTGTCTCTCTTGACAGCTATCCCCTCTCAAAGAAAACAGCAAAATTCTTTATGTTTCCCACAAAAACGATATTTGACAACATATGTCATAGTCAATTTTAAAACTTCTGATCAATGTAGTCTTCTCTGCAAAGACTCCACATACATGTGATTCTGGAACTCGTGGTGACTTGTGCTTGCGGAGGCCTACAGTCTGGATGAGATATACTGCTCTGTAGATCACCTAAATAACCTGTATCAAATACCTGTAAACATGATGATTCAACAACAACAACAAAAAAAACAACAACAAAATAAAGAAAAATTCAATGCATACTATATCGACCATACAACCCACTAAAAATGCAAGTAATACCATTAGTCAAAACCCAAACACCAAATGCAAATGTCAAAATATTTGCACACAAAAACATGATCAAATGCCATCAACCTTCACTCCTGCTCGTGCCCCACAGATGAGCACCTGTTAATGCCCCCTTCAAAAGATACTAAACTATGACTAAGTTCTACTAGACTATGTCACTAAACTATGACTAAGTTGTAACTTAATCAGATACTAAACTATGTCACTAAATCAGATACTAAACTATGTCACTAAACTATGACTAAGTTCTAACTTAATCAGATACTAAACTATGTCTGAGTCAAAAGTCAAAAACCGAATCGTCCACCTGTCGAATTACGTCATGCTGTAACCCTACTAGTCCAGGTGCAGTCTTTGTCCCGAGGAATCAAAACCGAGTGTTGTGATCTAACTATTTCACCGTTGTTTCCCCAAATTCCCCGCATCAAAGCTACCTGGTCAGACATTGACCGAAACATCACGTCCACGTGTTACCCTGCGTCGCGTAATCATTACCTGGCGCATCCAGCTATCCTGCGTCTCTTGTCCGTTCTGTCCGTTTCTCTGGTCGGAAATGTCCCTTTGATCTCGGTCAGTCTAGCTTCAGACTGACCGTCCGTGGTACGCTCATTGTCTGGCGTTTACTTGAGACAACGAATTCAAAGGAATTTTTTAACATCTGGTCATTCCTCCTTCTCTATACCCTACCCCCTAATTATCCAAATCTCCGTTTCCCAAGGATAACGGTAGATGAAACAATTTGTATGCAAATGCATACATCAACTGGAGTTTCACATGATAGCCCATGTATGTAAGTACTCCACACGACTTTACCTAATTCCATTTCTGATTTCCATGTTTTTGGCTAGCGTCAGTAAACATTGCATCAACCGTTCCTTATCACTACTGCTTATTTTAACCAGACTATGCGCTGCCCCATCAGCTGTCTCTGATTGCTGCGCGATTTCCTCCTGTAAAACGCCCATCGTCTGGTCTGTTTGTTTCACGGCTGTTTGGTTCGTACCTACCGGTTCTCTGTTAGTGTTACGTACACTTACATCGTTCGCTACTTCAGCCTTCCGTCCATCTGTATTCACTATTTGTGGGAAAGACTTTTCACCCTGTTCGTTTGACTGTTGGCTTATCTCGAACTGAGATCTTTTCATCTTTGCTTCGATGACTGGTTCGCTGTCCTGGCTGTGGTTAACCTGTCTTTCCCTTTTCTTCGTTTTCCTTAGAAACTCTGTTCCTCCTTTGTTGGCTGCTGTTGGTGCGTCCGTTTCGCATTCCAACTGTGCGTCATTTCCACTTCCTTCCTCGGTGGCCGAAGGGTTGTCCCTTCTTTCGGTCTGTTCAACCACTTCTCCCGCATGGCTAGAACCTGGATTGGGTGGGCACGAAACCATAGCTGGTCCTGCCACCATTCCTCCTCCTCTCCTTTCCTCTTTATCTGGCGAATCTCCGACTATTTCCTTGTTCGATTCTTCGTCGACTTTAACTAATGTTCTACCAGGCTTGACCACAAGTTCCTGGTAAACTTGGCTCCTTTCAGCACGCCCGACCATGTTAATCGACGTAATACCCTCTTCCTGAATTCTCGGCCTACACTGTCCGATGCGGTAACATTTTATCTGGACCTCTGAGCGAACGTTTGTCTCGTTTGCATTGCGTAACCTGCCCTCCGTCCCTAACTTTTCTGGATACACAAAACCTGTATCTCTTTCTTTCTGTCCATCCGCCTCGTGCTCAAAGTCTCTTTGATAGCTCCTGTCCTGCCTCTCCATCTGTAACCGTGCAAAAGGCCTCTTGTGGGCTAAGAATCTGCCCGATTCAAACTTCTGCCCAACCATTCCTCCTCCTCTCATTTGACTTGGCCTCTGCACCTGGGTCAAACTCCTACGCTTTTCGACACCTCTTTCCAGTCGTCCACACACGTCCGTCCTGAGATTTCCACCTCTGTCCCTCCACGGATCGGAATGTGGAAGTTGGATGGGTTTCCTACTCACTTTCCTACCACTCTGTCCCCTTCCAAAATACTGGACCGTGTTTACTCCTGTGATTTCTTTATTTCTTCTCTCCTTCCTAGCTGGTGTGAAAGCTCCGTTTTCAAACTGTTGCAACAGCTGTCGCAGCTTCCATTGGAGGTCTTTTTCCTGTCTTTCCAGCCGAATAACTCTGCTTGTTAGTTCTCTTAGCTGGTTTTGTAGTTGACTTCTGTCCTCCCACTTATCGCTGGCTGTAGCTCGTGCCATGAAAGGCTTGTTTTTGACAAACAGTCCTCCTCTTCTCCAGGAACTGTTAATATTCCGAAGAATATTAGGGCATCCGATAGACAAATGTCCAAAAGCTAGACAATGATAACATTGTTTAACATTGTCCAACCTCGACATATTGAATAAACCCGTCTGGCCCACCAAAAAAATTTATAAGACTCAAGTACGCACAAAGTCTTGTCAATAATACAACAATGGGTGGAAGAAAAATGTCACACTTACCAGTCAGATGATTGGAAAAGCTGTCTATGGTACTAACACTCTAACCACTAGCTACTCCTCTATTCCTAACTACACACACAAGTTATATATAATTGCGACACTTGTGTTAAACATGCGAATCAAGATCTATAGCTACACACGCACTATATTTATAAATCTACCACGACTATCCGTGGTCAACAGGCACCAAAATAATAATAACGTGTAGCAGATCCCACTGTTTGCCTTGGCCGTGATCTAACTTAGAACATTCTCACACTCATCCACATCATCATGACCATACTCAGTAAATGACATATCAAACAGCAGGTGGCATATTTATTATATCATACTCATATCATACAATGAGTAGAGAAATTACAAACACAATATAATACATATCTTAACTAAACATTCTACTAAAACGGGAATTGTAAGCATTAGCTATTGATGGAATTCCCACATATAAAAACCCAGCTCTATTGCCTTGCAATTGCATCACACACACATCGCCTTAACTGCGTCTTCAACACACCTTATCAAATACTCTTCCTCACTGAAATCCCCTCAGGCGGGCGATCTCGACATACTCGTTCACAATGTGTCCTTGCTTACAAACACACTTTCACATTATCTATTAATGCAAAACTCACACACCTATTTGAGCGATCCTGTTCTATCACTAAACATTCGTCCAACCGTCAATCAATCGCTCCTCTATCTAAGTCGGTGAGTTAAACATACTATCCACATTCAGTCTCTCTCTCTCCATCTCTCCTCCTCTCTCTTCCAGCCTCTCGAGCTAAACTTTGTCTCGAGTTATATATCCTCAAGCAAGGCCAGAGCTTGACCAATCGATCTCAGGTATGGTCATCTTCAATTCCAATTGGACCGAAACACTTTGCCCACCTGTCATTCATTCTCTCGCAGCAAGCCCCGCTGCCAATTTCGTCTGTCAATCAATCTCCCCCTACCAAAATCGGAATGCCAGTGGTCAGTTTCTACCTGTCCACATTCCTTAACTCAACTCTGTTCTCCTTTGCTGAGACGGTGAGTGACCTTGACATGCATTCATGTAGCTTTAAGCTTTAACATGTTCAGGCATCCTAAACTCCCCTTGCTCCGGCGGGAACTGTTACACAGTGTCCTTCCACGAGAAGCTGTACGGAAGTGTACAGAGCCATGAGTCGACTGCTGCCTTCGTCATTAAAGTTGAGGTCTCAAAACGAACGAGGAAGAAGAAAAAGACTTTCTTGTCCTCTGGTTCGTCATGCCCCCCTATTTTCCCGACACAGCTCCTCGCGATTGTTGGTTGTTCTTTGAGCTGCGAATTCGATGAACAAGACCAGAATTGTGTCACGGAAATACATTATGCGGTACCAAAGGGCCTAGCTGTACTTCATCAACAAATATGTCTTCCTGATATGCTTCCAACAATGTCAGGACCGCTGGAAGTAGTGGGTGAAGTCACACAGGAGACACTTTCAATGGGATTAGGATTTGAAACCCCCAGGTGAGTAAGTGTATTTCCGTCCGCAAAGGTAGGATACATTATGAACATAGGATACATTATTAACAGAGGATACATTAAAAGCATGGGATACAGAATGAACATAGGATACATTATAAACAGAGGGTGCATTATAAGCAGGGGATACATTATAAAAAATAGGATACATTATAAACATTGGACACATTATAAAGATAGGATACATTATAAACATAGGATACATTATGAACATATGATACATTACAAAAATTGGATACATTATTAACATAGGATACATTATAAACATAGGATACATTATAAACATAGGATACATTATAAACATATGATATATTATAAACATAGGATACATTATAAACATAGGTTACACTATAAACATAGGATACATTATAAGCATAGTATACATTATGAACACATCTCATAAACTTGCTCGATTCACAACATATTGGTCATTTGTGCAGTTGACGTTTAGTGATATATTTATCAGTTCCATTTGTACCCCTATACGAAGGTGTGGTAAATAGTGTGTGTCTTGTTCTGTTATGAACTGAGCGAAGTATGAAGATTACAATCTATAAACTTGTGTTGAGCTGTGAAAATCTATCTTGTTTCTGTTTGCTGCGTTAAATCTTCTGATGGCGACAGTTGTTCCTGGCTAGTCTCTTACCTTTCTCATAACTTATTCTTATATAAGGTGTTTGTAGCTTACTGCCTTTCTGCGACAATCTGCTGCAATAATATGGGAGTTGGATTTTGCTTTTCTCGAAGGCACCAAGCAACTAGTTCCGTGATGATCATCAGAGCAACACGTCCACTAATTACACGTGTAAACAATGCAGAGGTTGAGCGGGTCCAAATATCTTGGAAGTATTTTCTTAAAAAAATATTAAATTCCAGGGAAATAAAGATTACAACCAAGTTCAGATTGTTTAATTCCAACGTGACGTAAGTAGTGATGCACGGGATGGAAACTTGAAGAACACCAAAGACAATACAGAGAAAAACTTCAGTCGTTCGACAGTCATATCTACAGACGATAATTGGTATGAGCGTGTAAGACATGATGAGCAGCGAAGACCTATGGGAAGAAGTCAAGAAAAACGTATGGCACAAAAAATCAACCGTAAAAAAAAAAGATTAGAGAGGGCACAGACTAGGGAAAGCACCATCAAAGGTGACTAGGCATGACACGCAATCGAAAGAGACCAACAAACCTCGGACAAATAGGTTGTGAAAATGAACGTTGATCCGTGATCCTAAACTACGGACAGACAGAAATGGCACTGCACGATCATGCTCCCTAGTAAAGCGTTGTCACTGGTCTGTTCCCAAAAGGAGTTCCGGACATTCATTGCGTGATTTACTCAGAAAGTGGAAG
Organism: Ariolimax columbianus; assembly: GCA_036924085.1. Classification (NCBI taxonomy): domain Eukaryota; kingdom Metazoa; phylum Mollusca; class Gastropoda; order Stylommatophora; family Arionidae; genus Ariolimax; species Ariolimax columbianus. Next base: position 34,261,042 of record JAVGWX010000019.1, on the reverse strand, counting down.
TCATTCTAGAGAAGTAAGTAAGTTGCCCATCGCAAGCGAAGATGACGACATCATCAGACTAACCTCGTCCTGAAGATGTAACGCGGTGAATTTGGGTTATAGTGAGAGAGAAGCGCTGGACATCAATCTCACTCTCTCGTCCTGAGTTACCGGGAATCAGTGGCAAATCAAGACGTACAATACGTGAGGCCAGGGGTCTCTTGAAACGTGTGGGAGTCGATAGTCCATCGTTTCCTTGACGATTTGAGAGGCGAATGTCGTACTACTCGACAGCAGCAGCCTCCAATCGTAGACTAGAATACGCTGCTGCTGACCAGCGCCCACAACTGTTATTCTGGAATCCCACTATCAGCTTTGTCGCTCTTTTTTGTATCTTTTCCAGCATGTTGATATCCCCTCTATGATAAGGACTCCACACCTGTACACAGTACTCCAATCTAGGTCTAACTAATGCTTTATACAGTTTGACGATCACTTCCTCGCTCCTATGTTTAATATTTCTTTTCATCATACCTAACATTGGATTTGGCTTTTTCACTGCTACCTGAACTTGCTCACTCACCTTACCTGTATGATCTATTATAACCCCTAGGTCCCTTTCTTTATCTATCTTTCTAATATTTTTCTCTCCCGCTCTGTAACTATGTTCCATATTGGATATACCCATGTGGATGACTGTACCATTGTCTACATTAAACTCCATTTGCCAACTTACAGACAATACTCGAATTTGATCTAAATACTACTTCAATATATCCACTTCCTGATAATAAATCAGCACACTTTTTACATAATTTTTTTTGGAGCGTAATAAAATAACCCGGAGTGGTCAAGGGGAGTGTGTGTAAACAAGGATACGAATAGCACCACTGCCCCACAGAGAGAGCATATTGTAAGACGCGTCTAACTGTGTGATATGACATGACGCCGGTCATGGTTAGGTGGTTTGTTAAGAGCAGTGGCCATGGCACATAACAGACTGCTGGTGTGCTCTAGTGTCTGAGTCTATTAAGATGGACTCGCACACCGGTTAACAACCCTCCGCGGTACTTGTCCTAACGCAGCGAAGTAATAAGCTGCTCGAGCCAAGCCGGATAAGCAGGAAATTCACATCCCGGCTACAACTAGCTCATACTGTAAGAAGTACAGGTTGACCAAGTTCCAACAAAGAATATAATAATAGCATTAGGCGAATTGTTGGAATTAGTTCTTGTATTGAAAACATATCACTCATTCACTCTATCATACGTTCCATTCCATGACAATACAGACCTTAAATGGTCGTTCCACAACCAGCTTAATTGTGTCTGTCCTTTTCTAGAACTCCTTCAATTATACTCGTGTTGTCTTTATCACGCCACGTGTTCTGCTTTCTCTCAGCCCTCCCTTCTTCCTCTGTTTGTTTCAATCCAGTGAAAATCGAATTATATTGTGGTTTCTCCCTGAAGGCAAGCATCACGTTAATCTCCACACGATTTGCCGACTTTTGTGCCCACTGCCACAATTATTTGTTCCCGAGAACTGCACTGCCAAGGACGATATTGTTCTGCAATCTGATAAGGATTGTACACAATCAGCTACAACTGTGCGCTTATAAAAAAGCTAATCATGTTAGAGAAGACGTGATTGATAGCTGATTTAACGTAAATCCTACGAACAAATAGTGTTACAGAGCCTGTACTTGGTTCAAAAGAAGAGTCAGCTCGACCCTGTGTAGAAAGAGAAGACATGTAATCTGTAATCCATGTGTTCAATCTCACAAATGAAGTGCCTGAGGTCTGGTGGCCAAATATTATTTAAACTCAATGCGGTTCTTTTGTCATAGAGTATCGAAATGAAAAGAGCTGCAGAGGATATAATCACATGAGGAGAAATACGCAGAGAGAATTACAGCCAGTCTTAAAACTGATCAACCAGAGGATAGGGCAAAATGGAGTTATCCTAAGACAACCTTTCAACCAGTTTTAGAACTGATCAACCAGATGATAGGATCTAATGGAGAGATATGCTCAGAAAACCTTACAACTAGTCTTTGGATTGATCAACCATATGATAGGATATAATGGAGAGATATGCTCAGACAACCTTACAACTAGTCTTTGGATTGATCAACCAGATGATAGGATATAATGGAGAGATATGCTCAGACAACCTTACAACTAGTCTTTGGATTGATCAACCAGACGATAGGATCTAATGGAGAGATATGCTCAGACAACCTTACAACTAGTCGTAGGACTGATCAACCAGATGATAGAATTATATCGTTGTCTCAATTTAACGACAAGCTCTCTCCAAATTGAGAAACAGTCGCTTACGTTGGCAAAGCTCCTGCAAAATTTGCTCGACTTGTTTAGGAAACAAGAAACGTATAATTAAAACCATAGCATTCGTTTAAAATGTATCAGTCGTCATCACGCTCTTATGTGGAAGCGAAACTTTGCAAACTTTGCCAAACAAGAAGAGCACAGGCTTAACGCATTCCATCTACGACGCACCTGCGCTTCATTATTGGAATTACAAGGAGGGATAGAATGACAAAATGCAGAGGTGCATTCTCGTATATGTGTACCATCCATGTGCACTGTCCTTGGGAAGCAGATATGACACCGTCAAAATCGTTGCATGGAAGATGGTCGTATAAAAAAAACATATCCTATATGGACAGTTGGCGCATGGCAAGACCTGTCGGCTGACTACAGTTGAGGTTCACAGGAGTGCGTAAACGTGTTACGAAGGACCGGGCGCGGCTTGGCGTCCTGGGAGGACGATGGTGTAGACCGATCAAAATGAAGATGTGCCATAAACAGCCACTTCATGCTGAGTGAAAAGAAGTTCTTCCAACACGGAGAAGTGAAAGGATAACATGGAGAAGGGAAAAGATAACATGGAGAAGTCAAAACGATAACACGGAGAAGTGAAACGATAACACGGAGAAGTGAAACGATAACACGGAGAAGTGAAACGATAACACGGAGAAGTGAAACGATAACACGAAGAAGTGAAACGATAACACGGAGAAGTGAAACGATAACATGGAAAAGTGAAACGATAACACGGAGAAGTGAAATGATAACACGGAGAAGTGAAAGGATAACGCAGAGAAGTGAAAAGATAACACGGAGAAGTGAAACGATAACACGGAGAAGTGAAACGATAACACGGAGAAGTGAAAAGATAACACGGAGAAGTGAAACGATAACACGGAGAAGTGAAATGATAACACGGAGAAGTGAAACGATAACACGGAGAAGTGAAAAGATAACACGGAGAAGTGAAATGATAACACGGAGAAGTGAAACGATAACACGGAGAAGTGAAAAGATAACACGGAGAAGTGAAACGATAACGCCTCAAGGAGAAAGACAACCAATACCTCAGTAGAGAATTACACCTGCAAGGTTGAATCAGCTTGTAGTCAGTCAGAACTGAAAATCGGTACTTCTACATCTTCGCTGTAAGCCCAGTAATGGATACATATCCGCAGTGATGGTCAAATGTGTGTGGTTTCAGTGGCAAATATAGTGAGCGAATGAATACCAGGAGAACAATACAAAACATGGTCTCATCTGAGTTACGGTAGTCTGACAAACGGGATGCGTGTCTACACCGTTATCCCCATAGTGGCAAGCCTACTGAGGTTACTCAAATTGCACTACAGCAAGGAAAACCCTGGTCCACCTTCTCAAGCACGCGTCGGGATGTAAGAAGAACCACTAAAACATGCTTCCAGAACAAAACATTGTCAAGAGTTAATACATCTCATTATGAGCAGCTTCGAGCCACAGCATCAGTGACTAAATCAAATGTTGTTTTTGTCTAATGCTTATTACATCCGTACATAGCTTCAACATATTTTAAAAAGCAGGGACAGACAAGCCCTGAAAGTCGCCGTATCGACACATGGCATGAATCGCTTCAGGCTCCAGAGATGGAACTTCGATAGGAACCTACCGCCGGACACCGTCTACCATACACAACATGCATATGATGCTGAACAGATTCCGAACTGGTGTATTGCGGTGTAAAAGGAATATGAAACGATGGGGATACACAGATGATGTGATTGTGGCGCAATACCAGATCCTGAACATTTGATTACCTGCCAACATCTCCAGGAAACATTCAATAGGCGGGACATGCTGGAGGCAAATGACAAGGCAATCCATGTCGCTGGATACTGGATGCATGATGTATAACGTGGCGCTTGGACACGGAAAGTAAGTAAGTAATAAGAGTGCTAAGTGGCAGAGTGATCTTGCCAAAGACGGATGTGTCGGACCGAAAGGTGCAAATATCGCAGTCAAGCTGTAAAATAGCGACACAGCGCATTCCGTTCTCCGAACTACATTCTGCTACTTGCAAAGCCATGTTCAGAGCTTGGTAGCGAGAGATTGAGAATGAGAACAGAAAAATAGGGGAGATAGGTGGTGGTCTTGGTCAGTACGCTGTGCCTGACCCTGACACGGCGACCTGGTCAGTATGAGGTACCTCACCCTGACACGACTCCCTGATCAGTATTTTGTGACTGATCCTGACACTGCGCCCTGGTCAGTGTATTGTGTCTGACCTTGACACTGCGCCTTGGTCAGCATATTGTGCCTGACCCTGACACCGCGCCCTGTTCAGTAGGATGTGCTTGACCCTTACACGGCGCCCTGGTCAGTATTTTGTGCATGACCCTGACACAATACCCTGGTCAGTATTTTATCCCTGACACCGCGCCCTGGTCAGTATTTTGTGCCTGACCGGACTAACGCCCCAGTTCCTATAATAAAATGTTAATATGATGCATATGCTGGCAAATTAACAGGAAATGCTGGTAGGTAAATAGAAAACAGGTAAATAAGTGAACAGGTAAATAGGTGAACAGGTAACTATGTAAACAGGTAAATAGGTGAACAGGTAAATAGGTGAACAGGTACATGGGTAGAAATGTAAGTTAGTATGCATACATAATCTGGCAGGAAAGACAACTGCAACCTTCCAACCACTCCGGAATAGTCGACTAAAGAAGGTTGTGCATGGAACTGAAACTGTATAATGTCAAAATAATTCCTGCATGATAGAGTACCAAAGAGTCATCGTAACCTTAGGCAAGGAATGCAGAGAACGGTGCAACGAGAGAGCGGAGCAGCGAGAGAGCAGAACACGATGTAAATCAGCTGATAATTGAGAACACCCAAGAGAGTGACGCTGTCATATACACCGACGGGTCAGTCCTGCGCAGTGGGACATCAGGCTGGGGTTTCTAGGCTAGAGTGAGTGGAGAGGTCGTTGCTAAGCGCAGTAGGGTATACATGTCAACAACCTCGAGTATCAGAATGAAGACGGAAGCAGTAACATCAGCACTGAAATGGATATCTGAGACTTCTATAAAAAAAACAGTCATCGTGACAGACGCACAAGCCGTACTTCAGAAAGTACAGAAGGGATGGCTTAAGTACAAGATGCAGCTGTTGAGGCATCAAACCTCCAGGCGTTGACATAGATCTACTGTCCTGCTCATGCCAGGGTTCAGGGCAATGAAAGAGCTGACATCTTGGCTTCACAAGCTCCCATCATGGGCACATTAGTGCTAGATAGAAGTGACATTCTTGAAATCAATCAATGACCTCCTGCTGGATGAGGACACCACAATAGATAAAGCAGCAATCGACAGACTGCAAAATTTCGACATTAAACGAGGTTCGAGCGGAGTGGGGCGCATGAGAGGACGGCGCAAGAGAATGTACAACCAGCGAGCCACAGGGACCATCAGTATCCATATCTTATGTCATTTGATGAGAGAGACTGAGCACCTATGAGTATGCCCGGAGTGTAGTGACGTCGATTCTTAGAAACAGAAACATAAATTACTGCATACACATTGTGAGATGATAGGCAATAGGAATAGTGACACATACAAAACCGACAGACGTTCAGACGTATATAGAGACGTTCAAAAAACGTATGATCGTAATTAGCGGACCAGCTCTTTTTTTTCACATGAAACATACGAGGCTAAACTCCCGTTAACGACACTCCATAGTCGGTCCAATTGTCAATGGTTGCATGGCGTAGTGGGAAGATCACTCACGTCTGGTCATGGAAGACACACTGTTCCGATATGTTAGTCAGGGTCAGGTCAAATATACCTCATTTCCAGACATGTCTCCCTGGAAGCGGGCTGTTTTCATTGCATCACGGCAAACTGGGTTGGGAGGGGGGGGGGGATCGCTGTGACCCCTATACTAGTGCTACAGGTGACGCCAAGAATAGCACAATCGCCTGGATAGCAATGATACAATTTCATCGGCACGCTCGGGATGTGAGGAATGCTGCTTTAACTATTCACTATTCAGGACGCACACTTCCGTACTCATAGCCGGCCTTCAATAATCACAACAACCTGGCGTACAATTTGGAAAAACAAAAGCAGCCAATAAGGGAATTGCTCCCGCCACATCGCAAATAAGTACATGGACGTTTCAAACACTTCATCTCTGACAGCAGTGGCTGTACTAAGAAATCTCAAACGCTTCATTATCTGACAGCAGTGTCAGCTGTGAGACTTCATGCAACTGTAAAAAGAAATAGAGAGAGACGAACATTCATAGATGGACGTAGCCACTGAATATTTAGCATGCAAACTTGATTACTGCAGGGGCGTCCCTTATCATTCATTCTTTTCGTGGTAACTGTAATTGCCTAGGCGCCTCGCCAGACGATAGACGACACCTCAAGTGGGATAGGATGTATTATATTTTCTAGGCTGGAAGAAGTTGCACGATTTGTTTACTCAAATCAATATTTGCAAGAGATGACTCAACGGCCGAGTACAAATAGGCAAAAATTAATACGAATAAGAATATTAACAATAATAATAATAATGATAATAGTTGTCCATTACATGCGAAGATGGCGACAGCATCATACTTGTGCATGGAGATGCGTTCTTTTGTAGCTTTAGAAACATCTCCCGGCATGGCAGACTTTGTCGCAGCCGCGGCATTGTCTTGAGAAGTCGGTTGTGGAGTCAGGTCGTCCAGCGTTTCCATCTTTCATCCAGCATGCCTCATATGAGCCGATTATGGAGTTTTGCTCCTTGATTTGAGCACCGTTGGTGATGATAATGCGCCAGGTGGAACAGTTCTGTTCAGGAAACTCCCAGTAGGTGACATAAATGGTGAAACTTTCCAAAGCCACTTAGAAGGAGTCTGCAGCTTGTTTAAGATCCTTTCAAACGACAACCTAAACTATATGGGAGTCACATTTGATCGGCGCATGACATGGAAAAGTCAGATCGAGAGAAACCGAATGAGAGCCAGACAAAGAATCGCAATCATGAGGAAAAATGCTGGCACAAGCGGGGGAGCAGACGAAAGTATACTAAAGACACTGTACACTGGAAGAGTGAGACCAGTTCTCGAGTATGGCATTGCGGAATGGACAACAGCAGCAAAGGCGAACTTCGATAAAATTAGCAAACTTCAAAACCAAGCCATGAGAGTTATAACAGGAGGCATGAAGTCAACGCCAATTGTAGAACTTGAAAAGATTACAAAACTGCAATCCATGACCGACAGAAGAGACTGCAGAGCCCAACAGCAAGCAGAGAAACTCAGAAGACTGACTGACTATCCAATGCACCAGAGACTAAACAATTTCGGAAATGAGAAACTAAAGCGGAGAAATTTGCAGAAATAGCCAAAGCAAAGATGCACGAAGACCCTATGAACGCACTAACAACACCAAAGCCCATCCTTACTGTACGAAAACCTACCTGGAGGCAGCATAGATTTCCAGAGATGGTAGACAATATACCAGGTATTGAAAACAAAAACTGCTAGACTGAAAAAGAAAGAACCGATACTACCCTGAGCTACATAACGAAAAACTACCCAAGCATGGACTGGACCCATGCATACACCGACGGTTCTGTAACAAACACAACACAGAACGGAGGGGCAGGAGCAATACTGAACCTACCAAATGGCAGAAAAATAAAACTCTCATTCGCTACTGGAAAATACACAAGCAATTTCAGAGCGGAGGTAGAGGCACTGAGGACGGCAGTGGCAGAAATGGTGACAGGTAAAAAGAATGAAAGCCATATAGTCCTGCTTGCAGATGCCCTGGCCGTAGTCACATCACTAAAAAGCAAGAAAAATACTGAACTTAATGATTTAAAAGCAGTACTCTGTCAACTATGCCAGCAGTCCGCACCAAAAATGGTAGTGGTACAGTGGGTTCCATCCCACTGCAACATCCAAGGCAACGAGGAGGCAGACAGACTGGCAAAAGAAGGTGCAAAACTACCACAACCAGATACTAGTCAAAACGGCTTATTAGAGCTAGATACATGACCAAATGGACAACCGAACATACTGGCTACACAAAAAACGATGCCTATTACCAGTTGAACAGAAGAGAGCAGGTCGTGGTCTTCAGACTTCGCACTGGCCACAATAGACTGAGGTACCACCTATTCAACAAATCGAAGATAGGTGGCACTGACGAATGCCCGTGTGGTACCGGGAAAATGACCGCTGAGCATTTGCTACAAAACTGCCCGACATACGAGGATCAGAGAGAGCAGATGTGGCCATCACCAGTGGTAACACTAGACAAGCTCTATGGCAGTGTCGACAGCCTCAGGATGACCGCTGCTTTTTTTCGAAAAAATAAAGGTTGATGTCTGACTGTGTATGATGAAGAAGAAGAAGATCCTCTCAATGAGCGTCTGCATGCTCTGAGCTCACCGCATCACAATTTCATGGAGATGCGCTCATCGGGCATGTATTCAACATGTCCCGTCTATATTATACCTGCAGTTTGCTGCACCGAATGGATTATTAACATGTTAGTCTTACTGTTAGTCTTACAGTGCAGAAGGAACAAAATGTGAGGTGTTGGCCAGAATAGCACAGGCACAATCGGCGCAACAAAATCTTGCAAGATAAACGGTTAACATTATGCACGAAAATCAAATTAATGCGTTTACTGGTCCTGTCAATATTCCTCTATGCGAGTCAGACATGGACAGTTACAGCTGACCTTAAACGAAGGATACATGCCTTGGAGTTGAGATGTTTCCCAAGACTTGTAAACATCACGCACACAGATCGAGTTATAAATGAGGAAATACGAGATAGAATTACACCAGCAATAGGGCCTTTTGAAGACCTCTTGACAACTGTCAAAAGAATGAAACTAGCTTGATACGGTCACATATCGAGATCAAATGGTCTTACAGATAAGATCCTCCACGGAGAGGTGCAAGGCAGACGACGAAGAGGCGGCCCAACAAGAGGTGGTAGGACAACATAAAAGAATGGATCAATCTTCGACCAGAAGAGGCCCAGGCAGCTGCAGCTGACAGAGAAGGGTGACGTGGGGTTGTGAGGACGTCTTCATGTGTGCCCCAACGACCTCACCGGTTACGGGATGACCTGAACTGACTTGAGTCTTACTAAGAATTTTAGATGAAGGCAGTATATCCTGCTACGAAATCATCATCATACGCAGACATCTCATATGAAAACGATTAATCTGTCTGGCGTGTCTGATAAACACTGTCCTTGTTACGCAGGCATGCAGCAGAGCCGTTTTTGAGATGCGGTGTTACGTACAGATGAGGAAAGTGAGCTGGACAAAGATAAAACCATACGGAACAGTGTTAGTGGAAGTAGGAGAGGAAAGACAGTTGCTACCAAATACACCAACAAAAAACTACGAATATCCAGGCTGGTCCACAACCTACATAATGAGGACCCAGTAAATAGAAATTTGGAAGGCAGAAAACAAGAAAAAGGAGGAATAGGCAGGCCAGTAAATAGCTCTGTGACACAGCATGCACATACATTTTGCTGAACTCATGAACTCATGGCGGCCGCAAACCGCAGAGATACATTTAAAGAAATAATCCTGAGCTTGAAACGCACTCTTAGGTCTAAATTACTTTATGATGATGATAGTGATGGTGATGATGAATTAAAGTAAAGAATAACGAAATAGTAGATGACACATTTACATACTTGGAAGGTACGGAGGACTAACTTCTGGTCAGGCAAAATGAAAGGAATAACTGACATAAATAACTCATGATCCAGAAAGGTGCATAAGGTGGTCATGAAAGGATAAGCGTATGATTTTGAAATGGATTTAAGTAGGTCATGATAGGATAAGCGTGTGATTCTGAAATGGATATAAGTAGGTCATGAAAGAATAAGCATATGATTTTGAAATGGATATAAGTAGGTCATGAAATGATAAACGTATGATCCTGAAAGGGAAATACGTAGGTTGTGAAAGAAAAAACGTATGTTCCTGAAGAGAATATAATTAGGTAAGTCATGAAAGGGTTGTGATTGAGCTGGACCACTTTAAGGTTTGCAAGCCATTGACCAGATACATATGGCGAAGATATGAAAGAAGCGTTGATATACATGAGAAAAGACATTCAGAATTCATGATTTAGTGATCTGGTTGATTGGTGGATATATTGCTAGATTCACCATCTACTTCGATCAACTGATGTTATGCTTTTAGTCCGGTGAGGTTTACGACGGAGACTATGTGTTGCAAGTCTTCGCCGGTCCACCACAACTTTATGAGCATGGTCGATCCCCAGGCTAGACTGCGTCTCTTTGATATGTATAAGTAGGGCAGGATGTGTTCTGGTGTCTGCTTGGATGCTCCGCCATAGCATGTGACTGTATCTGAGATCCATTCTGTGGTCTTTCCATTCTGTCCTCGTGGATCGTGTAACGAGTGTCTTTGCTTCTTTATAGCCCTATGGATGGCGAGTCTGGGTGCCGACACATTCAGCTTTAGTGAGCTCATCTGTTTATTTGTTTCCAATGATCTCACAGTGGGCCGAAAATCACTGTAGGACTAAAATGAATTGTTGAGACAGAAATCCGATGTTGTATTTCATTTCGTGTGATAGTCTATTTGGTTTGAGGCTTGAGATGGCTTGGAGTACGCTTATGGAATCTGTCAGAATTACCGTTTTCCTTGTAGTTGTTTTTTGCCATATATTAATCTGAGTTGCTGTATGAACATATATTGGTTCTTCTTCTTCTTCTTCTTCTTCTTCTTCTTCCCCGTTCGTTCTCAATCTCCCACTACCAAACCCTGAAGGGGCTTAAGTAGCAGAATGTAGTCCAGAGAACGGAATGCGTTGTGTTGTAGTTTACAGCTTTGCTTCGATATTTGCACCTTTCGGTCAAACACATCCTACTTCATCAAGCATTTTTTGAGTAGCCGGTTAGCATTCCCTCTTCGATCCCTTCTCCTTAGCCAGTCTGCCCTGCTGCAGCCTGTTATCCAGGATCATCGCGTGGAGGTGTAGAAGGGTCTTGACAGCTAGGGTTCGCTGGCCCTGACGCTAGCAGTCAGCTATGGGTCGCTGACCATTGCAGCTCATGCGCTGCTCAGCATCTTGATCTCATATATTGGTTCAACTCTGACATTGTTGACTACCAGATTATTTGAATGGTGAGTTGATTACTTATTTGTAATATTCATTGACATGGATGTAACTGGTAGGCAGGTAATCCAGATCGGCGACACAGGTCAGCCAGACCAATCGTCTGTCACCTCGATGAATGACAGTCTCTTGATGCATGTAGCTGGGTGATTATTATTGCATGTGTCCAAACAGCAGGTCATACAGCATTAATCTGTATTGATTGGCTGATCAATTAAAATGCTTACATGTAGTCATAATATATAGTTCACATAAAAAATGAAGAAGGCAGATGTGAAAATAATATAAGAAAAAAGAATATGTATAGTCAAGATGATATTCAGCAACATGCGATACGTACTATCATCTAAACAGATAAACCATCCATTTATCATAGGAATTGACAACTGCTCTTTGTAATCTTCACTCCGTTATAGCGTAGAAACATGGGCGTTGGATAACAAGTTTGAAAGAAGTATTGAAGCCTTCGAAATGTAGGTAAATAGACAAATGTATTGCATTTGACAGAAACATAAAAACAATAAATGTAAAGGTATTTTAAAATTGTTGGTGTAATAAGACAAATAATGACAGAAATCAGGGTTAGACAGTTAGGTTGTTTTGGTCATTTCGTTGGAGAACGAGAGAAGAGTTGAGGAGGGGAAGGAGCTGATGAGTAGCTGGTGCACTGAAGTTTGTTGAAGACCATACTGGAAGGTAGGGAGAAAGGCAGTCTTCCAAGAGGCAGTTAACGTTATGCGTGGGTTGGTAACATCTGGAGATGGACCTGCAAAATCCTGTCAGATTGCACTATTACCGCAAGACGTAGAGCACTTTGAAGATGCATTACCTCGGACCTTTGATGCAAACAAAATGCACTTGAACTGAACTGAAAATACACACATAACTTACCCCGGGCAGTGTCTTCTGCTCGTGTAGTGCCTGCTGTGCGGCGATGGCGCTTGTACGTGAGCAGTATGTTAAAAACGCACATCCTGGAGAAGACAAACAATACACATAGGTAATGGCTCAGTAAACGCGATTACAAAAACAGAAACAATACACATAGGTAATGGCTCAGTAAACGCGATTACAAAAACAGAACGACACCTATCACAGGTTCGATGTATTTATTTCTTCACAATCATATAGCTGTACATTTATAACAACAAATAATACATAACGTGATAACGTCCTGCAGCGGTTGTCTTTGATCGATCTTCAGAGATCTAGGAGTTCACTAGTATTATGTGAAGTGCTCATCAATCGTGGGGAACAGAATTTGTATTCAGTGGACACGATAGTCACAATTAGAGGACCTGGCCTATGGTTATGGTCGTGTACTTTTGTAACACAGTCCTGGACAAATGCAAGAGACACTTGACATGGGGAATGGGCGACCAGCAAGTTGGGACTGAATATCAACATGAAGAAAACCAAGATCCTTAAATTAAACGACATTAATAAAGAACAAATCATGCTGGAGGGAGAGCAGTTGAAATAATTGGATGCCTTTACATATGTGGGTGGCACAATCGACACTTTAGGGGGAACAGATGCAGATATAAGGACCAGCATTGGTAAGGCAGGAATGGTATCCTGGCACTAAACAACATATGAATATCCAGAGAAATCCAGATTCACAAAGTTAGAATATCCAACGCCAGTGTCAAGTCGGTACTGCTGTATGTAGCCGAAAAACGGAGAACGATCAAGGCTTCCGGTTATTCGTTAACACATGTATACGAATAATAATGGTTGTAAAGTATTAGAACACGGTTGAAAATGAAGACCTATTGAAAAAGAAACCAGCAACAGTCACTGGAACAAACAGTTTAGTAGAGCAAATGGGCTGGATAGGACATACCCTATGTGAGGCCTCGTTCAACACAAGCAGACATGCTCTGGGAAAGAGAGAGGTAGATTAACATATACATGAAGAAGGCAATATAAGAAGAAACTACGATTGGAGGATCACACCTATAGAGGCAGAAAGAGAGGTTCAGGGCCGTGTGTGCTGGCGGGATGGTGTAAAGTGGTATATGTACCAGAAGGTGCGACGGGCTTTGATTGATTGATTGATCAATCATTAGGCAAGGATTAACAACTGCACTTATTTAAATGATATTTTAAGAGATTATATATGTATATATTATTTGTTTCTGTCCAGCTGATATCTTTCATTATTCGATATCACCACATATCATTTACGGAGGAGGGGGACCTGCGTGGCCTAGTGGTTAAGTGGCACGGCTCACAACTCGAAGGTGCTGGGTTCGATCCCCATCACAGCACCGGCTGTTACCCCGGGAAGCAAACCTTTAGAAAATGCAGGAGGAAGCAGACCCTTACATAAAATGAATGCTGAAGTCGGATGCACTGGGCCGACAGGCGCAACGTAAAAACACAGTGCAACGCACACCGCCTTGGGGATTGGAAAAACAAAAGGCGAACGCAAAAAAAAAAAATTACGGAGGGAGATGACTGTTCGTTTCGGTGTCAGAATTATCCGTTTCTATCTGAACTCTACTTTCACTATTACATTTCTTGTCATTATATGTTTCTGTCAACGGACATCCTCAGCAATGAAAGGAGGTCCAGTAAGATTGTGCTGGAGGTAGTAGACGATAACATTCAACTTCTGACAATAATAATATGGCGAAGATTGGTCTGGCTTGGACACAATCGTTGGTAGGAGATAGGAGAAACAGGGGGCAACCAAAGAATACCTTCATCCTACATTGTTGCGGAGGTGTGACAGTAACATTTCACGCAGAAGAGCAGCAAAGGGCATAGGGTACTGGAGTGACACGTTACAGAATCTTCAAAACCAGTCCGAAGACTACCAACAATTTCGATACACATCTTACAGATTTAAAACAATTAAAATGAGGCGAAGCTGATTCGGTACTGTGGATCTATATAGTGTATGTCTATCTTTCTAACTATGTTCTTTGCTCTCCAAATACGGCGCATAAGGCAGGAACAAATGATTTCCAGCTGGAGCGGGGTGACGTCACTGATTTTAGATCGTGTCTAGTACTGGGTCCACTAGTTGAGCAATGGTCATATGTAGTCTGGAGTAGGTCACAGTTGAGCCTTCTCGGATGATTGTTCTTCTGAGTGTTTCCTTTGGTCTACCTCTTTTTCATAACGCCCCTTGGTGTCCATTCGAGTGCTTGCACTGGAAGACGGTTGCTGTTCATTTTAGGGACATGTCCGTTCTATGTTCATCTTTTTTCTCCGGATGATGGTCGACACGTACAGTTGGTTTGTCTTTGTTCTGATCAAGTGTATGTACACACCTGTATATTCGTATCCTCCTCCTCCTCCTCCTTTCCTCCCTTTCCTTCTTTGCTTCTTTCCTTCTTCCCTTCTTTCCTTATTTCCTTCTTCGAAAAAAAGCAGCGGTCATCCTGAGGCTGTCGATACTGCCATAGAGCTTGTCTAGTGTTGCCACTGGTGATGGCCACATGTGCTTTCTCTGGTCCTCGTATTTCGGGCAGTTTTGCAGAATGTTCAGCGGTCATTTTTCCGGTACCACAACTGCATTCGTCAGTGCCACCTATCTTCAGTTTATGAATAAGTGGTACCTCAGTCTGTTGTAGCCTGTGCAGAGTCTGAAGACCACGACCTGCTCTCTTCTGTTCAATTGGTAATAGGCATAATTTTTTGTGTAGCCAGTATGTTCTGTTTCCCATTTGGCCATGTATCTGGCTCTAATGAGGCTTTTTTTACTCTTCGTAGGTCACACTAGAATCTGGCTGTGGTAGTCTTGCATCTTCTTTTGCCAGTCTGTCTGCTTCCTCGTTGCCTTGGATGTTACAATGGGATTGTACGCACTGTACAATTATTCTTTTTGATGCGGTCTGCTAGCATAGTTGACAGAGTACTGATCTTAAATCTTTAAGTTCAGTATTTTTCTGGCTTTTTAGTGCTGTGACTACGGCCAGGGCATCTGCAAATAGGACTATCTGGCTTTCATTTATTCTGCCTGTCAGCATTGCTTCTGCTGCAGACCTGAGGTTTCCACTGACAGTGTTATTTTTCTACCATTTGGTACGCTCAGGAATACCACTGCCTCTCCATTCTGTGTTGTGTTTGTTACAGCAGTCGGTGTATGCATGGGTCCAGTCCATGCTTGGGTAGTTTTTCGTTATGTACCTCATGGTTATGTCGCTTCTTTCTTTTTCAGTCTGGCTGTTCTTGTTTCCAATACCTGGTATATTTTGTGCCACCACCGGAAATATATGCTGCTTCCAGGTAGGTGTGCGTACAGTAGGAATGGGCTTTGGTGTAGTTAAAGTGTATACAGGGTCTTCGTTCATCTTTGGTTTGGCTATTTCTGCAAAGTTTCTCGTCTTTAGTTACCCATTTGCAAATCTATTTAGTCTTTGGTGCATTGGATGATCTGTCAGTCTTCTGAGTTTCTCTGCTTGCTGCTGGGCTCTGCAGTCTCTTCTGTGGGTCATGGATTGCAGATATGTACATTTTTCAAGTTCTACAATTGGCGTTGACTTCATGCCTCCTGTTATAACTCTCGTGGCTTGGTTTTGAAGTTGCTAATTTGGTCAAAGTTCGCCTTTGCTGCTGTTGTCCATTCCGCAATGCCATACTCGAGAACTGGTCTCACTCTTCTAGTGTGCAGTTTCTTTAGTATACTTTCGTCTGCTCCCCAGCTTGTGCCAACAAGTTTCCTCGTGATTGTCATTATTTGTCTGGCTCTCATTCGGTTTCTCTCGAACTGACTTTTCCATGTCATGCGCCGTTAAATGTGACTCCCAGGTAGTTTGGGTTATCGTTTGGCCACATATATTTGCCGTTAAGACTTATTTTGGCGTTCTGTGGTTTGTTTGAAAGCGAAAATATCGTACATGTTGTTTTGTCTTCATTTATTTTGACCAGCCATGAGTTCGCCCACTCATCCAGCGATGTTCGGGCCTGCTGCATCCGATTTCTTGCTATGGTGAGATTTTTTCAGAGGTCCACATAGCCAGATCGTCTGCAAACATGGAGCTGTGAACTCTTCTTGGTATATTCTCTGTGATGTTGTTTATATACACCAGGAAAAGTGTGGGTGACAGTACTTCCCCTTGGGGTACTCCCTGCTCAAGTGTCACCTTTTTGCTAATCTGCCCTTGTACTTGAACTCTGGCTGTTCTGTTTTTGAGGTAGTGGCTGATCCATCTGTACATTTCCCCACAAACTTCACTTCATCGTAGCTTGACTTTAAGTGCTTCTTTCCACACCTTGTCAAATGCCTTATCTAATTTCACCCAAACCGCTACAGTAATCTTTTTTCTCCTGGTAAGCATCCTGTATTTCCCTGGCTATGAGAGTGATCTGGTCCTCAGTGGATCTGTGCTGTCTTCTTCTTCTTCTTCTTCTTCGTACTGTGCTGTCTAAAGCCTGCTAGTTGTGGAATTAGTATTTGTTTTTCTTCCAGATGCCACATCAGTCTGGTGTTTATCATACGCTCCATCAGTGTGCCTACAAAGCTGAGTAGACTGATAGGCCTGTATACATTAGTATCTGCTCTATCTTTTTCTTTCTTTGGTACTAGTATAATTACAGCATCTTGCCATGCCTGCGGTACAATTTACCTTTTCCAGCTTTGGTTCCGCACGGATAGTAACTTCCTCTTTGCTATTTGGCCCAGCCCCATCAGAATTTCGTTTGTTATTCCATCTTTTCCGGGCGATTTCATTTTCTTTAAAGTTCTCATGGCCTTTTCCATTTCATTCATTGTTAGTTTTGCCATCATGTGCTCCTCTGGTGCCAAACTGATGTTGTCGTGGCTCTTTTGTTCTTCACTAATATATGTATGCCTATATATAGGGACATCAATGTGGTATGCTCTGGCATAATGTTCAACAAAGGCATTTGCTGCATTTTTTACAGTGAAAAGTTTTCGCCCTGCTTGATGGTAATTTGATTATTTTATGGAGTTTCGTCATTCATGGCTCTAACTTGCTTCCATAGTTTGTTCCCTTATTAATCTAAATTGAGGCTTTCTGTTTTGTTTTTCCAGCTGTCTCTTGTTATTTGGTTTAGTGTTATTTTGTATATCGCCGTGATGGCTTTGAGGGCGATATTTGCCTCCATAGATTGTTCTCTCTCTGCCATGATCCTAGCATTTGAGACTTCGTCTTCCGCTTTCTGCAATTCATCATTCCAGTATGGCTTGTAGTTTTTTCTTGCCCCTCTTGGGATTGTCTCGGTGGCTGCTTGCATTATTGCTTTGCTTAGGCTTTCCACCATGGGTTTCATATTGTTATTCCGTGTGTTGATGGTTTCACACAGCCCATCTGTCAGGATTGCAAATCTGTCCCAGTCGGCTCGTTTATAATTTCAACGTGGGAGCGGTTTTATTTCCTGTGGGCCTACTTCCATATCAACTTCTAGCCTAATTGGCCTATAGTCGCTAACTGCCAATTGGTTGAGCACCCAGCGTTCTATTTTGTGGTGAACATCCACCGTGGAAAAGGCCAAGTCTGGAGTAGAGGTGGTATGCCATGTTCTAGAATAGAAGCTAGGGCTATCCTCCGGCCTATTGAAAAGATATAGATTTGTGTCTTATCTCCCAGTCTTCCACTTCATCACCTCTGTTGTCTGTGTCCGAGTTTCCCTATCTCTCCGAGTGGCTGTTGAAGTCTCCAACTACTAGGCAGCTGGAGTCCTTGATTTCCATACTCGAGAGAGACGGGTCTTTGTTTGGTGGGCCATATAGGTTGAAGATGCGGATCTTCGTTTCTTGTGTCATTATGTCGACTCCTACAATTTCAGCTTGTCCGGTGTGATTGACAGCTACCGCGCTACTCGGTATGCATTTATGTGTCAGTATCAGAACTTCTCCTTTGTGACCTTCTCTATCAAGACGGAAGGTCTGGTATCCTCTGATTGAGAATTTGTGGTTGTTGTTGAGGTGCGTTTCTTGAATACATGCCACGTCAATCTTACCTTCATACAGGTGATGTATTAGGGAAAGCATTTTGTTAATGACTCCCTCCGCATTCCATTGTAGTATTCTGAGGGTCTTGTGATTTTGGTTAATAGTTTTTGCCCCATCACCTTGTGCCTTGACACCACAGCACCAGTAGCATTGGGTGGGCCCATTCGAGGCGTGAGGCCCGGCACTCTCGCTGCCTGTCGGGACTCCACAGGATGAGCGCCACACTTTTTTATGTTAGGTTTTACCGTCATCACACAGCGATATACGTTGCACTGTTTCGTTAAGCCTGTGGCCCAGTGCATCCGATTTCAACGGGCGTTTCTGTAGGGATGCCCTCCTTAGCCTTTGACTGTCCACAGCCTATCTGCAAGGCAACAGTTGTTTGTGGTCAGAGTTGTCTCTCTTAGGGAAGTTGTCTTGCAGGACTATCGAGTCTTCACCACTCGTGTCTATAGGGTCAGGTGATGGTATGATATTATGGACTATGTACGAGTTTGAACTATCCCGGAAGAGAGGCAGTCCAGTGTGTCTGTGTCCCAGGATCGTCACGTCCTGCCAGAAACGTAGCATGTGCATGTGAGTGGGGAATCTCTTTGCTCCCTTTATTTTCTCGGCTTCTCTGCAGTGATGGTATGCCTAGCATTCCCCGCCACCTGGGAGGTTGTCACAATAGGGCAGAGGTCCAATGTCCGCTGGCCTGCATCTCTTTTGCGTCCATTGGGATTACTGAAAGCAGACAGAGGTAAAGAGCGAGGCAGGAGTGCATTTAACCAGGGGACAAGCCTGGTCATGGCACGGAGATGTTGTTCGCCTGGTGTGCGGACATATCTCATGATCAAGGGTTGTGTCTCGACAGTTCGCAGTGAGGTGGCTGCTCTACTGCTTACGTCACCCCGGCCGAGAACTAAGTCTTCTACTGGTGATTTCACACCTTAACGACGTATGGGGTGAATATCGAGCAGCTCCCTGCCCGCTTTGATCGGCGGGACGGCAGAGAGCTCTTTATGCGGCTCGACCGGGTCGGGCTGAGGCGCGAGCCCCAGGTCCCAACCATATCGTTGCCTCCCGTTGCAGTGGTGCTGAGATTCAGGGCTGGATTCCGGCTTAGAGGCGTTCGGCGGTAATCCCTCAGATGGTAGCCTCGCACCATTAGCTTATCAGCCAGGCATGTGGACCAAGTGCATGAGATCTGCGATTCCTCTCGGATTGAGCAAGATTACCATAGCAACGCCCTGTCATTAGTAGGGTAAAACTGAACTGTCTTCCGAGGTTCTAATACCAGCACTCGTTCACTATTAGACCAAACGAATTAAGAGAGAGCTATTTGCAGTCAATGACCAAATGTCTGAAACCTACGATTCCTCTCGGATTGAGCAGGATTACCGTAGCAACGCCCTGTCATTAGTAGGGTAAAACTGGCCTGTCTTCCGAGGGACTAATTCCAGCACACGTTCAATTTAGCCGTAGGCTCCATTCCTGGTGGTGCCATTTCGTCAATTCCTTTAACGAACACTGGATGCGAGCTGATCGAGCCACCGACGAGACTAGCCCCAGATTTCCGAGGGTCTAATTCCAGCACACGTTCCCTATTAGACCCAACTAAAGTGCTCTCGGCCGGTTAATCATTACAGTATTGGTGTGTTGAGTCAAATTAAGCCGCAGGCTCCACTCCTGGTGGTGCCCTTCCGTCAATTCCTTTAAGTTTCAGCTTTGCAGCCATACTTCCCCCGGAACTTAAACAAATGTGTTTCCCGGAAGCTGCCCGCAGAGTCATGGAAGCAACTCCTACGGATCGCTAGTCGGCATCGTTTATGGTCAGAACTACGACGGTATTCGTATCTGACCGTACCCATTTACAAAATTTTGATTACATTAAGAATCAACTTTAAACATTTTTGTTTTCATTTATTTTTTAAGGGATGAATTACATATTTGCGAGATATTCGCCGGGGTCTTTTTGTATGACAAAGATAACACTGACACAGTTGTCCCACAGAGAGCATGTAGTAAGAGCCGACTAACTGTGTTACATGGTCTAATACCGACATAAGTTAAGTGATTCCCTAAGAGCAGCATTGATGGCGCTTATCAGGCTTCAGGTATACTTTACTCTATTGTTTGAGTCTATTAAGATGTTAACCACACTCCAAGGCACTCTCTCCAAAGCTGCGGAGTAATAAACTGCTCGATCATGGTCCGCTAAGCAGAAAATCATCCTCCCGGCTACATCCAGCTCAAGTTAGAGCTGGATCCTGCATTAGGGCCTCTGTTCCTGTAGAAGTACAGATCAACTAAGTCTAAGACTGACATAAAATATGGAGGTTGTGTAGAATGGAACACATTACACCCGTTGCACATGTCTATGACACACATACACAATGAGTAAGAGAAAATCACGAACAATAGAAAGATCGATTGTCTGTGTTAACGAACCACTAATTAGTGATGGATTGAAAGCAACAACGACTACAAATTTACAGACAAATGAATTAATTGTACTTGTCGTTTAACGCAAACTGTACTTTTTGACCAAAATGTGATGGTCACATAATGATGTTCGCGTAGACGTCAACAACCCTTTGCGTCTAGCGACCACTACCATGTACAACTGCTGAGGCTGTGTTCATGAGTAGCGTGTCGACCGAAACCCCTACAGAATCCCCTGGTGGAGCCGAGTAGTCAACTGCATCGGGATGAGCGCCGCGAGGAGTGTGTTACACCAATGTTTGTGTCAGGCTTTCCGTGTATGCTTTTGTTAAACTCTCCGTCTTTCCGTGTCTCGCCGCCTAGACCACTAGACTGTGTCCACCTTTTGGTCTGCGCGATACTTGATGTCCTGACAAAATAAAGTTAGAATATGTATCGTGTAACCTCTGGTGGAGAGAGAGACGGAAGGAAGACAGCGGCCTCAGTCCGAACAGGAAGGTTCCTGAGCAGTTATTACCCGGACTGAGCTCTGGTGTGCAGTCAAAGAAACGCTGAACTCCATCACGGACTGGCTTCCCGCGGACCAAGCCAGGCATGGAATGAAGCGAAATGCAGCATAACAACAGGATAACCGATCGAAAGCACATTCATTCCACAGAATAAAATCATTGATACCACCTAGTGAAGGAGTTGTGAATCTAAACATGAACCACCAAACATCATAAAACGACACAAACACGAGAGTGAGTCGAGAAAGCAGCCATTAAGGACGGAGGAAAATTTCGATGAGACCCAAACATCACGATTGTTTTACTTAATGTCCAACTGCCGAGGAGATTTTTTACGTGCGCGACACGGAACACGGGCGTCAGATCATTCCTTATCCAGAAATAAGGAGACATACATGAGGGTGCATGTGAAAAATGTGTGCCCTCCACCAGCATTTTAACCCGAGACCTCAATCACCCAAGGACGGCCTCTTACCTCAAACCCACTCAGCCCGATGGGTAAAATTCAAAATTATGTTAAAAATCTACTCAATCCATTCAGGGATCCCGACCGGTTCTATGGAATTCGTGATATGTGCTAAGATTCTCCAAACAATATGGAGAAGAACAGATCAGTTATGGGTTCAATCGTGTGCAATGACGTTGATGCTTAGACTAAACTATACAGCTAGATGAAACGCAGAAAATGAAAATACCATTTTCAAACCATTTTGTGAATTCTTGATCATCTGGGAGAGGGCAGAAATGGCTCGATAAATTCCGCTACATACATCATCGTAGGGGGGTACTGAGACGCTAGGCCAGTCACTCACACAATACTGACCAAGACGTAGTGTCAAGGCCAGGCACAATACACTGACCAAGACCACAATATCTATTTCCTGTAGCGTTCCCTGGAAACTGGCTGTTGTCAAGGCAGCCTGCCTGACGAGATGTTAATCGATGTGATCCCCGTAGAAGTGATCGCCAAGCAGATGAAGTCAGTCATTGCACAACCGCCTTGAGGACCACGGTCCACTTTCATCAACTTGTTCGAGATTTGAAGAAAGCTTCTACAACACTAAACAACGTCCTTTTTAGGCCGCACTAAATAGTAAGCCTATTCATTATAGGCATTAAACAATAACAACAACAAAAGCAACAACAACAACAACAACAGCAGCATATCATTTAATACAGTAGAGTTGTTCATGGATATAGCTATCACTTCCTCAATTAATTGACTTAATCCTTCCTCTTCTATCCTGACGTGCTGAGGCCTGCAAGAGAGAAAGCCAGACTATTCTACCCCCTGTCTTCCTCTCAGCCTAGTCCCGGTCTAGTGCTCAGTCAATCAGACAACAGTCCTATGTTGTCAGACAAGCTGGCCGTTGTGTGGCAACAAGTCATCGTTCATTCTGTAGACGTGACTAAATTACCACAGTTCAGATTGCGTCACTCAAATCTGAAAACGCATTTTCTAGATCTTGACATATAATCTGTTTCAGGACCGTATCACTCATTGCGACATTGACATTGAAATAATAGCAACGATAATAATAATAATAATAATAATAAAATAATAAAAAATAATAATAAAAATAATAATAATAATAAACATGTTATTATTCTTGTTGTTTAATGTTGTTATTTAATGGGTGTCACTGTGGTCGAATGGACAGTCAATCGCCTATACAAGCGAAGTAAGGAAACAGTGGGGGTTCGATCACCCCATGTTTCGAGCGACCCCTGTTCTCAAAGGAGGTGTGGCTAGAGTGCTTGCATCCTGAATTACCTCTAGTCATGGGAAATGGAGACTAACGTCTGGTCAGGCAAAATATACTGATCAGACATGTTGATCAAAATCAAACAAAACATACTGGACAAGACCCTTGCCTCGGCTTCCTAATAGAGATCCCTGGTAACAGGCTGTTTTCATGGCAACCTGGATAATGAGGTGAGGGATCGACGTGATCCTCATAGTAGTGATTGACACGCAGATGAAGCCAAGCATTGTCAAGGGCGCTAACTGGCGGGCTGTTGTATATTTCCTCCCTTCCAGGGCGTGCTATGAAGGTGGACCGTGGACCATGGACCGGGGTCCTTCGGGTAGGTTTGCTACGTTTGGTGATATCTGTGTGACGCACACTTCCATGCACATTCCGGCGATCCAATTATTGTCAGGGCCAGATTGCCTTGGAATTAGTCATGTTTCCTGGCAAAGCTACATGAAAGAGGGATAGTGGTATTGGTCAGTATATTTGTATGACCCTGACCTGGTCAATATGGTGTGCCTGACCGGACTACCGTCTCAGTTTCCCAACAATAATCATACTGGTACATGTCGGTTCTTTGACCAGAATTAAAATGTTTCCCTAACAGTACCTCTGCCGCACAGCAGTAAAAAAAGAAATATGTCTTTATTATTCAAATTAAATTTTATATAGCATTGAAACACACAAAAAAAAACATCAAAGAAATATCAAGAAAAAATTACTCGATGTTTGAAACAAAATTATCAATTCAAATATTTAACATACCATATATTACTTATTTTCACTACTGTTTTGCTGTCACTGCTCAGCAAATGTATGTCAGTGATAGGAAAGAAAACCGGATGTCAAATCGCGTTATTGAAAAATTTACTTCAGTGAGGCATGGGTACTGTTAGGGATACTTTTTATTGAGGTGGATAAACCGACAATACCATAAAAAAAATAATAATAATAACAATAACAATAATATTATTTATAATAATATATAATATAATACATCAATAGAATCTTCCCCACCCATCATTCTCCTCATCATCATCATCTTCACCACCACCAACAGAATGTATACGTCTGGTTCTGCTTGGAGCATAGGCCCGAAATAGGTAATCTTCCTTTCAATAATTATATCCCTCTCACACTTTCAATAATGATATATATCTCTCACATTTTTAATAATTATATATACATCTCTCACACTTTTAATAATTATATGTATATCTCTCACATTTTTAATAATTATATATACATCTCTCACACTTTTAATAATTATATATATCTCTCTCACACTTTTAATAATTATATATATCTCTCTCACACTTTCAGTAATTTTATCTCTCTCACACTTTTAATAATTATATATCTCTCTCACAATTGTAATAATTATATATATCTCTCAAATTTGTAATAATTACATATCTATCTCACACTTTTAATAATTATATATCTCTCTCACACTTTAAATCATTAGAAAACTCTCAGTTTCGATCATTATATATCTATTTCACACTTTAAATCATTATATATCTCTCTCAGTTTCAATCATTATATATCTCCCTCACACTTTAAATCATTGTATATCTCTCACACAATTTCAATCATTATATATCTCCCTCACACTTTCAATCATTATATATCTCTCTCACACTTTAAATCATTACATATCTCTCTCAGTTTCAATCATTGTATATCTATTTCACACTTTCATTCTTTATCGTGACTTTTGTTGTCCTTGTTTCTGTTTCTAAGAATCGACGCCACTGCACTCCGGGCATACCCATAGGTGCTCAGTCTCTCTCATCAAATGGCGTAACGCATGGATCATAATGGTCACTGTAGCTTGCTGGTTTTACACTCTCCTGCGCCGTCCTCTCGTGCGCCCCACACCGCTCGAACCTCGTGTAACGTCAAAACTTTGCAGTCTGTGGATTGCTGATTCATCTATGGTGGTGTCCTCTTCCAGCAGGTGGTCATTGATTGATTTTAAAATGTCTTCCTATTCATCTTCTTCTTCTTCTTCTACTTCTTCTTCTTATTCCTCTTCGTATTCCTCTTCTGCACTTTCTTGTTTTTGTTCTTTCACTTCCTCTTCTTCTTCTTCTTCATCCTCGTCTTATTTTCTGCGTTCTCGATCTTCTGCTACAAAACCCTGAACAGAGCTTTACAGCCAGCAGAGTGTTGTCAGGAAAATATGTGTTGTGTCGCTAGTTTACAGTTTCTATCTCATTTAATGTTCATTATCTCTCGTTAGTATCATCCCCCTCTCTCTCTCTGGCTGTCTCTCTCTCTCTGGCTGTCTCTCTCTCTGGCTATCTCTTTCTTTCACTCGCTCTCTCTCTCTCTCTCTCTCTCTCTCTCTCTAAATATACATATATATATATATATATATTTTATTTAACTCATGGTGCATAAATACGAAAACACCCAGGTACACAATTATGGATGCACGAACACGCAATTGGTATCATGCGAATGGTAATACAGACACACACTGACATGCAAGCACACAGTTATATTCGTAATTTCGGTCATCAATCAATTTAGACACACATCGAAAAATACACATACAATGAGAAGGTAGGCGAGAGAGAGAGAGCGATAGAGCGAGAGCGAGTGAGAGAGAGCTAGCGAGTGGGTCAGACAGAGACAGAGATTAATCCAGACCAACATTTACATTCGCACTGAAGTAAAGTTAAAAAGATCGTAACGCAACAAATATTTACCAAATGCTCTTTAATATGCACTAAGCGTTTGGTTCTATTATGCGTTGTAAGTATATTCTCCTTCGCCTATCCCCTCTCTTTCGAGTACTCGTGTTAATTCCCACCCAGTAGAGATTCCAAGTGACGCGTATTTTTCATGTTCATGAAAGATCCTTTCTATACTTGTTTTTATTTTTCTCTCCCATTTCGTACATCTACTATTGACGAGTTTGTATCGTCTTCTTGTCATTTGTTTCGAAAATACCGTTTTGTTACATAGTGTCGTAGTTGACAGCGAGGCTGCGGTATCTTCAACGTCACGTGTGTTGAACCCTTACTTATTTAGTGTAGGTATCTGGCCAAGCTAGATCGCTATTACTCAAATAAGACTTGCCATTAGGAGCTATATGCCTTCTACATGAGGAGCCAGCATGATAAACAGAATTCCGATGGTATAACTACATCCGCAAAGTGGAGGTATCTACTAAAACATACCTTCACCAAATCTCGGAGACACTGGGCCGACGCCGAGTTTCTTTGTTCGGCCATGTCGTACCGCTGGACGAGACAATCCCGGACCACAATATATTCCACAGGTCGTTCTTCAGCGCCAAAAGTTTTTACACGACCGAGTGGAGGCGCAGAAAAGGCCGTCCCCTCACAGTATGGCTCCAGCGGATAGCATTGCCCTATGATATGGACGAGACCTGATTTCGAGCCGCAGCAAGGGACGATAGACGCAATCGGCCTCAAACACCTAGCCGAACTTATACTATTGTTAGGTCGGAAGTCTTGTCTCCAGGACCAGGTTCAGTCTTTTCCAGCCATGAACGGCAGAGGCATAGCTCCTGTTTCAGCTCTGCTAGCTCTGATCAAGTGTGGCTCCGAACGTCTTTGTCAGATACACAATGTTGTAGGACATGTTGCGGGTTCTGGATTCCGATTTCACATGAACATTCGTTTCTTTCTCTTCCTACTCCCTCTATTCCTCATTCCCTTACTACTCCAATTCCTGCACCTTTTACTCTTACTCTACCTCTTCTTCCACTTTATATTTCTCATCTTCATATTCTTTCTCGTCATATTCTTCTTCTTTATTTTCTTCTTTCTCGTGTGTCTGAGTCTGAAAGCCACCATCTTATTTCTTATGTCTTAGTCGACTTGTGTCTGAGTCTGAAAGCCACCCTCTTCTTTTGTATGTCTTAGTCTTAGTCGAATTGTATCTGAGTCTGAAAGCCACCATCTTCTTTCGCAAGTCTTAGTCTTAGTCGAGCTGTGCCAGAACCTGAAAGCCACCATCTTCTTTCTTATTTCTGAGCCTTAGTCCACCTGTGCATCTACACGAGCATTATATCTTGTGCAGGTCGAAACTATTCTGCGAGTTGGCAGTACCCGCGTGTATTTCTCTGCATAGCGGGCTAATGCTATGTTTTTTTGTTTTTTTTGGTTGTTTTCTGCTGGTCTCATTACGGTTTCCAGTTGATTCTGTCTCGGGCACGGGTTGTCCAGTGGATGTCTAACTTGTGTCTCGGGCACGCGTTGTCCAGCTGATGTATAACGTGTGTTTCGGGCACGGGTTGTCCAGCTGTCTAACTTGTGTCTCGGGCACGGGTTGTCCAGTGGATGTCTAACTTGTGTCTCGGGTACAGGTTGTCCAGCTGATGTCTAACTTGTGTTTCGGGCACGGGTTGTCCAGTGGATGTCTAACTTGTGTCTCGGGCACGGGTTGTCCAGCTGATGTCTAACTTGTGTTTCGGGCACGGGTTGTCCAGCGGATGTCTAACTTGTGTCTCGGACACGGGTTGTCCAGCTGATGTCTAGCTTGTGTCTCGGGCACGGGTTGTCCAGCGGATGTCTAACTTGTGTCTCGGGCACGGGTTGTCCAGCGGATGTCTAACTTGTGTCTCGTGCACTGGTTGTCCAGTGGATGGATCACTTGTTTGTTTTATAATCTTGCCATCTAGTGGATTGGAGGAGGGGGGGGGGGGGCTGCCAGGTGGTATTTTTTGCCGCGCGGATACCCCAGAGTAGTTGATGTGCTACTGCGCTCATCTTTCCTTCTGACTTCATTGCCAGCCCAACGGTACTTAGAGTTGTTGACACGATGGATGATATCTTTGACGTGTGACAACGCCCGGATGTTACTGTCGTGTAAGCCCATCTGGCGCTGTGGCCTGAGTGACAAGCCCACGAGATGACGCTTGAGTGAGCCATGTGTTGTCCTTGGCTGGTTCTTCATGGCTTTTGTTAGAGACCATGTTTCACATCCATAGCATAGCACTGGTAGGACCTATTTCTTATTTTCAGCTGTTAATGACCATTCGTTTGAGCAGTGTATTTTGAACCGGTAGTGATGTCCTAGTAGTCCTGTTCTCCGGCTGGACAAAGTAGTTTGATGGTGTTTTTGCAGGTGGTGGTTTTGCCCCGACGATCATCTCAGCAAATTTATGTCAGTGATAGGAAAGAAAACCGGATGTCAAATCGCGTTATTGAAAAATTTACTTCAGTGAGGCATGGGTACTGTTAGGGATACTTTTTATTGAGGTGAATAAACCGACAAGTACCATAATAAAAAAATAATAATAATAACAATAACAAATATTATTAATAATAATATATAATATAATACTTCAATAGAATCTTCCCCACCCATCATTCTCCTCATCATCATCATCTTCACCACCACCAACAGAATGTATACGTCTGGTTCTGCTTGGAGCATAGGCCCGAAATAGGTAATCTTCCTTTCAATAATTATATCCCTCTCACACTTTCAATAATTATGTGTATCTCTCTCACACTTTTAATAATTATATATATCTCTCTCACACTTTCAGTAATTATATCTCTCTCACACTGTTAATAATTATATATCTCCCTCGCACTTTTAATAAATATATATATCCCTCACACTTTTAATAATTATATTTCTCTCACACTTTAAATCATTATATATCTCTCTCACACTTTAAATCATTACATATCTCTCTCAGTTTCAATCATTGTATATCTATTTCACACTTTCATTCTTTACCGTGACTTTTGTTGTCCTTGTTTCTGTTTCTAAGAATCGACGCCACTGCACTCCGGGCATACCCATAGGTGGTCAGTCTCTCATCAAATGGCGTACGCATGGATCATAAAGGTCACTGTAGCTTGCTGGTTTTACACTCTCCTGCGCCGTCCTCTCGTGCGCCCCACTCCGCTCGAACCTCGTGTAACGTCAAAACTTTGCAGTCTGTGGATTGCTGATTCATCTATTGTGGTGTCCTCTTCCAGCAGGTGGTCATTGATTGATTTTAAAATGTCTTCCTATTCATCTTCTTCTTCTTCTACTTCTTCTTCTACTTCTTCTTCTTATTCCTCTTCTTATTCCTCTTCTGCACTTTCTTGTTTTTGTTCTTTCACTTCCTCTGCTGCTTCTTCTTCTTCATCCTCGTCTTATTTTCTGCGTTTTCGATCTTCTGCTACAAAACCCTGAACAGAGCTTTACAGCCAGCAGAGTGTTGTCAGGAAAATATGGGTTGTGTCGCTAGTTTACAGTTTCTATCTCATTTAATGTTCATTATCTCTCGTTAGTATCATCCCCTCTCTCTCTGGCTGTCTCTCTCTAGGGCTGTCGCTCTCTCTCTGGCTGTCTCTCTCTCTTGCTATCTCTTTCTTTCATTCTCTCTCTCTCGCTCTCTCTCTCTCTAAATATACATATATATATATATATTATTTCAATCATGGTGCATAAATACGAAAACACCCAGGTACACAATTATGGATGCACGAACACGCAATTGGTATCATGCGAATGGTAATACAGACACACACTGACATGCAAGCACACACTTATATTCGTAATTTCGGTCATCAATCAATTTAGACACACATCGAAAAATACACATACAATGAGAAGGTAGGCGAGAGAGAGAGAGAGCGAGAGCGAGTGAGAGAGAGCTAGCGAGTGGGTCAGACAGAGACAGAGATTAATCCAGACCAACATTTACATTCGCACTGAAGTAAAGTTAAAAAGATCGTAACGCAACAAATATTTACCAAATGCTCTTTAATATGCACTAAGCGTTTGGTTCTATTATGCGTTGTAAGTATATTCTCCTTCGCCTATCCCCTCTCTTTCGAGTACTGGTGTTAATTCCCACCCAGTAGAGATTCCACGTGACGCGTATTTTTCATGTTCATGAAAGATCCTTTCTATACTTGTTTTTATTTTTCTCTCCCATTTCGTACATCTACTATTGACGAGTTTGTATCGTCTTCTTGTCATTTGTTTCGAAAATACCGTTTTGTTACATAGTGTCGTAGTTGACAGCGAGGCTGCGGTATCTTCAACGTCACGTGTGTTGAACCCTTACTTATTTAGTGTAGGTATCTGGCCAAGCTAGATCGCTATTACTCAAATAAGACTTGCCATTAGGAGCTATATGCCTTCTACATGAGGAGCCAGCATGATAAACAGAATTCCGATGGTATAACTACATCCGCAAAGTGGAGGTATCTACTAAAACATACCTTCACCAAATCTCGGAGACACTGGGCCGACGCCGAGTTTCTTTGTTCGGCCATGTCGTACCGCTGGACGAGACAATCCCGGACCACAATATATTCCACAGGTCGTTCTTCAGCGCCAAAAGTTTTTACACGACCGAGTGGAGGCGCAGAAAAGGCCGTCCCCTCACAGTATGGCTCCAGCGGATAGCATTGCCCTATGATATGGACGAGACCTGATTTCGAGCCGCAGCAAGGGACGATAGACGCAATCGGCCTCAAACACCTAGCCGAACTTATACTATTGTTAGGTCGGAAGTCTTGTCTCCAGGACCAGGTTCAGTCTTTTCCAGCCATGAACGGCAGAGGCATAGCTCCTGTTTCAGCTCTGCTAGCTCTGATCAAGTGTGGCTCCGAACGTCTTTGTCAGATACACAATGTTGTAGGACATGTTGCGGGTTCTGGATTCCGATTTCACATGAACATTCGTTTCGTTCTCTTCCTACTCCCTCTATTCCTCATTCCCTTACTACTCCAATTCCTGCACCTTTTACTCTTACTCTACCTCTTCTTCCACTTTATATTTCTCATCTTCATATTCTTTCTCGTCATATTCTTCTTCTTTATTTTCTTCTTTCTCGTGTGTCTGAGTCTGAAAGCCACCATCTTATTTCTTATGTCTTAGTCGACTTGTGTCTGAGTCTGAAAGCCACCCTCTTCTTTTGTATGTCTTAGTCTTAGTCGAATTGTATCTGAGTCTGAAAGCCACCATCTTCTTTCGCAAGTCTTAGTCTTAGTCGAGCTGTGCCAGAACCTGAAAGCCACCATCTTCTTTCTTATTTCTGAGCCTTAGTCCACCTGTGCATCTACACGGGCATTATATCTTGTGCAGGTCGAAACTATTCTGCGAGTTGGCAGTACCCGCGTGTATTTCTCTGCATAGCGGGCTAATGCTATGTTTTTTTGTTTTTTTTGGTTGTTTTCTGCTGGTCTCATTACGGTTTCCAGTTGATTCTGTCTCGGGCACGGGTTGTCCAGTGGATGTCTAACTTGTGTCTCGGGCACGCGTTGTCCAGCTGATGTATAACGTGTGTTTCGGGCACGGGTTGTCCAGCTGTCTAACTTGTGTCTCGGGCACGGGTTGTCCAGTGGATGTCTAACTTGTGTCTCGGGTACAGGTTGTCCAGCTGATGTCTAACTTGTGTTTCGGGCACGGGTTGTCCAGTGGATGTCTAACTTGTGTCTCGGGCACGGGTTGTCCAGCTGATGTCTAACTTGTGTTTCGGGCACGGGTTGTCCAGCGGATGTCTAACTTGTGTCTCGGACACGGGTTGTCCAGCTGATGTCTAGCTTGTGTCTCGGGCACGGGTTGTCCAGCGGATGTCTAACTTGTGTCTCGGGCACGGGTTGTCCAGCGGATGTCTAACTTGTGTCTCGTGCACTGGTTGTCCAGTGGATGGATCACTTGTTTGTTTTATAATCTTGCCATCTAGTGGATTGGAGGAGGGGGGGGGGGGCTGCCAGGTGGTATTTTTTGCCGCGCGGATACCCCAGAGTAGTTGATGTGCTACTGCGCTCATCTTTCCTTCTGACTTCATTGCCAGCCCAACGGTACTTAGAGTTGTTGACACGATGGATGATATCTTTGACGTGTGACAACGCCCGGATGTTACTGTCGTGTAAGCCCATCTGGCGCTGTGGCCTGAGTGACAAGCCCACGAGATGACGCTTGAGTGAGCCATGTGTTGTCCTTGGCTGGTTCTTCATGGCTTTTGTTAGAGACCATGTTTCACATCCATAGCATAGCACTGGTAGGACCTATTTCTTATTTTCAGCTGTTAATGACCATTCGTTTGAGCAGTGTATTTTGAACCGGTAGTGATGTCCTAGTAGTCCTCTTCTCCGGCTGGACAAAGTAGTTTGATGGTGTTTTTGCAGGTGGTGGTTTTGCCCCGACGATCATCTCAGCAAATTTATGTCAGTGATAGGAAAGAAAACCGGATGTCAAATCGCGTTATTGAAAAATTTACTTCAGTGAGGCATGGGTACTGTTAGGGAAACTTTTTATTGAGGTGAATAAACCGACAAGTACCATAATAAAAAATAATAATAATAACAATAACAAATATTATTAATAATAATATATAATATAATACATCAATAGAATCTTCCCCACCCATCATTCTCCTCATCATCATCATCTTCACCACCACCAACAGAATGTATACGTCTGGTTCTGCTTGGAGCATAGGCCCGAAATAGGTAATCTTCCTTTCAATAATTATATCCCTCTCACACTTTCAATAATTATATATATCTCCCTCGCACTTTTAATAAATATATATATCCCTCACACTTTTAATAATTATATTTCTCTCACACTTTAAATCATTATATATCTCTCTCACACTTTAAATCATTACATATCTCTCTCAGTTTCAATCATTGTATATCTATTTCACACTTTCATTCTTTACCGTGACTTTTGTTGTCCTTGTTTCTGTTTCTAAGAATCGACGCCACTGCACTCCGGGCATACCCATAGGTGGTCAGTCTCTCATCAAATGGCGTACGCATGGATCATAAAGGTCACTGTAGCTTGCTGGTTTTACACTCTCCTGCGCCGTCCTCTCGTGCGCCCCACTCCGCTCGAACCTCGTGTAACGTCAAAACTTTGCAGTCTGTGGATTGCTGATTCATCTATTGTGGTGTCCTCTTCCAGCAGGTGGTCATTGATTGATTTTAAAATGTCTTCCTATTCATCTTCTTCTTCTTCTACTTCTTATTCTACTTCCTCTTCTTATTCCTCTTCTGCACTTTCTTGTTTTTGTTCTTTCACTTCCTCTGCTGCTTCTTCTTCTTCATCCTCGTCTTATTTTCTGCGTTTTCGATCTTCTGCTACAAAACCCTGAACAGAGCTTTACAGCCAGCAGAGTGTTGTCAGGAAAATATGGGTTGTGTCGCTAGTTTACAGTTTCTATCTCATTTAATGTTCATTATCTCTCGTTAGTATCATCCCCTCTCTCTCTCTGGCTGTCTCTCTCTAGGGCTGTCGCTCTCTCTCTGGCTGTCTCTCTCTCTTGCTATCTCTTTCTTTCACTCTCTCTCTCTCGCTCTCTCTCTCTCTCTCTCTAAATATATATATATATATATATTTTATTTCAATCATGGTGCATAAATACGAAAACACCCAGGTACACAATTATGGATGCACGAAAACGCAATTGGTATCATGCGAATGGTAATACAGACACACACTGACATGCAAGCACACACTTATATTCGTAATTTCGGTCATCAATCAATTTAGACACACATCGAAAAATACACATACAATGAGAAGGTAGGCGAGAGAGAGAGAGAGCGAGAGCGAGTGAGAGAGAGCTAGCGAGTGGGTCAGACAGAGACAGAGATTAATCCAGACCAACATTTACATTCGCACTGAAGTAAAGTTAAAAAGATCGTAACGCAACAAATATTTACCAAATGCTCTTTAATATGCACTAAGCGTTTGGTTCTATTATGCGTTGTAAGTATATTCTCCTTCGCCTATCCCCTCTCTTTCGAGTACTGGTGTTAATTCCCACCCAGTAGAGATTCCACGTGACGCGTATTTTTCATGTTCATGAAAGATCCTTTCTATACTTGTTTTTATTTTTCTCTCCCATTTCGTAGATCTACTATTGACGAGTTTGTATCGTCTTCTTGTCGTTTATTTTGAAAATACCGTTTTGTTATATAGTGTCGTAGTTGACAGCGAGGCTGCGGTATCTTCAACGTCACGTGTGTTGAACCCTTACTTCGGTTAGGTATCTGGTCAAGCTAGATCGCTATTACTCAAATAAGACTTGCCATTAGGAGCTATATGCCTTCTACATGAGGAGCCAGCATGATAAACAGAATTCCGATGGTATAACTACATCCGCAAAGTGGAGGTATCTACTAAAACATACCTTCACCAAATCTCGGAGACACTGGGCCGACGCCGAGTTTCTTTGTTCGGCCATGTCGTACCGCTGGACGAGACAATCCCGGACCACAATATATTCCACAGGTCGTTCTTCAGCGCCAAAAGTTTTTACACGACCGAGTGGAGGCGCAGAAAAGGCCGTCCTCTCACTGTATGGCTCCAGCGGATAGCATTGCCCTACGCTCTGGACGAGACCTGATTTCGAGCCGCAGCAAGGGTCACAGATGTGGACGACAGACGCAATCGGCCTCAAACACCTAGCCGAACTTATACTATTGTTAGGTCGGAAGTCTTGTCTCCAGGACCAGGTTCAGTCTTTTCCAGCCATGAACGGCAGAGGCATAGCTCCTGTTTCAGCTCTGCTAGCTCTGATCAAGTGTGGCTCCGAACGTCTTTGTCAGATACACAATGTTGTAGGACATGTTGCGGGTTCTGGATTCCGATTTCACATGAACATTCGTTTCTTTCTCTTCCTACTCCCTCTATTCCTCATTCCCTTACTACTCCAATTCCTGCACCTTTTACTCTTACTCTACCTCTTCTTCCACTTTATATTTCTCATCTTCATATTCTTTCTCGTCATATTCTTCTTCTTTATTTTCTTCTTTCTCGTGTGTCTGAGTCTGAAAGCCGCCATCTTATTTCTTATGTCTTAGTCTTAGTCGACTTGTGTCTGAGTCTGAAAGCCACCATCTTCTTTCTCATGTCTTAGTCTTAGTCGACCTGTGCCTGAGCCTGAAAGCCACCATCTTCTTTCTTATTTCTGAGCCTTAGTCCACCTGTGCATCTACACGGGCATTATATCTTGTGCAGGTCGAAACTCTTCTGCGAGTTGGCAGTACCCGCGTGCATTTCTCTGCATAGCGGGCTAATGCTATGTTTTTTTGTTTTTTTTGTTTTTTTCTGCTGGTCTCATTACGGTTTCCAGTTGATTCTGTCTCGGGCACGGGTTGTCCAGTGGATGTCTAACTTGTGTCTCGGGCACGGGTTGTCCAGCTGATGTCTAACTTGTGTCTCGGGCACGGGTTGTCCAGCTGTATAACTTGTGTCTCGGGAACGGGTTGTCCAGTGGATGTCTAACTTGTGTCTCGGGCACGGGTTGTCCAGCGGATGTCTAACTTGTGTCTCGTGCACTGGTTGTCCAGTGGATGGATCACTTGTTTGTTTTATAATCTTGCCATCTAGTGTATGGGAGGAGGAGGGGGGTGGGGGGGGGGGCTGCCAGGTGGTCTTTTTT
The DNA here is from genome assembly GCA_036924085.1 of Ariolimax columbianus. Classification (NCBI taxonomy): domain Eukaryota; kingdom Metazoa; phylum Mollusca; class Gastropoda; order Stylommatophora; family Arionidae; genus Ariolimax; species Ariolimax columbianus. The sequence continues at coordinate 34,225,545 of JAVGWX010000019.1, read as the reverse complement.
GCCGCGCGGATACCCCAGAGTAGTTGCTATGCTACTGCGCTCGTCTTTCCTTCTGACTTCATGGCCAGCCCAACGGTACTTAGAGTTGTTGACACGATGGATCATGTCTTTGACGTGTGACAACGCCCGGATGTTACTGTCGTGTAAGCCCATCTGGCGCTGTTGCCTGAGTGACAAGCCCACGAGATGACGCTTGAGTGAGCCATGTGTTGTCCTTGGCTGGTTCTTCATGGCTTTTGTTAGAGACCATGTTTCACATCCATAGCATAGCACTGGTAGGACCTATTTCTTATTTTCAACTGTTAATGACCATTCGTTTGAGCAGGGTATTTTGAACCGGTAGTGATGTCCTAGTAGTCATGTTCTCCGGCTGGACAAAGTAGTTTGATGGTGTCTCTGCAGGTGGTGGATTTGCCCCGACGATCATTCACTTCTATTACAGGTATAATCCAACACATCCGGTTGTTAGCACTAAATATTGCTGGGACCGGGCTGGCTTAAATCTTCGCTCCCTATTCGCTCAGTCAGGCTGCATGGATGCAGTCTACTTCAATTACCGTCACTTGGTGACGGAATACGGCCGTGGTTCGCTTATACTGACGCAAGAAGCCAGGAACTAGTCGATGACTATTATGATCGTAATCGTTTCTCTGAATCAGTGAATACACTAAGCTCAACAATGCACATTTAATCAAGTTTAAACAGCAGTTTTATAATTCAACTTAACTTAACGTGTGTAGATAGCGAGTCCCATTTGCATTACCCTGCTCGAAAAGCTAAGCACATGTAACATATTCTTAAATGCATTAACTGTTACCACTTGAGGTAACACATTCACCACTATCTGTCTAAAAAATATATTTCATAATATCCAATCTGGACCTTTATACAAGAATAGTAAACATAGTGTATCGATGAGTCTAACCTAAACAGAGTATATCGATGAGTCTACCTAAACAGAGTATATCGATGAGTCTACCTAAACAGAGTGTATCGATGAGTCTACCTAAACAGACAGTTTCTATTTTTTTCTTTTGATGGTGTCGTTCTTCACCGGGCCGTATTATGTGCTTAGTAAAGGGGGGAGGGGGAAGGGGGGAATTTTACAATTTCCATATATATCCATCTTTTGCATTTTCGGCTCTTGGCTCTGTATATTTTGTATGTATGTAGCATTGATTTCTGATGGATGCTATCTCGTGTTTGACGTGACACGTTCCCGAACTATTTTGTCTGCTGTCTTTTGTTATCTAATATCTTCGTATCTGATCCTGTCCATTGTTGTTACTCCAGGGATTACGCGTAGGCGTCTGTTGTTATTTACTGAAAATAAAAACAAGTCAGCTTAGTAAACAACCCACCCCCACCCCCGCGCCACCACCACTCCCGCCATGTGTGTTAGTCATTTCTTGTATCAAAGTCACAGAGAATGTTCCAGATGTTTACTTGTAATTTTTTTGCTGTTTCTGTTTTTTCGAGCCTCCTTGTGCATATCCTAAATTCTGGTCAAAACTCCAGTGGGTTCAATTTGAGGACAAGAAATGTTACATTTCTATGGCTTTTGGGATGAAAGCTAATTGTTCGTGCAGTCACCATGGACTGTTAAGGATAAATGTATATTTCACATCGACGAAAGAAACATATGCCTATCCGGGATCTAAACACATCCCATTTTCTGAAGACAGTCAGCAAACCTCTACGCCACATCATGTTTAGAAGCTAGATAACCTCACAAAAGAGAAGAATTCGAAGTGACTTAATACATGTTTATAAGATGATCAGAGGAACGGATAAACTAGACTATAAACATTTTTTTGTTCAAAATAAAACCACCCACAGGAACAAGAGGGCATAACTACAAATTAACTAAAGAGAAGTCCAGATTAGATATTAGAAACTATCTATTTAGTCAGACAGTGGTGAATGCTTGGAATGCGTTGCCACAGGATGTAGTGGAGGCAGAGACAATTTACACATTTAGGAATAAATTGAATGCTCATAGCTTTTAGATCGTTAATGTAAATGAAACTGGTTGTATACAGACTCTGCTGAGTCTTCTAAACCAGTACAAAGGCTCTGTGTAACAAAACTGTTCTCCCCCGATGAAACATAATTTGTCAGTAGCCCAATCTTATGGAGGCAGACCAAAGCGTCTAATAAAAAATCATCCCTTCTGATTTATCAATGCTTGTTTATTGCAGACACAACCGCATTGGCAGATAACAGCAAGATAGTTAAATGCTTAGACAATCAGTCAGGACATTGTGGTAAAAATCTGGGGTGAGCGAGGAGCCTGTATAAATACGATCAGTCATCCAGCGGCTTGCATGAATGCAGTGACGCGTTAACGAAGGTTTCTGTTTAGACAATGTGTTTGTATACGTATAGTTTTTTTTTCTAGGAAGTATTTTCATACTTTTTTTCAAATCCGGTCTTTAAACTCTTTCATGGACTTACATATATATTTTTTTTTTCGAGAGTGTAAAACCGTGCTTCGTTTTCTGATCTTTTAACTCGTTCACGAAAATACGTATAGATTTTTTTTGAGGCTGCATTGCCATATTTGTTTAAACCCGCTCGTTACGCTCATTAACACACAGATACGTATAGTTTTTCCAAGGCTGCATTGCCATACTCTATTAACAATTCGTTCTATACGCTCATTCACGCAGATGCGTATAGTTTTTTCGAGACCGCATTGCAATACTATAAAAAAAAATTCGCTCTTTACGCCCATTCACGCAAATACGTATCATTTTTTTTTCCCAAGAGAGTAAAAAAAAGCTTTGTTTTCTGCTGTCTTAGCTCATTCACGCGCCTTTTTTTTCAGTTAGAAATGATTTTGTAAAACGTATCATTACAAATGTTCCATTGGATTGCTGTTGGTGTAGTTTAATGTCCACAATGAATATGCTTACACTTATATGCGCATTCTAAAGGCGTAAAGTGGCTGGTTGAAGTACCTTTCCTTACAGCCCGTGCGTGCTGATGGAAGTGAACCGAAGTCCTCCAGTGCGGTTGTGCTATTCTTCGCTTCAACTGCATGACGTTCACTATTACGGGGATGTAACAGAGTAACAAAAGCCCAACGAACCTGGGTCAGGGAATCCCTTAAAACACGGTTCGTGGTACCCACGCATAAATTTTGAACACTGTCCGAGAGATGGAGTTCATAGAACTGTCATTGTTCGAAATTTTCAACATTGCTCGTTTAAGACTGCCTAGCCAAAATGGATATTTTCCAACGGTTCCTACTTGAAATACCCACACATTTGTAGGTCACATATAACGTTCAAATCAAGGTATCCTTTTTTTCAGCAGCACAATAGTTCAAGGAAGGTTGAGGCGTCAGAACTGAAAAAAGAGAAGTCATTGACCGAAGTGGGGATATTATGATACATAAATTAGAGGTTCAGGTTATTCGAAAAATTATCATAGAGCAGAACCGAGCAGTTTACTAGGTAGCAAAAAAGAATCTACAGATGAGACAATTACCGGGCAGTTAGTAAGATGGCGAGTAACATCGGCTGAAGCGAGTAGTTAGACCAGAGATATAGTTTAACGCGGTTACAATAGACAAGTCATCAAATCACAAGTCACCAAAGCAGAATCTAGTCTCTGAAAAAGAACTACAAAACACGCACTTGTAAGCATTTGGTTGTGTGTGTTGTCCTGTTTAATTCCACGCTGACACCTTGTCACACGTGACGCCGATTTCCAGTCCCTGAGTGACATCCGTCTGCATACCCGTCAGAAAGAGATGTGTTACTTATAACACGAACCTGGGATCAAGATGCTGAGCAGCGCATGATCTACAGTGGTCAGCGACCCATAGCTGACTGCTAGCGTTAGGACAAGCGAACCAAAGCTGCAAAGACCCTTCAATGCCTTCACGTACCGATCCTGGATAACAGGCTGCAGCAGGGCAGACTCGCTAAAGAGAAGGGATCGAAGAGGGAATGCTAACCCGGTACTCAAAATATGCTTCCTGAAGTTGGATGTGTTGGACCGAAAGGTGCAAATATCGCAGTCAAGCTGTAAACTACGACACAACGCATTCCGTTCTCTGGACTACAGTCTGCTACTTAAGCCCTTTCTGGGATTGGTTGCGGGAGACTGAGAACGAACGAAGTCAAGCCAAGCCAAACACGAAGCTGTCGTACAGGACAATACGTCGTAACCCAGATGTTACTCTTGGCCTGACAACTACAATATCAGAACCACTGTTGTGTGTCGCCGACACGAGATCTTCTGGTGTACGTCGTTAACACGACAGACACTGAAATCAACTGCGTTAGACTTGAGTTGGGGAACCACCGCGATGCAAGGATCGCTGTAGTCGTCTAGAAGTCCTGACGATGCGACGGAGAAGAGGAACCATACAATCGTATCGCTGAAATCATCTTCCTGGCGTGAAGCTGAGACATGAGGCTATTAGAACACATATGTTGCAGAAGTTGATAGGAGGAACATAAGGCCATTAGACGAGCGAAGACAGAATAATTGATAGAACTTATTGGCATTGAACTGGGAATGGAACGTTAGCTAGGATTAATCAAGTGATAGAATATGGGGTTAATAAAAGACAAGAGAAATGCATGTTTTATTTGCACGAAACTTGAAAGGTATTATATTTAGTTAAGTGTGATGAACATTAGAATACGATTCACGAGCCTAGTTTATTGATATAATGCGTTCGCTGTTTAAGTTACAAATATTCATTTGTTTTTTGCTGGTGTTGTTATTGTTGTTTGCGAATTCTCACACTGAGTAGGTCACTCCTCTGTGCGCCCGGAAAATGTCGTTAAGTGGTGGGCTGTAGTAACTTTTCTCACATCCCGAGCGTCCTGATCAAGGTGGACCGGGGCCCTCCAGGCAGTTGTGCTATGCTTGGCTTCATCTGCGTGTCGCTCACTACAACGGATATCACGTAAATCCGTCACTTCGTCAGCAAGGCTGCCATGAAAACGGCCCACCACCAAGGAGGGCTACAAGGAAGCAGAGGTGAGAGTCTTGGCCAGTATGTTTTGCCTGACCCTGACCAACATGTCTGATCAGTATATTTTGACCAGACGTTAGTCTTCCTCCCCGCTGCTGTTAAACAAAGAATTGTTAGTGGTTTAAGTAGGGTTCTGAGTTAACGAGTGATAATTGTAAAAAAGAAAGTTAAGTGGTGATAGTGAACTTGTAACATAGATGACGTCGATCCACAGCCCATCATCCAGCCTGTCTTGACAAGATCCTGTTTCCAGGGATCGATATATGGAAGAGAGACAATTGACAGTGAGCTGGTTTACTACACTGAGATTACATCGCTCCAGGGTTCGAGGTCACGGACCGACAGAGAACAAAAAGAACTGGGCTATGGTTCATGTCTAGTACCACCGCTCGTCTAATCGACCCAGCTGTAAATAGGTACCTACCTGTATTTTGTTGTTTGTTGTGCGTTCGCCTTATTTCTGTAATCCCTAGTGTGCGTTAAACTGTGGTTTTTATTTTGCGCTTGTCGCCGCAGTGCATCCGACTTCAGCATGCATTTTATGTAAGGGCCTGCTTCCTCTTGCATTTTCTAAGGGTTTGCGTTCCCGGGGTAAAGGCCGGTGCTGTGATGGGGATCGAGCCTAGCATCTTCGGGTTGTGAGCCGGTGCACTTAACCACTAGCCACGCCGTCCCCGTACCTACCTGTATGAGTTGGAGAAGGAAACAACAGCAATGAAGGGAAATAGACACCTCACAACACATAAGCTGAGGCTAGAATCTTGAGAAGGTGTCCTCATCTCCCACAGCGACAGTTGCCATGGCTCATCCCTTCACCTTACGGGTGTTGCCCATAATAATGTGCCTGACCGGACTACCGTCGAAGGTCCGCCCCACTAGGAACAGATCTGGACTATTTGGTTCAATGTTCGATTCAATGATTGTAAGCGATCTCTTTGATGTTAGGTCAGGTCAGGTCATCCTGTAACCGGTGAGGTCGTTGAGGCACACATGAAAACATCCTCACAACTCAACGCCATCCATCTCTATCAGCATCCGCTGCCTGTTCCTTTTTGGTCGGAGATTGGTCAATTCTTTAATGTTGTCCTCCCATCTCTTTTTGCGCTGGCCTCTTCGTCGTCTGCATTGCACCATTCCGTGGAGGATCGTATTTACAAGACCATTTGATTTCGATATGTGACCGTACCAAGTGAGTTTCCTTCTATTGACAGTTGCCAAAAGGTCTTCAAAAGGCCCTATTACTGTTGCAATTTTATCTCGTATTTCCTCATGTGTAACTGAAGTTACATTGAGCTAAGTGATTGCATTTGTAACACAATGAGAAGGAGATCATGATCTGCCTTGTTGGAAGATGAATAACTCGGACACTTCCATCATGTAGCGTAGACGGCACATAATCAACACCCGATAGCGTATGTAATGGACACCTACACTGATATCAAGATGACGAACATTTGTGACGACATGGTGCCGTGAAGGGGAGAGGACATTGCTGTCGTGTGAGGCAAAACATACCGATCACATATATTAGTCAGGGTCAGGTAAAACATACTGATCACATATATTAGTCAGGGTCAGGTAAAACATACCGATCACATATATTAGTCAGGGTCAGGTAAAACATACCGATCACATATATTAGTCAGGGTCAGGTAAAACATACTGATCACATATATTAGTCAGGGTCAGGTAAAACATACTGATCACATATATTAGTCAGGGTCAGGTAAAACATACTGATCACATATATTAGTCAGAGTCAGGTAAAACATACTGATCACATATATTAGTCAGGGTCAGGTCAAACATACTGATCACATATATTAGTCAGGGTCAGGTCAAACATACTGATCACATATATTAGTCAGGGTCAGGTAAAACATACTGATCACCTGTATCAGCAAAGGTCTGTTAAAACGTACTGACCCGACTGTGTTAGTCGGGTTCTGAAAAAAAAAAACATCTTGATCAGGCATGTTAGTCAGTATCAGGTAAAACACAGTGATCAGAAATGTTAGTAAGGCTCAGGTAGAACATAATGGTCAGAAGTACTAGTCAGGATCAGGTAAAACATACTGATCAATCATGTTAGTTAGCATTAGGTAAACCATACTGATGAGACATGTTAGTCAGGGTCAGGTAAAACATACTGATCAGACGTGTTAGTCAGGGTCAGGTAAAACATACTGATCAGACATGTTAGTCAGGGTCAGGTAAAACATACTGATCAGACATGTTAGTCAGGTTCAAGTAAAATCTACTGGCAAAGACGCCAACATTTCTTCTTGGTAGTTCCTCCTTTAAATCGGCTGTTTTCATCGCAACCTGGCTAACGACTTGGTGTATCAACGTTATTCCCGTAGTAGTGAGCGACAACAGATAAAACAAAGCGTAGCACAACCACCTGGAGGACTGCGGTTCACCTTCATCAGCGCGATCGAGATGCGAGGAATGATACTACAATCCGCCACTTAATGACCTTTCCATGGTGCACACACAATAAAACACTCTGCACTTTTAACAACACCAACAACAACAACAATAACAAAAAACAATGGCCTAGCATAAAGACATCAACATAAGCCTTTATGTATTTCCCTCAAATGTTGGTTTTGTTTACACCAACAATTGGACAATGTTTGTGTTTTACGACAACCAGTGGATTTACTCGATCGGACTGCCTGTTAGAAGGTCCAGCAACAATTAAGACCCTTGTTTTGATTTTTGAAAAATAAATTTCAATCAAGCAATCAGTATTTGGCTTGGCTTGGCTTGGCTTGGCTTTGCTTCGTTCATTCTCAATCTCCCACTACCAAACACTGAAAGGGCGTAAGTAGCAGAATGTAGTCCAGAGAACGGAATGCGTTGTGTCGTAGTTTATTGCTTGACTGCGATATTTGCACCTTTCGGTCCAAACACATCCGACTTCAGCAAGCATTTTTTGAGTACCGGGTTAGTATTCCCTCTTCGATCCCTTCTCCTTAGCCAGTCTGCCCTGCTGCAGCTTGTTATCCAGGATCACCGCGTGGAGGTGTAGAACGGCCTTGTTTCGCTGGCCCTGACACTAGCAGTCAGCTATGAGTCGCGGACCACTGCAGCTCATGCGCTGCTCCGAGTAGCATTCTCAATATGGTACCCAAATCAGTATTTCAATCAATAAAATATTAAAGCCCCACCCTGTTATAGGTCATTGACACCATCTCGCCAGCATAGAGGATCATCGGCAGCTCTAAATGTCTCTCTCCATGTGTAATCAATTAATCTCAGTTCCTTCTCATAGACCCTTCTCGCTGTAGTTTTCGGTGTACCTCTCTTTCTCTTTACTTGAGGATGCCACGCAAGAGCATGACTAGTTATGTTTGACGGTACCTTCCGTATAATTTGTCATATCCGCCATCATTTTCATCGCTTAATTTGTTGCTGCAGTGAAGAAATATGAAAATCACTGAATACTTTGTGAACCGACAGGGAACATCTTTGCGCAGTAAAAGACATTACTCCTAATGGCCTTGTGTTCAATAAACATTGTTGTCCGATGTTGCTAAAACCGTCCTCATCATGTGGAATGTTCTTGGCCGAACGTCGCTCTCACCAAAGTCATTAAATAGGTAACTCGATCAGCAGTCAGTCTTTCCTTCTGCTCCATTTTCATGTTTAGGGTGTCCTCGTATTAGTCTTGGTCGTCCTCAGCCTTGAACAATGTTCTCAAGAACTGCCCATTTCAGTCCATCATGGCGCTTGATATGGACGAAAAAAATTAGTTTCTTATACTTGGTTTGATTTATAAGGAAACAAAAATGTTAACTTAAATTCATTGTTTTAATATTCTGCTCACGGATCTTTGAAAAGCTCCAACCTGACAAGTATCATGACGTTGGGAAAGATGGGATTGCTGGCTTCCCTATTCTTGCATTAGCTCGCTTGCGCCATCGATATTGTCGTACGTGCCGATATTGTCGTAAGTGCCGATATTGTCGTAAGCGCGTGTTCGGACAGTGCATATATACTGTTCTACAGTGGCGGTTCGAAGAAATTTTTACCCTCAAAAATTAAGTTCATCTTTTTTAGACAATTATGTATGTAAGTAGTCGTTTCTCCGTATATTCATTGTTATGTGGAAGGAATGTTCTTTCTAATTCTTTGCGCGACATTCCTTTCTTCTTCTTTGCGCGACATTTTGTTGCAGACAAATTACATTTGTATGCAGCGCCAACTGTAAGACGCGAAATAGAACATTTCAGACCAGAAATTCGATAATGGATTGTTCTCCTAAGTGTCATCTAATTTCATAATAATGTAGTATTATTCGGCAGAGTATGAAATTGAACAAAAATGTATTTAAAATCCATGGATTGATCGGCTTACCTGTCTTTGTCCCTCGTATCTCTCTCTCTTTCTTTCTTTCTCTCTCTCTCTCTGTCTCTCTCTCGCTCTCTGTGTTTGTATATATATTTGTGTGTGTGTGTGTGTGCATTAATTAGTATTAATAAGTTTATGATGTAATATGTAATATGGAGTCACATCTGAGAGCAAACTTCCGGTCGAGCGCCGTGACTGGCCGCTGACATGTCAGCTTCGGATATTCTGTGATAATTCATCTTTTTCCCAAACTCGAGTGAATTCAAGAAGTGTTTTATCGGCAGAACACTCCAATAGGACCGTACTACAATTAGTATATGTGAAATAAGAGACACAAATTTGATAATGTGCCGTATTTTAGTTGTAGTCGAACTCTAAGCCTATCGTCCCCTTTTCCATGTAACGCGAGAGCGCAAAATCGCTGGGCCGTGCAGCGAAAATGCACACATTCTCTGGAGAAACCTTGCTGACACTTAAACGGGATGTGTGTAGGGGTCACTCGTTACTACTGGAGGTGATAAGACGTCTTGCCTACCTCGGAGTCTTTGTCAGTGAGAGACCCTAACAAACGCAAGGAAAGAAAAGGGGCAGGAGAGGTGGTACAAGAAAATTAGCAAGCCAAGACCAAGGAAAGCGTTTTTAGATTTGCCCTTCCCCGCTGAAGCTCAGCTAGCTAAGCAGGAAATTCGTCATCAGGCTACCATGACAGCAACTGTGCTGAGCGGTGTGGACTTCATATACCACTGCGAATTCACTTGAGCAGCCGTGTTTATCGACAGCACTCGAGTCCATATCCAGTCGTCATGACTTGTCTCGCCACTGGTTAAAGTTATACTCTGGCGCGAGAGTCAGGTCGACGAACTGTGCAACCCTTCCTCACTTAAATCAAATTCATCGCCCAAGTAATTCTCTGTTCATTTATCTAATTCTAACACAGTCGAGTCATGTGACGACGGGCGAGGGGCGAAGCTGAGAGTGTAAGCTAAACTACAGTCACACAGCTGCGTCATTTGCGGACTCCTGACTGACCAATAATGCGGATAAGATACTTGGATTTGCTGACAACCATGATCACCTTCTAGCGAAGCGATCTTTCCATGCTTTCACTGCCTGCGAGTATGCAGATCAAAAATATGAGACTCGTCAACCATCTCTCCATCCATCCACAACCCCGAAATATAGAATACTCTTCTAGAATGACTGGCAAAGGTGAAACAATAAAAGGTCCTCATCACTCGTCATGGACGAACCAAAAAAAAAACAATATGTATGTGTGTCTGTGTAAATATCAATTTAGACAATAGATCAGTACATCAGTCAATCACTGAATCGGTCAGTAAAAGAGTAAATCATCCAATCAATGAATGAATTAATGAATGCAAAACTACTCAATCAAACAATTAATAAACTAAAAAGTTACTCGTCGGTGCTTTGGAGCACATGGCAATGACAGCCGTCCTCCAGCAATCTTGAGCTGCCATTTCTTCACTTCTCCAGTTGAGATTCAGGCGCCGAAGATCATGTCTAATCCTACTCCCCAGTTGTTTCTTGGTCTACATCTCTTTCTTCCCATGTGGATTCCATGCTGTGGCCAGTCTGGTCGAGTTTAATAGCAATGTCCGTAAAGCGTGCCCTATCTAACTTCTTTTCTTACGTTTGATATGTTTCTCTATTGTATGTTGTTAGTTCCCATTTACATATATGCATATATATATATATATATATATATATATATATATATATATATATATATATACATACATATATATGGCTGATCTTATATAACATGATTTAAATGATCTTGTAATAATCTGTATTGAGGAAGCGGTGGCCCACATTGTGTGATGTTTTTAGAGCAGATGTTGATCCAGCTAAGAGAGGAAACATAGGAAGACAAGTTAGCAAGTTAGGAGAATCAGAGTATACACATATTCATAGGATAATTGAGATACTAGTCCAGTTAGGCACAACATACTGACCAGGATATCATGTCGGGGTCAGGAACAACATAATGACCAAGACAACAATCTCTCTTCCTTGTAGCGTTCCATGGAAACAGGCTATTTTCAAGAAAGCATGGCTGAGGAGACGTGGGTCAATGTGATCCCACTAGTAGTGAGTATCACACAGATGAAACCGATCATAACGCAACTACCTGGAGGACCGCGTTCCACATTCATCAGCATGCTCGGGATGTGAGAAAAGCTACTATAACCTACCACTTTACGTCCTTTTATGTACGCACAAAAGAGTAAACCTACTCATTGTGGGGATTCTTCTTCTTCTTTTTCTTCGTACGCGGTCAGACGTCAACCTGTATTTTTTCGAAAAAAAGCAGCTGTCATCCTGAGGCTGTCGACACTGCCATAGAGCTTGTCTAGTGTTGCCACTGGTGATGGCCACATGTGCTTTCTCTGATCCTCGTATGTCGGGCAGTTTCGAAGCAGATGTTCAGCGGTCATTTTCCCAGTACCGCACATGCATTCGTCAGTGCCACCTATCTTCAGTTTATTGAATAGGTGGTACCTCAGTCTATTGTGGCCAGTGCAAAGTCTGAAGACCACTACCTGCTCTCTTCTGTTCAACTGGTAATAGGCATCCTTTTTTGGTGTAGCCAGTATGTTCTGTTTCCCATTTGGCCATGTATCTGGCTCTAATAAGCCTTTAGGTGACACTAGAATCTGGGTGTGGTAGTCTTGCACCTTCTTTTGCCAGTCTGTCTGCCTCCTCGTTGCATTGGATGTTACAGTGGGATGGAACCCACTGTACCAATACTCTTTTTGGTGCGGACTGCTGGCTTAGTTCACAGAGTACTGCTCTTAAATCATTAATAGTGGGCATTCAATAACAACAACATACACCATTCATCATTTGTCCGAAGTGCAGCATTATCAGGTGGTCTCGAGGTAATGCGCCCGTCTCGTTTACCGGATTGCTGAGGGTTCGAATCACATTGGAAACGGGGATTTCTTCTTGTGCATTTTCTGGTAAAAATTGCACTAGTCTATGGGTAGTGAAATCGGGCTCTCGTGTTCAATGTCAGAACGTAAAAGTTAGAAATCCAAAAAAGTTGACTTAACCACCGGTACTCAGGCAAAATTCAAAATTCTAGTTAAAATCTACCCAAATTGTCCGTATCTTTCGTCAGGCCTCGAAAGCCGCAGGAAGTTGTAAAATGCCTACTACATATAGCCGAAGCCTTCCTCTACCTGACGACATACATTAACATGCTTATTTGAATACCAGGATTCCCAGAATTCCAAGTAGTAAAATATATTAATTCTTAAAAACATAACTTTGACTTAGAAAGAAGAGTGAATTAGATCCCCAGTCTCAGTACACCCCAGTGCACCCAGCCATAAAGAGTTACCCGAGAAAACTATGTACTAACGATTGGAACTGGTTAACCCTACCTTTGAAAATGCTGCAGCCAGCCAGCCTGAGACAATTACATCTTTAGCTCTCAAACAAATCGTGTGGCGTCTCTTCTAAATTACGTGTAAAAGAATTAAAGTGTAAAAAACAGTATTTATTTGTTTTGTAAGATACCGTGCAAACACGAAGAGATAGGGGAACCTACGTTACGGACAAAAGGTCTTCATTGGAGAGGAAAAGGGCGGGGGGATAAACAAACAATACAATTAGCTAGCCATAGAAGAATACACATGGCTTGGCTTGGCTTGGCTTGGCTTGGCTTGGCTTCGTTCATACTCAATCTCCCGCTACCAAACTCTGACTCGGGCCTAAGTAGCAGAATGTAGTCCAGAGAACGGAATGTGTTGTGTTTTAGTTTACAACTTGACTGCGATATTTTCACCTTTCGGTCCAACACATCCGACTTCAGCAAGCATTTTTTAGTACCGGGTTAGCATTCCCCCTTCAATTCCTTCTCCTTAGCCAGTCTGCCCTGCTGCAGCCTGTTATCCAGGAGCACCGCGCGGAGGTGTAGAAAGGTCTTGGCAGCTTTGGTTCTCTGGTCCTGACACTAGCAGTCAGCTATGAGTCCCTGACCACTGCAGATCATGCGCTGTTCAGCATCTTCTGATGGAAATTACGAAATAAAGAACGGAATAGCCAAGGTGAAATCAGTCTTCTAGAGTATGAAGGCAACCTTATGCTAAAAAACCATATTACTGGATTTAAGGAAGAGAGTGATTGGATGTTACGTGGTAAGGAATAAAAGCCATATAGTCAGAGCGGAGGCAGAGGCACTGAGGGCGGCAGTGCAAGAAATGGTAACAGGTAAAAAGAATGAAAGCCATATAGTCCTGCTTACAGATGCCCTGGCCGTAGTCAGATCACTAAAAAGCCAGAAAAATACTGAACTTAATGATTTAAAAGCAGTACTCTGTCAACTATGTCAGCAGCCCGCACAAAAAATGGTAGTGGTGCAGTGGGTTCCATCTCACTGCAACATCCAAGGCAACGAGGAGGCAGACAGACTGGCAAAAGAAGGTGCAAAACTACCACAACCAGATTCTAGTATGACATACGAAGAGTCAAAACGGCTTATTAGAGCTAGATACATGACCAATTGGGAAACCGAACATAATGGCTACACCAAAAACGATGCCTATTACCAGTTGAACAGAAGAGAGCAGGTCGTGGTCTTCAGACTTCGCATTGGCCACAATAGACTGAGGTTTCACCTATTCAACAAATCGAAGATAGGTGGCACTGACGAATGCCCGTGTGGTACCGACAACTGCTTTTGAGAACTGCTTAGCATTCCCTCTTCGATCCCTTCTTCTTAGCCAGTATGCCCTGCTGCAGCCTGTTATCCAGGATCACCGCGTGGAGGTGTAGAAGGGTCTTGGCAGCTCTGGTTCGCTGGCCCTGACGTTAGCAGTCAGCTATGGGTCGCTGACCGCTGCAGCTCATGCGCTGCTCAGCACCTAGATCCCGTGGAATACAGATGCAGCTGTTTATGTTGTTGAATGCAAACCAAGAAAAAAAACTACTGTTTTGCATTTCCTGAAGAGGACGCTAAGTGGCGGGTTGCAGTAGCTTTCCTCAAATTCTGAGCATGTTGATGAAGGTCGAGCCGGAATCACCTGGCGGTTGTGTTAAACATGGCGTCATTTACGTGTCTCTCACTACTACGTGGACCACGTCAATCCCCCATCTGTACAGCTAGGCTACCATTGAAATAGACCGTTTCAAGAGAGAGCCGCGTGGAAGTGGGTTGGAGTTCTTGGCCAATAGTTTTCATCTGACCCTGACTAACATGTCTGATTAGTATGTTTTGTCTCACCCTGACTAACATATCATATCAATACGTGTTACCTGAGCCTGACTAACATTGGCTGATCTGTATATTTTGCATGACCAGACGTCAATGTCGTCTCACATAGCATAGCGGTCTGAATACATTAAGGAACATAGCTGCATAGCACATACGACATCTTCTCCGGTCGTCTGGCTTGCTGCGCGCGAGAGGCCGGTATGCTATTCAGATGTCCCTCTTTTAAACCAATGAAATGTTCTATATTTGATTAGTCAATCATTCATCTTTATCTTAATTTTTTGTTGTTCTTTGTCCCTGACGAAGATATTTTCGTCGTAATTTGAATTATAGTTTTATTTTTGTTTTAGCTCTTTCTCAATTTTTCTGACGAAACCGTAACATATTTTTGTACACCTTATTCTAATCCACTGTGGCTCCGCAGGCGCGGTTTATTTTTACAAAGAGGAAACCTCAATAAAGAAAGATATGTGATACAAGATAGAGAGAAAGAGTGGTGATATAGCGAGTGAGAGCGTGCATAAGAGAGGTAGAGATGAGGAAACATCAAGGAGAAAACGGAGATGTAGCATTACCGACGTATCTGCATCTTTAACCATAACATGTAGCAGCAGTAATGATGATGACACATTGTTGCAGGTAATATAGTCAGGTGTGTCGGACCTAATTACGCTGATTCTTTATAAAATAACATAATATCTGCATTGCATTGAGGGCTGTGCTTAGGGCTAGTAACTTTATACTGCATAAAAACCAACAGTGCCATTATAATCAGCCACTGCAAAAGCTCGGAAAAAGGTTTCGTGTAAAGGGAATAGCAGTAATTAATAATACAGACAAATGCAGAACAGGGAAGTGCTAACGAATTGCTATTTGCACACGACCAGTGTTTGATCCACTTCAATGAACATAACCAACAACGTCATAGCGACTCACTGTACTTAAAATGTAAACTGTAAAATGTACGAGATGAATATCAGTACATCAAAAACAGACAATGAATGTAGGTAGAAAGCACATCACATGTGTCATCCATGTGAATGAAACAAAAATAAAGCAGGTACAGGAATTTCAGTATTTGAGAACTTGTTATTGAGGACGGCAAAGTCGACAGAGATATAAAAACAAGAGTGCAGAGGGCAAACGATGTCACCTACCAACTGGCTCCACTACTAAGACACATCACGGTCTCCAACAAAACAAAAATGCAGATGATAAACAGTATTTTCATCCCAACCCTGTGCTACCAGTGGGCATTGAATAAGGACCAGGAACGAAAGTAAGTGATTTGAATAGGGCTCACGAACAGAAGTTTGAGCACTGAATAGAGCTCAAGAACGAAAGTTAGTGCACTGAATAGAGCTCAAGAACGAAAGTTAGTCACCTGCGTACGTTACTAAGAACACCAGAAGAGAAATTATCGCAAATACGAATATTCGGGAGAAGGTTGGAACAATTCCCTGCATATAGGACACCGAGCAACAGAGAATCAATTGGTTTCTCCTCATACGGAGAATGAAAAGAGACCACATCGTTCCTGTGACCTTCGTCGAGGACAACATCAGGAAGAAGAGTGAGAGATAGACCGAGGAAAAGGTCGATAGACAGTGTAAACAAGAATTGCCGTAAAAAGGGGAAACATGTTACTAGGGCCAGGAGAGAAGCGAAAGACAAATACATACCATGACACTGTATAGAAAGTGAAACAACAACAAGAATAATTAATTAAGACACATAGGTGACACGTAAAGAGCCGCCACGTACACGTAGATAGTAATTAACACATATATGGAGCGTGCCCTGGAAACGAATTTACATCCGGCCAATCCTTTAACAACTGAAGAACTACTGAAGAATCTTGGACCATAAAACAGTCCTTCTCTTTTCTATCAACATCAAAGGAGTTTGAGCACAAGATCCAAGCCATCTATTGATCTTCCCCAAACATTATGGAAACATGCAATATGAATAACATGTTGATGGGAAATGGCAAGGCAGTCGACGTTGCTGAACATTGGAAATAAGATGTGTGAGGTAGTGCCAAGGACAGCGGAAGTAAGTAAGTATTAAGCCATCGAAGTGAACAGGTATTAACTTTCTGTGTTCTGGCATTATGTCAGGCATTTTGTTTCCAATGTTCAGCCACGTGGATTGCCTTGTCATTTCCTATCAACATGTCATCCAAATTGCCTGTATTGAGAAAGGTGTTAGCGGATCATCAGGTGGCCTTGGCCTTGCGTCTAATCATCTGTGTGTCCTCATCTCTTCAGTTTATACTGCATCGTTATAATACACCAGTTCGGAGTCTATTTAATGACTTCCATGTTTTATATGGTAAGTGGCATCCAGACGCAAGCTCCTCTCGCAGTTTAATTCATTGCGATTTGCGTCAGTTCATTCAATTTGTCTATATATACATATATTCATTTTTTATATATACAGTTTATATATATATATATATATATATATATACATATGGGGGAAAGCGTGTGTTAGTGTTAAAGTGGCACGGCTCACACCCTAAAGGTGCTAAGTTCGATTCCCATCACATTACCAGCCGTTACACCGGGGAAGCAGTCCCTTAGAAAAATGCAGAAGGATACAAACCCTTACATAAAATTAATGCCGAAGACGGATGCACTGGGCCTACTGTGGCAAAATAAAAGCGTAGTGCAACACACAAGCCTTGGGGATTTGAGAAAAAAGTCAAACGCAAAATAATAATTTTAAAAGAATTTAAAACAAAATAAACACTTATTCCGGTCTGTAAAAGTTCAATGACATCTTTACATGTCGCTATCGACAAGAGAAAAAAATACCCAGCTTTCTTTAGATGGAAGAATTTATATCGCTCTCTAAATGAAACCAAATATGTTGATCACTACCAGAAACCACTGGCTAAGAGCAAACACAATCATCAGAAGCCATCACAATAACAGACTTGACGAAAACGAAAGTAGACACCTAAGTACACAAGACATCACAATAACAGACTAGACGAAAACGAAAGTAGACACCTAAGTACACAAGACATGCATACAAACAGGAGCGTGTACAAGCCCAGGCAGCCACAAATATATATATTTTATTTTAAAATTTAAAAAAAAATATACCCCCCAAAAAACACGCACGCACGCCCGCACACACACACAAATAAAATGTACTATTTCCTTTAGCTTTGATTTCATATAGTGTCCAGAGATCTTCATGGCTAACGTTCGGTCAGATAAACACACTGATGGGACTATGTTAGTCAGGGTCAGGTGAAACATACTGATGAGACTATGTTAGTCAGGGTCAGGTGAAACATACTGATGAGACTATGTTAGTCAGGGTCAGGTGAAACATACTGATGAGACTATGTTAGCCAGGGTCAGGTGAAACATACTGATCAGAATATGTTAGTCAGGGTCTGATAATAACAATGTCAGTCGTGGTCAAGTAAAACAAATTGATAAATATATGTATGGCAAATGTCAAATACCCGCATTCCGAAGCAGTTACTACTGGCTGAACTCAAAATCGGGTACCAGATCACAAGGAAGGCCTACATTAAGATACACGCACATTTGCAAAAGATCCAAGATTGATGTTTCGGTCAATCCAAAAAATAACTGGGAGGAGATTGCAGAGGATAGAATTACATGGAGAGCAACCTTGAGAACGCGCAACAAGGCATCAGATCTAGATAAAGATGGAAGACAAGCGACGCAAAAGAAAGTTGCCTACACCACTCCAATCAAACTGTTTCTGTTTTCACTGCTGTCGCCAATGTCAATCGGGAATCGGCAAAATTAGCCACGAAGGTCGATGTCCCTCGAGGACAGATGCTGCCATCGCCATCTCTACAACAGACTAGCTTACTGACAGTCTGACAAGACGAAAAAGGCCAAAACCATAACCATCATCTTGTAGCATGCCCTTGGCAGTACTTCGCTCTCATGACAGCCAATCTCGATCAGCAGTTATAACATATATAGTATGTGTGAGTAGTGTGTTTCTTGTTTTTATTTACGGGTGCAGAACATCACGTTTTACAACATGCAACTTTTTTGCTAGTTTAATGGCAGGTGTGCAGTGTCGTGGATTGTCATTTCTTTCCGTGCATCATTCTTCGTATTCACCTCATTTTCCATTCATCTCTTTTTTGGTATTATATCTCATCATCTTATGTTCTCCTCTGCTTTCATTTGATGTCATCGTCATGTAGCAAGACCTTTGTCTGTAGGAAGCTATCTTCCGTCAGTCTTCCGACCTGCCCCAAGGTTCTGTTAGTATCGACTGTCATGAGTTTCTTGGCGCTTGCGTTCAATAGTTTGCCATTGCTTTCTGAGCGTTGTTCTGACCGCCTACCAGGCTCGGTACCTGGTGCGCCCTTAGCCAAATACTAGGTCACTCCGGCTGCTGCCTTCGATGTCGTTGCCGACTAAGTCGGTCCTCCGTCTGATCCGCCAGCAGCCGTGTGCACTGGTTAGGGGTCCATCCTTCCATAGCATTACTGCCGTAGGGGTGTGAGGTGTTAGCGATCTCACATTTCAAAGGCTCGGCTATATGATAGCGGTAGCCATCTCCTCTCCCTCGCCGCTTGTATATCACTGACTGAACCGGTACCAATTTAAGTCTGGGTTGACCTGGGTGCCATTGCGGTCTGAAAAAAAAAATTACCGCCTCAACTGGGGAATGAACCCAGGACCACTCAGATGCGAAGCCAGAGCGCTAACCACTATGGGTAGACCTCCCCTATTGTCTGCTCATTCACGTAGTTTAGCCGGCTAGCCAAAGACGTTATCAGGGGTTGCGCTCCCGTGCACAGGCAGACTCTAGGGGCCATACGTGAGCTTGTCAGAAGTGGGGAAACCAAATATGATCCTGGTCATCTAGGTTGTGGCTGCCACTCACTGTGAGGTACTATCCCTTCTGTCCTATTCTCCTACTTGATACCGTCACGAATATTTTCAAATGCCTGTTTTTCTTGACATCTTCCACCCCAAATCACTTTTCATGCGTTAACTCCTCGTGTCCTCTTCGATCTCTCCTTGCAGCGCTCGCGCCATTGTCCATCCAAATTATTTCTCTCCACATTTCATTATCTCATTCTTGTTATCAAGCTTGAGTTTGTACCATGTATCTTTAAGCTGTTCTGTCGCTCTCTGACGCTCATCAAGGCTAACATTCAAAACGCTTCAATAAGTTCCTCAGTCTATCTCTGTAAATCTCCCCCCCCCCCTACCTTCTTTCCCTCTCGCGGTCTCTCTATATCTGCCTATCTTCATTAAGAACATTATATCTGCGCCTGCTGTTTTTCCTCAATTATATTCTCCTTTCCCTCTACTTCCAACGCCCATATTACTTCTCTAATATCTTCATCGTTCTCCGGTTTTCGCTGCCCTCCCCTCCAGATATTATCCCGTGATGATTCTCCTCTCAGCGCACGTCAGCACTCTCTAAATAACCGTTTCTTTATATTTCATTCTTTCTCTCTGTCCACCTAATTTGTGTACCCTCTCTCGAGATATAATTGTAATTCCTGCCCACCATTTCTCTATCTCTGTCACTGGCTCTGGCTCTCTTTCTCTCTCTCTCTCTCTCTCTTTCTCTCTATCTGTCTCGCTCAATCCTCTGTTCCACGTTTTCATGCCACCTCCTTTATATCTCCCTGTGTATTCATTCCTCCTAGCCTTATAAAACTATCGCACTCATCACTCACTGTGCTACATCATCTTCCTCATTCGACCACTTCTCATTCTCTCTATTCACCTAAAACACTCTTCCATCTGATGTTCCCCTCCGCACATTTCACTCCTTTCTTTTTGAGCTTCCTCCGCGGTTCATATTGCAGCTTAACTTCACTTTTCAAGCCGAGAGTAATTTCCCCTGAGTTTAATATTTGGACAGGCAAAGGTCATAGGCGTTCTTGTCTTCAAAAGTTCTCTGCCAGAAGACGCCACTTTAGATTTCTCCTGTAACTCTGTGTATCACTCTTTTCTTCCAACTACTTGATCATTTTACACAACGTATCTCTACTTCCTCTTCCAACCCCCCCCCCCCCCCCCGCTTCCTCCTCCCACTATCCACATCTCTCTTCCTGTCTCTCCATCTCTAAAAAATAAAATTAATACACTATTTAACGCAAAATGACATTCCTTGAAATCATCGTATGTTGTTACACCATGCCATTGGTAATGTTCTTTTATTGTTTACATGTATTTTGTTTCTGTAGCTATCCATCATACTTTATATCAATTATGCACATTCGTCCGTTTATTATTTGCATATATCCAGGTATCAACAAATGTCATCAAATAATAATGTCCATTTACCACTTAATTATAGTTATTCATATTCCATCCATCAAGTAATTGCTTGTATCCATTTTTAGTAATGCATATTGTCACGGATTAACGTATTCATCCTTTGTATTCCTATATCTTGTTTCCCATCGATTTCTACAATGAACACACACATCTTTTTTGCCAGTCATTGTGCCCTTACTCTTCAGTCCCTATCCTCTCAGCCAACCTACATGAGAGCAGCCTGCTTCCAGGGCCGTCCCTTGAAGTGGGAATATAGTTCTGATGAGTTAACATCAGCTCTGCTTATTTGTTTGTCTCGATTAGTCTATTGAATGTACCCATACGCTCGCACTCACACACACACATACGCACACACACACAGTTTAACCAGCACTCATAAGTACGGTGATTTATATAGTTATCATATAAACACATTGACAGAAAATACACAACGGATTCCCCAAGTGTTTATATAATTCAATGAACAACATGTGAGCTCCCTCGGGAGAATCAAATAATCGCCAAGTTTTCCTATCATGCGCCATCTGAGCCAATTCTATTCACGTCGTGTTTGCTACTTTTACATTAGCTTCCAGTTCCATCTTCTATGAGTGTCTTCCTCTACTTATCTTGCCCTGTGCATTCCAGAACAGAGCTAGTCTGGTAATGTTATCAACTACTTTCCGTAATATGCGGCCTATCCATCACCATCTCCTCCTTCGTATTTCATGCTCCACTGGTATTTCTCCCATTTTCCCATCAGTTCCACGTTAGCGATCTTGTCGTACCATTCCCTCCCTTGTATTTTGCGCTGGCAACCATTTACACAAGGCTGTACCTTTTTTTCATAAGTACCTTTGTTGTCCTCCATGTTTCAGAGCCATATAATAGATCGGATGTTACTGCTTATATATTTATCAGCATTAAAGAAGCCTAACATCAAACTGAACAAAAATGTAGAAGTAAAAAATAAATACCATCACTCACTATTATCATAAAGCATTTAAGAAATTCAGAGAAACAAATAACAGAGAAGAATGTGTGCGCTAAGTAAAGTAAAAGGTTTGTTCCACAGTAGGAGCATTACTGTCAGGGAATGAAGTTGTTAGAGATTTCAGTATACCAATTCAAGGTTTGTCCATTAGTAGTTAAACTACTGTCGGGGAATTAAGTTTTTAGAGATTTCAGTATACCAAGTCAAGGTTTGTCCATTAGTAGTTAAACTACTGTCGGGGAATTAAGTTTTTAGAGATTTCAGTATACCAAGTCAAGGTTTGTCCATTAGTAGTTAAACTACTGTCGGGGAATTAAGTTTTTAGAGATTTCAGTATACCAAGTCAAGGTTTGTCCATTAGTAGTTAAACTACTGTCGGGGAATTAAGTTTTTAGAGATTTCAGTATACCAAGTCAAGGTTTGTCCATTAGTAGTTAAACTACTGTCGGGGAATTAAGTTTTTAGAGATTTCAGTATACTAAGTCAAGGTTTGTCGATTAGTAGTTAAACATGCTTATCCTGAAGACGTCCTCGGGGCCATCCTAGCAACAGGTGGATAAAACAAACATATCGTCACCTCCCCAACAGTAAACTGCAGGCCACCTGGGACGTGGTCATCAGAAGTTGTCATGGACACTCGATGCTACGGGCCCTTGCATCCTCAATGTACTTTTGACTAACTGAACTGTTTCAAGGGGAAAGCAACAGACAAGATGCAATAGATAAAACAAATGAATGATACTAACAAAATGAAGTGCCAATAAAAATGAATGATCTGCGTATACCATTTGCAATACATGGCCTATAACGAGCGACTTCATCGCATTTGTCGCAATATATCTACCCAAGAAACTAGGTGCATTCCAATGTTAAAATGTTATAACAATCGGTAGTATGTATCCCACTATGAAGATACTGCTAACAATTGTTCAGAAAATAATTAAATTCTTAATGCATTGAGGAGGCAGCGAGGTTTTTTTCGGAAAATAATTTAGATTTACACAGAATAGTGGAGTATGCGATGAAAAATTGTGCAAATGATCACTGGCACAAACGAATATAAACGAGACGTGTTCAAATAACGCCGGACCAAACAGCATTAAGTGAACATACGTACGATGCGCATGATGACGTCACTTCTGATGTAAACAGCACATGTGAGCCGTCAAGTTTGCAAAATTGCATTATACTCCCACTCATAGTTTCCTCAGCAGACTGTTGAAAACATGGTGGCTGTGATACGGAATCCGCCAAAAGTTGATCAGCGAGCGGTGATTCGTTTTCTAATAGCTGAAAGATGTTGATCAGTTGATATTCATCGTAGCATGCAGGCAGCGTATGGGGAAACAAGTGTGTCGAAGACAACACTGACTAACTGGACAACGATGTTAAAAGAAGGACGCGAGTTAGCGCAACACTATGCGCCTGACCTGGACTCAGAAGATCTTTCGTTAACTCATATCTTTCCTTAAACATCGTTTTCCAGTTCTTCACGGTTGTTTTCGACACACCAAATACTGCCTGCATGCCATTTGGCGCATCGTACGGATATTTACTTAGTACAGTTATGTCCATTTTAATTGAAACACGCCGTGTAGTATATGAACGATGTACACTCGTATGTGTTTTTATAAACAACAGAGCATAGGGAAACTGAGACGATAGTTATGTACAGCATATTGAGCAGGAATTAGTGAGGGTCAGGCACAATATATTGACCAGCATTTTGTAATGGTCAGGCCCAATATATTGACCAGGACGTAGAAACATAGTCAGACACAACATACTGACCAGGAAGTCCAGTCAGGGTCAGGCCCAATTTATTGACCAACCCCCCTATTTCTTTTCAATGTAGCTGTCCATGGATACATACGCTTTTCCAATTAGTCCGGTAGAGTAGATGTGGATGGGCGTGATCCCCATAGTAGTTTTCATCACTTAGATGAAGCCAATATAGCATAACCGCGGCCTGCCTTCATCAGCACGCTCGGGATGTGAAGAAAACTACTACAATCGCCAACGTTAAGCCCTTTTCACTGCGCAAAGAAGAATGATTTGTCTCAATGTGGACATCAAACAACAACAACATAGACAACAACAACAACAACATAGACCAGAACAACAAGTACAGCAAAAACAACAACAGCAGCAACAACAACAACATGAACAACAGCAACAAATACAACAACATAGACAACGACAACATAGACAACAACAACTGCAACAACAACAACAACGACAACAACAACAATAACAGCAAAAAACAACATAAACAACAGCAACAACAACAGCAAATGCAACAACAACAGCAACAACAACAACAACACCATAGACAACAACAACAACAACAGCAACAACACCATAGACAAAAACAACATAGACCAGAAAAACAACAACAGCAAAAACAACGGCAACAACAGCATAGACAACAACAACAGCAACAACAACAGTAACAACTACAGCAGCAACAACAACAGCAATAACAACAGCAACAACAACAGCAACCACAACATCAACGGCAATAACATCAACGGCAATAACAATAACATAGACAGCAACAACAACAACAGCAACAAGAACAGCAACAACAACAACAACAGCATAGACAACACAAAGGTCGTCAACATCCAGGAGGAGAAATCAATCATATCTGAAAAGCAAAAGTGTCGATGGACAAGACTGAAGAACACTCAATAACACCTACTCGTATATAATTCACCTGTACGATTTGATAGATTTTACTCGCCATGTATAGACGTAAAATAAGGAATGCGACAGCCATGTATACTGCACCAAGTCTGTATAACATTTGCACAAATCCACACCAGTTTGTCGACTGGTTTAAAGACATTCCAGGATTCTGTATCGATGAAGAATCAATAAATAATATCCCATAAAGATGACAGTTTTGTTGGCTGAAGGCAAACAAAGGCTACATCAATTGGGGATATGAATAAAGAAGACAAGTAAAACATGAGATTAACACTGAGGAAACAGACTATGACAATTGGGAAAGTAGACTCGCCATCGGCTATACAGAAAACAGAAGGCGATCAAACAGTGGAACAAGCACATAGATTTTCATATTTAAACAATGCAATCATCGAGAATCGATCGTATTGCAGTTAGAAAAAAAGAAAAGAACTGTCATGGCCAAATGAATATTCACCAACATAAGTCATATATTGACATTCACCAACATGAGCCATATATTGAAATACCAAAACAAAATGAGTCATATATTGACATCCACCAATTGAGTCATATGTTGACGTCCAAAAACATGAGTCATTATTCGCGACCACCAACATGAGTCATACATTATCATCTACCAACATGAGTTATACATTATAATCTACCAACATGAGTCCTACATTATCATCTACCAACATGAGTAATAAATTACCATCCACCAACATGAGTCATACATTTATCATCTACCAACATCAGTCATAAATTATCATCCACCAACATGAGTCATACATTATCATCTACCAACATGAGTCATACATTATCATCTACCAACATCAGTCATACATTATCATCAACCAACATGAGTCATGCATTATCGCCCACAAACATGAGTCATACATTATCATCCACCAACATCAGTCATACATTATCATCTACCAACACGAGTCATAAATTACCATCTACCAACACGAGTCATACATTATCATCTACTAACATGAGTCATACATTATCGCCCACCAACATGAGTCATACATTATCGCCAACCAACATGAGTCATATAGTATCATCCACAAAAATGAGTCATACATCATCATCCACCAACATGAGTAATACACTATCGCCCACCAACATCAGTTCAGTCATACATTATCATCCACCAACATGAGTCATGCATTATCATCCACCAACATGAGTCATGCAATATCAAACACCATCATGAGTCATGCATTATCATCCACCAACATCAGTCATATATTATCGCCCACCAACATCAGTCATATATTAAAATTCGCAAACATAAGTCACATATAAACACTACAACCACAACGGTCACCACATCACCCCACCACAACACCCCAACACCACCACCATCTTAAAACACCAGCACAACACCACTACTACTACCTTCCCCAGCGCCACCACCAACATGAATAATAACAACATCGTCAACACTACCACCAACAACAACACACTTCGCCAACACCACAATCACTATCCCCAACATCACGAGCAACACATCCAACAACACCATTACCACCACCCCAACAACCACTTCCACTACCCCCACCACCACCAACAATCACATCACCAACACCACAACGACTACCCCCCCCCCCCTCAAATACCGTCACCACCAACACCAATGTCATAGCCTTCACCACCACCTGCACATCTGATAACCCCACCACCACACCAACACCACCGCAAAATAACCCCCCCCCCTACAACATCACCACCCCCTCCTCACAGCACCACAACCACCACAACACCACCACTGCAACAGACAACATCACCACCTCCACATCCAACAACAACATCACTACTAATAACAACACACCCAACCCCACCACGAACAACAACAACACACACTCCAACATCACATCCCACAACACCACCACCCCAACAAAACTACAACCACCAGCACTACCAATATCAACAACAATAACAACACCGTTAACACCACCACCATCAGCCACACCGTAACCATTAACACAACCCACAGCATCAACAATAAAAAAACCAATACCATTGCCACCACCTTCACCACATCCAACAATACCCCCACCATGGCCCTCAACACCCCTACCTACAACAACAACACACATAAACACGACCACCACCACCTCCTCTATCAACAACATCCTCAAAACCATCACCACAACGAAGACAACCCCTTTCCCCAACAGCCCTCCCCCACCACCCAAACACCAACACAACTAACCACCAACACCACAACCACCACCAAGAACACGATCTCCAACCAACAACCACACTTCTCAAGTTATCCTGAAACCAAGCCCCATTTGAGTTGCATTTTATTGCTGCCTAAGGTAACATAACATCCTACACCACATCAGTATATATTACACACTACCACTGCAGCTACCATCACCAACATCTTCATCTGATTCCCGGATCCTGATATGTCTATTACGTCACGCCTCCCTCGTCAGGTCGATGTGACGTGTGTCTCTGCCTCTCTTCTGTTTGCAATCTGTCTCTCAACCACCCTTGCTCTGGGGCGGGGAGGGGGGGACCCCAAATGAATGTCCTCTGCTTGTCTTTAATGTTGACTCTCTCTTCATGTACGCAATCTCCGACCACTCACACGCGCTAACACATTCTCCGATACTCTGCCAATTTATCAGCATTACAATTTTTGAAAACTACAAATGAAGCAACTCATCATCATCATGTGTCACGGCTGGTTGCGCCGGCAGTGTTATTTTAAGTTAACTAAACGCGACGTCTTTTTGCTGGTTTAGAAAGCCCTGCCGAGTCTCTATACAACCAGTGCCTTCTACTTCACTTAATATAAAAATTACTGTGTGTGTCCAATTATTTTGTGAATACATCAATTGACCCTGCCACCACTATTTCATGTGGCAATGTATTTCACGCATTCACTTTCACTAAAAAAAAAATGTCTAATAGGGAACTAGCTTTGGTTCATTTGTATCTGTGCCCTTCTGACCTTGTAGCCGGCTGTATTGAAAAAAAACAACATATTTTAGTATAATTAATGTTTCCGTTGATTATCTTACATACCATTGGAATTCTTCTCTTTTCTAGACACTGTAAACCAGTGTGTCAGAGTGTTTCCTCAAAACTATAATTCTAGAATCCCATTATCATTTTTGTCGCTCTTCTTTATATCCTTTCCAGCATGTTTATAGCTCCTCTACAATAAGATACACACATGTACACAGTACTCCAATCTAGGTTCTCGTAATGCTTTATACAGATTCGTCTTCTTGTTTTTTCTTCTTCTTCTTCTTTTTCTTTTTCTTCGTTCATCCTCAGGTCAAGGTTCCGGTTTCTCTTACAAAGGACACCATTGTTTGTAAGGCTGTTTCATCTCCATACAGCTTTTGTCTCCTATCTGTCTCACGAGGCCAGTATTGTTCTCCCTTTTCCTACGTGAGCGTGCAACTTTGCAGGATGTGTTCTACGGTCTGATATGCTTTCCACATTGACACCTGTCATCTGTCCCAATCCTCATTTTTGTATGTTGTAAAGATGGCCCTTTAGTCGGTTATGCCCAGTTCTCAGTCTGAAGACGATGACTTGCTCTTCTATAGGTAAGTTAGTGTAGCTGTCTTGTTTACGGAAGTCAGTGGTTATACAGTTTGACGATCACTTACTTGCTCATACGTTTCCTATACCATCACTACTGATGTCCAGGAGACAAATACTGACCAAGACCCGACCTATATCCACATCGTTGTCATGGAGAATGATCAACAAGCTGTAGATCTTCCGATTATTAATCAGCTTCCCTGAGCGATTAGCTCTAGTTACTAGGGAACTAAATGGCTAGTCATGTCAGGTCAGGTCATGTCAAATCAGGTCAGGTTAGGTCAGGACATCCCGTAACCGGTGAGGTCGTTGGGGCACGCATGAAGACATTCTCACAACCCCACTTCTTATATCCCTGTCAGCGGTCGCTGCCTGTGCCTCTTTTGGTCGGAGATTGATCTTTTCTTTAATGGTGTCCTCCCACCTCTTCTTGGGACGGACTCTTCGTCGCCTGTCCTACACATTTCATATTTGTAAGACTATTTGATCTCGATATGTGACCGTACCAAGTGAGTTTCCTTTTTTGACAGTTGCCAAGAGGTCTTCAAAAGGCCCTATTGCTGTTGAAATTCTTTCTTGCATTTCCTGATTTGTAATACGATCTGTGTACGTGACGTTCAAAAGTATTCGGAAACATCTCATCTGCAAGGCACGTATCCTTCGTTGAAAGTCAGCTGTAACTGTACATGCCTCACAAGCACAGAGGAATATTGACAGGACCAGTGTATGCATTAATCCGATTACATTAATTATGTCAGGCACAATATACTGACCAGGACGACGCTTCAAGGTCAGGCACAACATGCTGGCCAGGGCGTCGCATCAAGGTCAGGCACAACATACTGGCCAGGACGTCGCGTCAAGGTCGGGCACAACATATTGGCTAGGACGTCGCGTCAAGGTCGGGAACAATCGCGTCAAGGTCAGGCACAATACACTGGCTATGACGTCGCGGCAAGATCAGGCACAACATACTGGCTAGCGCGTCGCGTGAAGGTCAGGCACAATCGCGTCAAGGTCAGGCACAAGATACTGGCTAGGACGTCGCGTCAAGGTCAGGCCCAACATACTGGCTAGGACGTCGCGTCAAGATCAGGAACAACATGATGGCCAGGGCGTCGCGTCAAGGTCCGGCACAACATACTGGCCAGGACGTCGCGTCAAGGTCAGGCACAACATACTGGCTAGGACATCGCGTCAAGGTCAGGCACAACATACTGGCTAGGACGTCGCGTCAAGGTAGGCACAATCGCGTCAAGGTCAGGAACAACATAGTGGCTATGACGTCGCGTCAAGGTCAGGCACAACATACTGGCTAGGGCGTCGCGTAAATGTCAGTCACAATCGCGTCAAGATCAGGCACAACATACTGGCTAGGACGTCGCGTCAAGGTCAGGCACAACATACTGGCTAGGACGTCGCGTCAAGGCCAGGCACAACATACTGGCTAGGACGTCGTGTCAAGGTCAGGCACAACATACTGGCTAGGACGTCGCGTCAAGGTCAAGCACAACATTCTGGCTAGGACGTCACGTGAAGGTCAGGCACAACATACTGGCTAGGAAGTCGCATCAAGGCCAGGCACAACATACTGGTCAGGACGTCGCGTCAAGGTCAGGCACAACATACTGGCTAGGACGTCGCGTCAAGGTCAGGCACAACATACTGGCTAAGGCGTCGCGTCAAGGTCAGGTACAATCGCATCAAGGTCAGCAGGCACAACATACTGGCTAGGACGTCGCGTCAAGGTCAGGCCCAACATACTGGCTAGGACGTCGCGTCAAGGTCAGGCACAACATATTGGCTAGGACATCGCGTCAAGGTCAGGCACAACATACTGGCTATGACGTCGCATCAAGGCCAGGCACAACATACTGGCCAGGATGTCGCGTCAAGGTCAGGCCCAACATACTGGCTAGGACGTCGCGTCAAGGTCAGGCACAGCATACTGGCTAGGACGTCGCGTCAAGGTCAGGCACAACATACTGGCTAGAGCGTCGCGTCATGGTCAGGTACAATCGCGTCAAGGTCAGCAGGCACACCATACTGGCTAGGACGTCGCGTCAAGGTCAGGCACAACATTCTGGCTAGGACGTCGCGTCAAGGTCAGGCACAACATACTGGCTAGGACGTCGCGTCAAGGTCAGGCACAACATACTGGCTAGGAAATCGCGTCAAGGTCAGGCACAACATACTGACTGAAACCAATATCTATCTTCCACGAAGACTTTCTTGGAAACAAGTTCTGGGTGACGAGATGTGCGTCGACGTGATCTCCGTGGTAGTCAGCGCCAAGCAGATGAAATAAAGCACAGCACAAACGCCTGGCATAACCAAAGAAACTAACATTGTCTAATCACTGTTTTGTCTGACCCCACTAACATACTCTAATCACTATGTTTTGTATGACCCCACTAACCTTTTCTAATCACTATGTTTTGTCTGACCCTGACTAACATAGTCTAATCACTATGTTTTGTCTGACCCGACTAACATAGTTTAATCACCATGTTTTGTCTGACCCTGACTAACATAGTCTAATCAGTATGTTTGTATGACGCAACTAAGATAATTGCTATCTACTGGAGGCATACTGCGCGGGGACGGTTACTTCTGCGCTTCCAGCCGGTCGGGGGAGAACTTTTGGCGCTGATGAATTGCTTGTGTAATAATTTGTTGGTCGCGGTTTCCTGGTCCAGCCGTTTAAAATGAACGAACAAAGAAACGTCTCGGCGGTAAAGTGTTTCCTGGTCCAGCCGTTTAAAATGAACGAACAAAGAAACTTCTCGGCGGTAAAGTGTTTCCTGGTCCAGCCGTTTAAAATGAACGAACAAAGAAACTTCTCGGCGGTAAAGTGTTTCCTGGTCCAGCCGTTTAAAATGAACGAACAAAGAAACTTCTCGGCGGTAAAGTGTTTCCTGGTCCAGCCGTTTAAAATGAACGAACAAAGAAACTTCTCGGCGGTAAAGTGTTTCCTAGTCCAGCCGTTTAAAATAAACGAACAAAGAAACTTCTCGGCGGTAAAGTGTTTTCTGGTCCAGCCGTTTAAAATGAACGAACAAAGAAACTTCTCGGCGGTAAAGTGTTTCCTGGTCCAGCCGTTTAAAATGAACGAAGAAAGAAACTTCTCGGCGGTAAAGTGTTTCCTGGTCCAGCCGTTTTAAATGAACGAACAAAGAAACTTCTCGGCGGTAAAGTGTTTCTGAGATTGGGAGAAGGCCTGTTTTAGCAAAAACCTTCCCGTTGCGAAAGTAGTCATGTCATCGGATGCACATCCATGTTCAAGACCTCCAGTCTCGACATGTCATGTTTCAGCAATGGCCATAACAATAGTTATAATAACAACAACAATTCTAGTTAATTGGTATGGGTTGCAGTTTGGTCCGGTTTCATTTGAACACGCTTGTACGTTTTTGGTACGAATAACTCTTGTAAACGTTGCCTAGCAACGTACGGATTACATAAAACAGCTAAGTATGTTGCCAGAAACATAATCAATGGTTAGAATCTGTGGGACGTAGAGGAGTGTCTCTACCTCGGACGCCTAATAAACACGCAGAATGAACAAAACCCATAACTAACATGGCGTCGTCGCGTTGGCTGGGCACCTTTCTCGCCCATTATGGCGGCACTAGAGCAGCCCCACGAGCAGAGACTGCATCTCCGTATCCGACTTCAAAGATCCCCCCTGCAATGTGGTATGCCTCAGAAATGGGGGTCACTTACAATAGAAATGGAGTCTACAGTCAGAGTGTCCCAAGCCTCTCTCTCTCTCTCTCTCTCTCTCTCGAGAGAGAGAGAGAGAGAGAGAGAGAGAGAGAGAGAGAGAGAGAGAGAGAGAGAGAGAGACGTGTGAACTGGCCTCACGCTCTACAGTCAAGGGTTTTAACGTCTGCATAGCACCAACTTACGACAAATATCATTGGTGAAGGATGCAGTTACCCACTCAGACAAGCTCAAGCGTCGTTAGGCTGATCATCTACTGTGGGTTACAGCAACATCATTATGATACCCACGAGACAGAATTACGACCACGCGGTAGACCGCCTACGTGCTGGTCCGACTCTCTCGAACTAAGAAACAACATATCTTCTTCTTCTTCTTTTTCTAGTTCTTCTTTTTCTTCTTCTTCTTCTTCTTCTTCTTCTGGGTTCGTTCTCAATCTCCCGCTAGCAAACGCTGAAAGGGCTTAAGTAGCAGAATGCAGTCCAGAGAACGGAATGCGTTGTGTCGTAGTTTACAGCTTGACTGCGATATGTGCACCTTTCGGTCCAACACATCCGACTTCAGCAAGCATCTTTTGAGTACCGGGTTAGCATTCCCTCTTCGATCCCTTCTCCTTAGCCAGTCTGTCCTGCTGCAGCCTGTTATCCAGGATCACCGCGTGGAGGTGTGAAAGGGTCTTGGCAGCTCTAGTTCGCTGGCCCTGACATTAGCAGTCAGCTATGGGTCGCTGACCACTGCAGCTTTTGCGCTGCTCAGCGTCTTGATCCCTACATCATATATAAAAGAGTACAACTCAAAATGGAAGAAAGAGAAGGAAGTAATAGACCTATCCTAATCCACCAGCTCCACAGACACCAACTCTCTAGCATCTTTCGCTCGAGGACACGCCACTGAAGACTATTGTGTCCCCTACATGCTCAAGATATCACACACAAATGACTGCCCGTGTTCAGACCGGAGTTCTGACCCCTGAACACATCATGCAGGACCACCCAATACACAGAGACCTACGATGCGAGACCTGGCCAGAGAGAGCCGAGCTGACCAAAAGCTGTGGGGATGTATACAAATCTGGAGAGGTCTGTGGACTTCTTCCAAGTGTCCGCTAATACTGATCTAGCATGACCAAAAAGCCTGAACGCAGAAGAAGATGGTGGTGAAGAAGATGATGATGAAGAAGAAGAAGAAGAAACTGCATAAAAAACCTACAGAGGAGACATGTATTATCACCCATTGGCTCACTGCATTACCCCCTAAAGAGCAATGCTGTTTAGATACAACTGATTCAAAGCCAAAAGCAGACTACGAAAACGTTGGCTTACATAAATATATGATGAAGTAAATGCTAATGTGGATGAAGCACACAGTAAGACTTCGTTCTATAGATCTCTTCACAATCTGACGCTGAAAGGTATACAAGGATAAGCGGACAGAAGAAAGGTCCAATACAGACAACAATGGAAGCGAAGTTTAGACCCACATGGGCGCATCAACGGGTCGTCTGGTAAATCAGTCATAAAGCATATTCCTAGTCATTCGATTTCGATTACACGAATGAAAAATTACCGCCTTCACTAATTTCTAAGCTGTTCTGCTTGTAGCTTAACCCTGAAAAGGGCTAAGCTTAGAGCGAACCAGTAATACTGCCAAGGATAGAAAGATATGTGACTCCATTACTTAAACAGGGAGCAGTCCTTTTTGAGACATTATGACCGGCTAGCCTGTATCTGATTGGCTATTTGCCTTGCTGTCACTGTCAATAGTAGCCAGTCAGCGGTCTAATAATCAGACACGTGATGGAAGCTACGTGACCCGTTTACTTAATGACGTTGTTTGTGTGCCAGACACGTGACATGATTGAATTCCCAGAAAACTGTTGACCAATGGAGAGCTGACTTTTGTGTGCGAGATCATAGTCAGGCATAGCGGAAGTTGAATGGAAAGACAAAAAGACATGAAAACGAGGAGAAAGATTGACACGTGCCCAGAAAGACGAAAGGATGATGGGATGGATTGTTAGAAGTATGGATTAGGAGTTTGGTGGGTGCATGGATTGTATTAATGGGTGGGTGGGTGTATTGTATGGGTGGGTCACTGGATGAATGAGTGGATGCATGGAGGGAGCGAAAGGGAGAGATACATAGATATATAGATAAACATACATACAGACAGACTTATTAACAGGATAGGATATGGCAAGATACGATAAGATAATGTAAGATGACTAGATTATATTAGATCAGATGTTTTGGATGGATGGATAAATGTATGGATGGTGGATAAATATGGATGCATCTGTTGATATGTATGTAAAAATACAGATGGGCAGGCAGGCAAACAGACAGGCGTGTTGGCAGGCAGGCAGGCAGGCAGGCAGGCAGGCAGGCAGGCAGGCAGGCAGGCAGGCAGGCAGGCAGGCAGGCAGGCAGGCAGGCAGGCAGGCAGGCAGGCAGGCAGGCAGGCAGGCAGGCAGGCAGGCAGGCAGGCAGGCAGGCAGGCAGGCAGGCAGGCAG
Organism: Ariolimax columbianus; assembly: GCA_036924085.1. Lineage (NCBI taxonomy): Eukaryota > Metazoa > Mollusca > Gastropoda > Stylommatophora > Arionidae > Ariolimax > Ariolimax columbianus. The sequence goes on along the minus strand of JAVGWX010000019.1, from coordinate 34,191,143 downwards.
GCAGGCAGGCAGGCAGGCAGGCAGACAGACAGACAGACAGACAGACAGACAGACAGACAGACAGACAGACAGACAGACAGACAGACAGATAGATAGATAGATAGATAGATAAGTAGATAGGTAGGCAGGCATATGGGTGGGTGGGTACGTAGGTAGGTAGGTGGGTGGGTGGGTAGGTAGGTAGATAGGTAGGTAGGTAGGTAGGTAAGTACGATGAAAAGGAGAGACGTGCTCAGCAAACCTTACAACTCGTCTCACGACTGATCAGCCAGACGATGATATCTTCATGTACCCAAAGCAATGCCTTTTTGATCAAATCGTATACAAATCTGATACGCATCCGATACCAATGTGATACAAATCAGTTATATATCGCATTTTTTTTAAATAGTTAAATCTTTTTATTTATAGTTATCTGGCAAGGCTTGCATATTTGTGTACATGTAATTTGCCTCAATTCTGTTTCGAGCTGTAATACACTCAACGAGTTAGCGACATACACAACGCGCGTTGTCGATGTAACACAGTCAAGATGGTGTTCGTTATGTTTGCTTCTATTTATAATCAGATGCATATATTTGTTCATTGGATTTCAGCTCAAAGTACAGAACTAGTAGACGGATATTTTCCAGGCGTTCATGATTTTCTTCTGCACCCTTCACGTGACATCGTATACTCTGTTTGGTTGATCAGGCCTGAGACTGGTTGTAAGGTTGTCTGAGTATGTCTCTCCATTTGACCCTATCCTCTGGTTGATCAGTCCTGAGATTGGTTGTAAGGTTGTCTGAGTATGTCTCTCCATTTGACCCTATCCTCTGGTTGATCAGTCCTGAGATTGGTTGTAAGGTTGTCTCAGCATGTATCTCCATTTGACCATATCCTCTGGTTGATCAGTCCTAAGACTGGTTGTATATTTTTCTGAACATGTCTCATCACTTGACAATATCCTGTAGAGCTAAATTCATTTAATGTTCGTACTTTAATATCTCTATTTGTCTGATATTCAAAATTGAGTCCTAGTTCCCCCCTCTCCCACTTTCACCCTGAATTGTGCCCTCTAATATCTTATGTTGAATGCTTTCATATCTCCTATGTTTTCCCAGCCCACGTAATCTTTGTTCCTGCATCATTTTCCATATGTATCGTTGTGCGCCTACCTCTGCTATGAAAATTAAAATGCATGCAGAGTATCTCAATTGTGGTTTCACAGAAATAAGAAGCAATTAACCAAAGTAAGCACAATGTGTAGTCTCTTAGAAAAAAACTTACTGCAGAATCGTTCAAAAGAAAACAGAGGATGAACACTTGGAGAAATGTCACTCAGTACGGTCTTCCAAATCACTAGTTCACCAAAAATCGATATCAGAGGTGGTCAAACTACGGCTAGATCCGGTTCGTCAACCAGATTTTCCGGCCCACCAACTAGTTTTAAGCCGGCCTCTTATTGTTGATTGCAAATTACTGTATACGTCGGTGAAAAATATTACAAACTAGCACGCACAGGCACCAAAAACAAAACCAAAATGACCCAGGAATGAACGATTACCATCTCACCACCTCCCACAACACCACCAACTCACTCTTTCTCTATATCTTAATCTCTCTCTCACTCTGTCTCTCTATCTCATCACTATCTCTTTCTGTCGCTGTATCTCAATCTCTGTCTCTCTCTCTATATCCACCACTATCTCTTTCTCTATATCTCAATCTCTCTTTCACTCTGTCTCCATCTCTGTATCTCTATATCTCTCTCTATCTATATCCATCACTATCTCTCTCTGTCTCTATCATTCTCTCGTTCTCTTTCTCAATCTATATCACTATCTCTCTCTCTATCTATATCACTCGCTTTATATCTGTATCACTCTCTCTCTATCTCTCTATCTCTCTATCTCCATATCGCTCTCTCTCTCTGTCCCTCCCTCTCATATCAATTGAGCTCTACTAGATAGTTCCGACAAAACGGAAATGATAACGTCAAATCTCTGTTCGTGCACGTAGACAGGTGAAGACAGTGTCGGTACCTACTTTGAAACTTAAAGCAATGACACATCTTTTTCTGCGATCGGAAGTCTCTGAGATCAAATCGTGTAGCTTTGTCTCTAGTACTTTAGCATCAGTAATGGAGTAATCGGAAAGTGGTCGACGGGGTGGATGGTAGGCACATTTTAATAGGAAGGAGTTGAGGTGCACAGTTCGCACTGATCCTGACTAACACGTCTCATCAGTGTGTTTTACCTGACCCTGACTAACACGTCTCATTCGCATGTTTACCTGACCCTGACTAACACGTCTCATTCGCATGTTTACCTGACCCTGACTAACACCTGTCATCAGCATGTTTTACCTGATCCTGACTAACACGTCTCATCAGCATGTTTTACCTGATCCTGACTAACACGTCTAATCATCATCTTTTACCTGACACTGACTAACATGTATAGTCAGCATGTTTTACCTGACCCTGACTAACATGTCTAATCAGCATGTTTTACCTGATCCTGACTAACACGTCTCATCAGCATGTTTTACCTGATCCTGACTAACACGTCTAATCATCATCTTTTACCTGACACTGACTAACATGTATAGTCAGCATGTTTTACCTGACCCTGACTAACATGTCTAATCAGCATGATTTACCTGATCCTGACTAACACGTCTCATCAGCATGTTTTACCTGATCCTGACTAACACGTCTAATCATCATGTTTTACCTGACACTGACTAACATGTATAGTCAGCATGTTTTACCTGACCCTGACTAACATGTCTAATCAGCATGTTTTTCCTGACCCTGACTAAAATGTCTAATCAGCATGTTTTACCTGACCCTGACTAACATGTCTAATCAGCATGTTTTTCCTGACCCTGACTAAAATGTCTAATCAGCATGTTTTACCTGACCCTGACTAACATGTCTAATCAGCATGTTTTTCCTGACCCTGACTAAAATGTCTAATCAGCATGTTTTACCTGACCCTGACTAAAATGTCTAATCAGCATGTTTTACCTGATCCTGACTAACACGTCTCATCAGCATGTTTTACCTGATCCTGACTAACACGTTTAATCATCATCTTTTACCTGACACTGACTAACATGTATAGTCAGCATGTTTTACCTGACCCTGACTAACATGTCTAATCAGCATGTTTTTCCTGACCCTGACTAAAATGTCTCATCAGCATGTTTTACCTGACCCTGACTAAAATGTCTAATCAGCATGTTTTACCTGACCCTGACTAAAATGTCTAATCAGCATGTTTAACCTGATCCTGACTAACACGTCTCATCAGCATGTTTTACCTGATCCTGACTAACACGTTTAATCATCATCTTTTACCTGACACTGACTAACATGTATAGTCAGCATGTTTTACCTGACCCTGACTAACATGTCTAATCAGCATGTTTTTCCTGACCCTGACTAAAATGTCTAATCAGCATGTTTTACCTGACCCTGACTAAAATGTCTAATCAGCATGTTTTACCTGATCCTGACTAACACGTCTCATCAGCATGTTTTACCTGATCCTGACTAACACGTTTAATCATCATCTTTTACCTGACACTGACTAACATGTATAGTCAGCATGTTTTACCTGACCCTGACTAACATGTCTAATCAGCATGTTTTACCTGATCCTGACTAACACGTCTCATCAGCATGTTTTACCTGACCCTGACTAAAATGTCTAATCAGCATGTTTTACCTGACCCTGACTAAAATGTATCATCAATATGCTTTGCCTCATCAGGCGTTGGTCTTCTTTCCCCACTCAAATCAGTAAAATCAACAGACATACTCTTACTTATGGGAGGCGAGGACCCAAAAGTTGGGAATAGAAAATGTAACAATAGTATAGGTACGTGTGTACTCGGGATCAAGACATAAAGAGATGATATATTGATGTAAGTCTCAAAAAAGAAGACTTTATGTCTATATAAAACATTAAAACAACACATTAGAAAACTGCATACATGGATTGATCTTATGATGATAAGGAACTGATTGAACATGAAATGTAGAAAGCCAAAACATAATACATAGCAGATATAAAATGAGATAATAATCATATGTGCATAAAATTACATACAGAAATTAATGGTAAATAAAACAAGGCAGCAAAAGAGTCAAGTAACAATACATTTCAGCATTAGAGCAACCTGATATGCCCCATAACAAGGTTGTTAAATGAATGAGTAATGCCAGAAAACATGCAACTAAATTTACAGAACAGAAAAACACGAAAGAAAGTAAACACAGAACACGAATGCTTGCGGTATACAAATAGCAAATGACAGCCTCAAATAGAGTTGTCAGAAATGTCAGATATGGCTGACAAAAGACATCACAATGAAAATGCCAGAAGGAAAGAAGGTTCGACACATGCGGATATGGACAGATAGATAGATACATAAGTAAGATGTGTATACTGGAGGAAAAAAGTTGATTTTGAAAAAATGGAAAGTTATAGACAATTTGAAATGTAAGCATAATAGCAGAGATAAGCATGTTGACATAGTGTTCAAGTCAAATCAGAAATCGTGTAGAAAGAGGAGGATGTATCAGAATTGAAAATGGCAAAAACAATATTTGATGAGGCAGACATTTCAATAAGAGGGACATAATATGTCGGTGAATTATTCAAATAAAACAGAGGCAGAAAGTCTCAAGGTCAAAATAATGAAGGCCCCCAAGATCATCACATTATAATTGGTGAAAATAATGAAAATGGTAAAACAAAGAAAAAAATGCAAACCCAGACACGATTAAAATAGACACGATAAACACTTTAGATGTCTTGGGCACGGACACACATACAGAGCCGATACGATCAAAATAGGCCCACAATGTGCACTTACAAAACATGCTATGGTACAAAACAAAGTGAGGGAATACTTGATTGTTACAAAACAATACAATTGGAAGCAGTAAGACCCGGAATGATTCGAGCTGTTTATAAAACTACCATGTATGAAACAAAGATAAATATTATTTAACGGTATACACAAAGCAGGAAAAAGATAAGACACAGTGAGAGAGTAATTGTACACTGCACTTCAAAAAAGTATGGATAATAGAAAAGTGGAAGACATTACAAATATGGATCGTTCATCTAATGAGTGATAGCGTCCATAGACGATAGCATCCAATAGTGGGTGATATTAGCTTTCATTTGGACGGTCGTAGAATAATTACAGTATGTATTTAGAATAGGTTATCATTATTATGGCAATGCAGAGGCTATGCAACCTGAGGAAGCTACCGCATAATACCAGCAAAGCAACCAAATTGAACATTGTGTGAACATGTGTGTATCCCGTGGCAGCATACGACTATGAAACATGGACAGTTGACCAAACCTCAATGAAGTGAATCGAGTCCTTTGAGTCGAAATGTTATAGAAAGGTTTTCACAATGCAATAGGCCGACGGAAAGAAGAATGAAGGCATTCTTCTTCTTCTTCGTACGCTGTCAGACGTCAACTTGAATTTGTTCGAAGAAAGCATCTGTCATCCCGGGGCTGTCGACACTGCCCTAGAGCGTGTCTAGTGTTGCCACTGGTGATGACCACATGTGCTTTCTCTGGTCCTCGTATGTCGGGCAATTTTGCAGCAGATGTTCAGCGGTCATTTTCCCTGTACCACAGGTGCATTCGTTAGTGCCACATATCTTCAGTTTATTGAATAGGTGGTACCTCAGTCTGTTGTGGCATGTGCGGAGTCTGAAGACCACGTCCTGCTCTCTTCTATTTAAATGGTCATAGGCATCATTTTTTATATAGCCAATATGTTCTGTTTCCCATTTGGCCATGTATCTGGCTCTAATAAGCATTTTGGACTCTTCGTAGGTCACACTAGAATCTGGTTGTGGTAGTCTTCCACCTTCTTTTGCCAGTCTGTCTGCCTTCTCATTGACTTTGTGTTACAGTGGGATGGAACCCACTGTACCACTACTCTTTTAGATGCGAAATCATTGTTCGGTATTTTTCTGGCTTTTTAGTGCTATAACTACGACGAGAGCATCTGTAAACAGGACTATCTGGCTGTAATTGCTTTCGCTTATCAGCATTGCTTCTACTGCAGCATGTAGTGCCTCTACCTCCGCTCTGAAATTGCTCGTGTATTTTCCAGTTGCCACTGACAATTTTATTTTTCTACCATTTGTTAGGCTCAGGAATACCCCTGCCCCTCCATTCTGTGTTGTGTTTGTTACAGAGCCGTCGGTGTATGCATGGGTCCACTCCACGCTTGGGTAGTTTTCCGCTATACCTCAGGGTTATGTCTCTTCTTTCTTTTTCAGTCTGGCTGTTCTTGTTTCCAATACCTGGTATATTTTCTACCACCTCCGGAATGATATGCTGCTTCCATGTGGGTTTGCGTACAGTAGGGATTGGCTTTGGTGTTGTTACGGTGTTCAGAGGGTCTTTGCTTTGTCTATTGACGCTTTAACAGAGATAATATATAGGTCACTTAATTAAGTCTATGAAAGAGAAGAAATACCAGCATATTGAAATTAATTACATTTAGTACAGCATGAAAGAACAGTGTATACCTTATAGAACGTTATGTGTAAGTATTGGGATAAATATTGAACAGACTCGTACTAAATCAATCAATCAATCAAAAAATCCGTCACTTTTCTCGGCTGATAACGCATTGAAAACATCTGGCCAGCAAACGCTATCCTGTGATGTTCTTTCTGTCTCTCTCCAGGTGTAATAATCTCATCGTATTTCCTTGTAATCCTTGTTCGTAGTTCGGAAATTCATCGCAGAGATGGCGTCCTACCGGTTGTAGATTTACATTGCTCTAATGTTTTAGTTCATTATGGATACCGGCAGGCCACGCATTTGCCTTGTATTCAAACTAGTCGATAACGTATACTTGTGTTCACGGAAACGTGACGTTGGTTTCCATTTGGACTGATTAATTAGTTGTTTTTTTTTGTATTTTCTCCTTCCGATTATCCTAGCCTAGACATAGTATATATGAATTAGCAGTACGTTTAAACGTGTAGAAACTAGTGAGGCAAAAACGTAAAATAAAAAATAAAAATAAAAAATCATCAGTGCCTTGTAAAATTCTCCTCCGTTTAATTTGGGTCAACCTACATTTCTTTTCCGTTGAGGATTTTATTTAGGATCTCGTCTGGCTAAGTTAGACGGTGCCTTCTGTAGTGTATGCACTATTCATCCCAATTGTATTCGCTAAATGTATGGTTCCAACAGCTGAATTTGACTCCTCTTCCATATGCCTTCATTCGTCCGCATGTCCTACCGCTAAATGTCCATTATCCTTCGTAGCCATCTGTTAACGAAGGACTAGAGTCTATGTTGTTTCGACTTGTCGTTCTTCGTGTCTCAAATCTATATGGCAGCACAGACTTGACGCTGGCGTTGGATATTATGTGGTGTGATTCCTTCGGCGTAAGACAAGAATTTATACTCTCCACGACACTCTTCAACATTATCTGAGAAGGAAGTGTTAGTGATGCCCTTGAGGAGCATGTTGGCACCGTACGGATAGAGGACATAACAATTACCAACTTACGTGTCGCATGTAACATTGACGGGCTGGCAGCGACGGAGACAGAACTGCTAAATGTCACTTACAAAGACCATATCACAAATGATGAAGCACGACGAAGAATCGGGAATGTAAGTAGACTGAACGACGACCTTCTCATGATGATAAAAAGGCAACAGTTGACTTGGTACGTACTACAGGGCACAGAAAAGGGCAAGCAAAGACGAGGACGTTCGAAAACACGATGGGAAGACAGCATATATGAATGGACCCGAGGAGGCACAAAAAGCAACCGCTGACAGTGATGGCTGCCGCAGGGTTATGGAGGTGTCAGCACGGGTTCCCCAACAATCCAAGAAGTCACTGGATGAAGTGAACTGAATCTAGATATCTCTGCATCTCCATATGTTGTTTAATGTCAGGAATAACACTCACGCCTGTCGCGCCTGTCCAATTCTGATTGTTACACCTGCATCTTGACCTCCCGATGTGTCAACTGTGCTGCCCCAAAAGGTAAAGGTTTCGCCTCTTCCAACTGCTCTCCTTACAATATCTCCGCTCAAGGAGTTGAGTTTAATGAACTTGTTTTTCATCATGTTGGTTTTCAATCCCAATTTGGTTGAATGTTCTTTCACTCTATCAAGTTTCTCTTAAATGTTGCTATGTACCAGACTATCTGTGTAGTTCAGGTCGCTTCATTTTAACAATAGTGTCCACTGAAAACCAGTTCTGCTTCCCTCGATTGATGTCTTCATTAACCAATCTATAATCAACACGAACAGAAAGGCTGAGAGCAGACATCCTTGCCTCACTCCTGTTTGTACCAGGAAGCAGTCATTCAGTTCTACTTCATGTACCGCTCTCAAACTGTAAATACATAACTATTATGTATGACTGTTATGTACGTCTCTGGTATCCCATATTGCCTCAACAGTTGCCATAGAGTACTTCGATCCACACTCTCAAACGCCTTTTCGTTGTCAATACAATTTGCGTAGAGGTATTGATTTCTATTCATTACATTGAGCGGCTGATTAGAGTAGAGGTTGTTGTTGTTGTTGTTGTTGTTGTAGTTGCTGAATACCAACAATGAGTATGGTTACTCTTTTGTGCGCCCTAAAAAAGACATTACTTGGCGGGTTGTCGTAGCTTTCCTCACATCCCAACCGTGCTGATGAGGGTGGATCGATTTCCTCCAGGCGGTTGTGCTATGGTTGGCTTCATCTACGTGTTGCTCACTACTACGGGGATCACGCCGATCCGCCACATTGTTAGCCAGGCTGCAATGAAAACAGCCCCTTTCCAGGGAGGACCAGGGAAATCAAGGTCATGGGTTTGGCCATTATATTTTGCCTGACCTTGACTAACATGTCTGATCAGTATATTTTGCCTGACCAGACGTTAGTCTTCATCCCGTATAGTAGTGATAAATCACTCACTTTTCGTGGCAAAGGTCCGGGTTTCCACTCTACTACCGGCAGCTTCAGTCAACCTGGCTGCAAATGGGTACCTAATTCACGGTTTGGGAAGGGCAATGCATTGTAGAAGTGAACTGGACACCCCACCTCACAAGTTGAGGCTAAGTAACTGAAGTCTCCAACACTTCATGACTGACCAGCTGATCAAGAATGCACCTTTGACCTTACGTTGTTCTACTATGATGCGTAGAATTGCTATATGATCTGTGTATGATATTTCATGGCGAAATCATGCATGTTCCTCTCTCTAAGAGTGTGGCTACTGCTTTCAATCTGTACAGGACGATTATGTTAATCATACTGGAGCGACGCATACTCTAAGAAAGGTCACTACAATTGAGGCTAAAAATAGGTGGCCACCCACCTTCAACATGTGGATTCGTCCATACACCTTGGAAGCAATATAGACATAGTAGGATGTACAGACCACGATATTCATTTAAGAATACAGAAAGCGTGAACAAGAATCCATTGCGTGGAGGAATGTATGGATATCAACTGAAATTAAAACCACCACCACAATAACAATGGTTAACTCCTAGGTAAAATCAGTTCTATTGTATGGCTCTGAAACATGGAGAAAAACAGGTGTACTTATGAAAATGGCACAGACTTTTGGAAATGGTTGACAGCCAAAATTACAAGGATGGAAATTGTACTACAAGATCACCAACGTGGAACTGATGGAGGAAACTGGACAAATACCAGTGGAGCTTGAAATAAAGAGAAGACGATGACGATGAATAGGCCACACTTTACGGAAACCAGTGGATAACATTACCAGACAAGCTATGTTCTGGAAACCACAGGGCAAAAGAAGTAGAGAAAGATCGAGACACTCGTGTAAAAAACAAAACGTAAAGCAAATATCTAGGCAGCAAACACGAAGTGGAACGAATTGGCACAGATGGCTCATGATAGGAAGACATGGCGAGCATTGGTTGAGGACCTATGAGCAGCCAGGTTATTGATTGATTGACTAGAACGATTAAAATATGTCAAACAGATGTGAACAGAACAGGTAAGCGTCCAACATAATAGGTCCTGTGGTTGTCCTGATAGTTACACAGGGAATAATAGTTGAACAAAGCCAGAAATGCCACTAACAACTTCATATCAAATTGACGGATAATGACCTATCATTTAACAGCTACGGCACAGAATCACTCTGAAAGTTGCCCCGTCAAATCTTAGAGTTCCCTTGAGGTTCACAAACGTAATTAATGACACGTCTGAAGCAGAAACTCATTGCAGAAAGGCAACAATTAAAACAAATGGGAAGTACGGGTACCAACACATCATATAAAAAATCGCACGAAAAGTTAGAAGAGATATACGAAAAGTTAAAAGAAGATATATAGTAGAAACGTTAAGGATATAGAAAACCTACAGAGAGAGAGATGCATTTAAAGCGATAAGAACACTGGCAAGGGAGTTCCGTCCGGTTCCACATGTCATAAATGACAAAGAGGATAACACATTAACAGAAACCAAAGACATACTGAATAGATGGAGAGAGTACTGCAGAACCATGTATGAGCACAAAGCGCTCAGTTACAATCCTTCCAAAGGATGAAAAAGAACATGAACCAACATTGGAAGAAGTACGTTCTTCAATTAAAAGCCTGAAAAAGGGAAAGTCCCCAGGATGCGATGGTATCCCAGCAGAGCTAATACAAGCAGGAGGGGAGGCATGTGCTAGAGTCCATCACAAGCTGTATAAACATATATGGCACAGAGCAGTGTGGCCAGAAGCATGGAAGAAACCAATTTATATCCCCCTCCCCCAAAAAAGGCAACCTAAAGCTATGCACGACCTACCGAACTACCGCGCTGATCAGCCACGCTAGCAAGATACTCTTGCGAATCCTATTTAAGAAGGATAGAAAAAAGGTTTGAATCTGAAATTCACGTAGTCCAGGCAGGTTTTAGGAAAGACAGAGGGACTCGGAACCACATATTCAATGTAAGTAATATCTATGAAAAATGTAGAGAGTTTAATGTAGACCTGTACACATGTTTCATTGATTTCACTAAGACCTTCGACATGGTAAAACTTCAAAATCTGTAGAGAATCATGAAGGAAATGGGCTTTTATTTGCGTATAGTCCATCTCATTGAAACATTATACCAAGATCAACAAGCCGCTGTTCGAGTATCTGGGCAAACATCAGATTGGTTTGCAGTACAAAATGGAGTCCGACAGGGATGTATCCTCTCACCTTATCTGTACAACATATATGCGGAATGTATAATGAGAAATGTACGAGAAGATGTGAACATTGAAAGTTTCAACCCATTTACGATTGGGTGGTACGAGATTCCAGAGTTACGATACGCAGATGACACAGTGATACTATCAAGAAGTGCAGAAGGGCTAGAGCAGCTACTTTCAGCGTTAATGGTCACAGTAAAGATACTTCTTCTTCTTCTTCTTCGTACGCAGTCAGACAGTAACCATTATTTTTTCGAAAAAAGCGGCGGTCGTCCTGAGACTCTCGCCACTACCATAGAGCTTGTCTTGCAGTTCCACTGGCAATGGCCACATCTGCTCTCTCTGATCCCCGTATGTCGGGCAGTTCTGCAGCAGATGTTCAGTGGTCATTTTACCAGTACCGCACGGGCATTCGTCGGTACACCCTATCTTCAATTTGTTGAATAGGTGGTACCTCAGTCTATTGTGGCCAGTGCGAAGTCTGAAGACAACGACCTGCTCTCTTCGGTTCAACTGGTAATAGGCATCGTTTTTGGTGTAACCAGTATGTTCGGTTTCCCATTTGGTCATGTACCTGGCTTTGATAAGCCGTTTTGACTCTTCGTACGTCATACTGGTATCTGTTTGTGGTAGCCTTGCACCTTCTTTTGCCAGTCTGTCTGTCTCCTCGTTGCCTTGGATGTTGCAGTGTGACGGAACCCACTGTACCACTACCCTTTTTGGTGCGGACAGCTGGCACAGTTTGCAGAGTGCTGCTCTTAAGTCATTAAGCTCAGTGTTTTTCTGGCTTTTTAGCGCTGTGACTACGGCGAGAGCATCTGTCAGCAAGACTATGTGGCTCTCGTTTTCACTGTGTGTTGCCATTTCTTCCACTGCCGCCCTCAGTGCCTCTGCCTCCGCTCTGAAATTGCTTGTGTACTTACCAGTAGCGAGTGACAGTGTTATTTTTCTGCCATTTGGTAGGTTCAGGAATGCTCCTGCCCCTCCGTTCTGTGTAGCGTTTGTTACAGAACCGTCGGTGTATGCATGGGTCCAGTCCATGCTTGGGTAGCTTTTCGTTATGAAGCTTAGGGTAGTGTCTCTCCTTTCTTTTTCGGTCTGGCAGTTTTTGTTTGCAATACCTGGTATATTTTCTACCACCTCTGGAAATATATCCTGCCTCCAAGTAGGTTTTCGTACAGTAGTGATGGGTTTTGGTGTTGTTAGTGCGTTTATGGGATCTTCGTGCATCTTTGCTTTGGCTATTTCTGCAAAGTTTCTCCGCTTTAGTTTCCCAGTTCCCAAATTGTTTAGTCTCTGGTACATTGGATGGTCCGTCAGTCTTCGGAGTTTCTCTGACTGCAGCTGGGCTCTGCAGTCTCTTCTGTCGGTCATGGATTGCAGTTTTGTAATCTTTTCAAGTTCTACAATTGGCGTTGACTTCATGCCACCTGTTATAATTCTCATGGCTTGGTTTTGAAGTTTGTTAACTTTATCGAAGTACAGTAAAGATACAAATCTGTTCATAAACATAAATAAAACAAAAATAATGACCTCCCACAAAACACAATGTCAGCATAAATTTACAGTGGGTGGTGAGGAAATAGATCAGGTCACACATTTTGAAAATCTGATTTCCAAAATTGACAAAAATGGCGACTGCTCGAAATAAATCAGAAGAAGACTAGCTATTGCAAAGCAGAGACTGAACAGCCTGAACAAATTATGGCAGGGAATCAACAAAATGATAAAAGTAAAAGTCTTGAGAGCCTGTGTTTTTCCTGTGGCAGCTTATGGCTGTGAAGCATGGGCGATTACCAAAAGTTCTAGACAAAGAATCGAACCCGTCGAGTCAAAATGTTACAGAAAGATCCTCAGAATACCCTGGGCAGAGAAAAAAACAAATGCTGACATTCGGCAAGAGTTGAGCATAGAAGAGAACTGGTTTATCAATTCCATTTTGGCTAGAAAATGAAATACTTTGGTCATATCAAGAGACATAACGGTCTTGAGAGAACGGTGATGGAAGGTATGGTGCCAGGCAAAAGAAAAAGGGGCAGACCAAGAAAATTATGGCACCAAGATATCCGGGAATGCCTGAGTATGACTGTGGCGGAAGCTGGTGTTTTGGCAAGGGAACGAGTTTCTTTCAGACAGTGATTGAAGCGACGTTCTATAAAGGACATGCTACATGATGATGAAGCTATTAAATGTACGATTACTGCTTGATGTCAGCTAATTGAGTCTCTTGAGGCAAGTAGTGGTGTCCGACTGTGACATATCATATGACAATGTACTTTACAGCCGGTTATCGGCTGGATAATGAAATCAGTAATAGAGGTAAACATCTGGTTATCGGCTGGATAATAAAGGCAGTAATAGAGGTGAACAGCTGGTTATCAGCTGGATAATGACGGCAGTAATAGAGGTGAACAGCTGGTTATCAGCTTGATAATGAAGGCAGTAATGGAGGTAAACAGCCGGTTATCGACTGGATAATGAAGGCAGTAATAGAGGTGAACAGCTGGTTATCAGCTGGATAATGAAGGCAGTAATAGAGGTGAACAGCTGGTTATCAGCTGGATAATGAAGGCAGTAATGGAGGTGACCAGCCGGTTATCGGCTGGAGAATGAAGGCAGTAATGGAGGTAAACACAAATGCAATTTAATGGTTTCTGACAAACAATGTTGGTGACCTGGACTTTACCGACGACTTGGCTCTTTTGTCCCATTAATATAACCAGATGCAAAATACAATTAGTTTAAGTATACTCGAGAGCGGTTCCATAAGTTAAGACTGATAAGGGATCAAGATGCTGAGCAGCGGATGAGCTGCAGTGGTCAGCGACCGATAGCTGACTGCCAGTGTCAGGGTAAGCGAGCCAGAGCTGCCAAGACCCTTCTACACCTCCACGTGGTGATCCTGGATAACGGGCTGCAGCAGGGCAGACTGGATAAGGAGAAGGAAAAATATTTGCTGGTCGGATGTGTTCGAACGAAAGGGGTAAATACCGCAGTCAAGTTGTAAACTACGACACAACGCATTCAGTTTTTTAGATTACATTTTGCTACTTAAGGCCTTTCAGGGTTGCTAGCTGGAGATTGAGAACGAACGAAGACAAGCCAAGCCAGAACTGATAAAACGCACATAAATGAACAAGGATTAAGAGAAAAGAAATATACCAGATTATGGGAATAAATACAATTAACGCCAATACGTTTATGTTGGGAGACACGATGGCACAAGAAATAGGAGATGCAGATACAGAAATCTAAATGAAAATGATGTTCATCTATTACATGTGATGAAAATACTGACTTTGTTCAGTCGTGTGTCCGCTGAAAAGGGTGACTCTTGCGGTGATTTAGATTACAGTGATGAAACAATTGCGCTTTTTGTTAACCTCACTCTCTGGTCATGAGCTGCTTTTGGTCAGTGGCATGATTTTATCGAGACGACTGGAGATAGTACAGGATGCAGATTTTTCAGCAAGGTTTACTCCCGAAGCCTTGCCCGTAAACAGTTATCCAGCAAGGCAGCGAATGAGGATGATATATATCATTGTGCTTTGTTCCTTTCCCGTAACCGCACGAGGATGTACGAACATTTTTCTGCGTGTGAGTGATGTGTTGGGCATCTATCCCTGGCCGTATTATCGTGATGTGTCAATTTCACAGGCACAACAAAAGCAGCACTGCATGGAGTTAGGGCGGATTGTGCAAACTCGTGAAGTTTAGCCGTGTGAACATTACCATGAAAATACGGCACAAGTTGAAAGTGCTAATTCATCAAACGGATATCCACGCCAGGATAATCGGACGAAAGAAAACAGAAAAAAACGAACGAATTAACTGTCCAAACAGAAAACAACGACACAAGTCATCGTCTAGTGTGAATTCCAGGCAAATCCGTGACCAGGCAGCATCTATTAAGAACTAAAACACCAGATCAATGTAGACCCGAAGACGGCAGGGCGCCATCTTTACCGCTCTTTTTGTAAATGATGAACAGAAGTCTGTGTAGATACATAAATGATCTATCTGATTTTTTGTTTTACTATCAGCAGAATTCCAAGTTATTTTGTGGATGTATTTATGCGGAAAGATGGTATCTGCTACAACAAGATTTGATAGCTCATTTAATTCAAATAGTCGTTAACCATTCTCATTTATTTGCATAACCAAATTAAAGATTAAACTGGAAAAAAAAAATCTATCAGTTGAAAAGCAAGAAGAAAATTGATGAACAGAAAGTAATATTAACAGAAATCCTAGGAGAATACAATACCAAGATACATAAGATTAAGTCACTACCAACATTAACTGTGAACAAAACCAATGGCACCATTGATAATACACGGGAAAAGTTTAGTGCAACATTGAAAGACGCGTCTGTAATGACAGCTGGATACTCCAAACACAAAAAGAAAAAGGTGTTAAGTGATGACACAAGGGGTAAAATCCAAGAAAGAATAAAATCAAAATGAAACCTCTTTGCAGCAAAAACACCGATTGCATATGAGAATTGTAAGAAGACGTATGACTCACTTAACAAATGGTTAAATATAACGGTCGCAAAGACAAGAGGCAGTTCTTCAATGAACTGGCCGCAACATCTGATAGTGCAGCAAAAGAGTGCAACATCAGATACCTTCACAAGTTCACAAGATAGTCATAAACCACCTACTACAAATACACCAATCAGAGATAAACATTGCAACCTTCTTACTACAGAAAAAGAACAGATGAAACGTTTGGCAGAACAATCTACATATATATTGAATAGTCCACATCCCACAACAACAACTAATTTAGAAAACGAAACAGACATGCCTCTGTTACCTATCTGTGCAGAATTTATACTCGCAGAAATCAAAAAGGGGTTTCACAAAGTAAAGCATTTCAATGCAGCTGGGGATGATGAGATAAACTGGTGAAATGTTAAAAGCCGCAGAAGATACCACCATCACTCATCTCATAGCCATCACGTAAATGATGTGAGAAAAGAGGACAAACCATCACAACAGTGGTAAGATGGTATTATTGTATAAATACCAAAGAAAAGAGACTTATCTGATTGTAACAACTGGCGTGGCATAACACTTCCGTCAGGGCCTGGGAAAGTACTCTGTAGCATATTAGAATGACTCGGGGAACCGGTAGCTATCATACGATAAGAACAGGCTGGCTTTAGACCAAAGTGTTTTACATTGATCAAATTTTCACACTCAAAACTATCATAGAAGAATCAGTAGAAAAGTAATCCCCACTAATCATCAAGTACTTTGACTTCCAGAAGGCATTTGGCAGTCTATACCGTCCATCATTATAGAACATTCTAAAGAACTATGGCTTACCCTCAAAATACATACATTTTATCAAGGCCTTGTATGATTATTCACGATGCTGTGTTCGGATTATTCACGATGCTGTGTTCGAACAACCGAAGGCAACACGGAATTGTTTAACATCAAAACAGAAGTAAACCACATATGTATTTTATCACCTCTACTACTTGGCATAGCTATATATTGGATTAGAAACACTCTGCCCATGATAGGTATTTGGACATGGAATAGACAGATATCTAGACCTTAGAAGACCTTGATTTTGCAGACGACCTAACGCTACGAAGTACCACTAATGAAGAAAGACAACACAATTTAGATAGACTATGCCTATGGTTAGAACAGATATGACTTCAAGTAAACGCCTCAACGACGAAAATCATGGCTTACACAACCAGAAGGGTTGATATCAAGCTACAGGGGAAACCTCTAAAAAATGTTCAACAGTCTACACATACCGGAAAGCTAAATGACACAAGATGCCACGAAAGATATTTCCATTAGAATTGCTTTGGCCTCGTGCGCCTTTAATCAGCCTCACCAACATCTGAAATCAACGACACCAAGCAAACATACCAAGCTCAGACTATTCAACTCAATCGTAATATCATTTCTGATATATGGGTGTGAAGGCTGGAAGACAACAAAAGCGCTGGAATACAAACTAAATATCTTTCAAAATAAATGTTTCAGAGTATTATTTAATATAGGCTGGGACCAGTTCATAACTAATGACTAGATATGAACAAGCCAACTATACGTGTCGACCATCATCTGGAAAATAAAAACGATGGACATACATATGACATGTCCTTGAAATGAACAACAAACGTCTGCCACTGCAATCACTCGAATGAACACCAAGGGTCGTTCGGAAAAGAAGAAGACCCAAGGAAACACTCAGAAGAACAATCATCCGAGAGGGCAGAGTCAGACTATAACACGTATTGAGTAGCAAGATTAAGACTAACGGAAACGAATCAAGGAAGACACTCACACACCTGGAGTTGTTCGCTCAAGACAGAAAGGCTTGGCACGGTCTTGTTAAAGACGTGGTCCACAGGGAGCTGGAAGATTCGGATGGCATCCATTAGATAAGCCGCTGACAAGTTGACTAAACATTATGTAAGGTATGTTCTCGCTGGTTCGATAAGTTCTTGATTGATGATTATATTCATCTGCCTACCGCGTGCTTGGTTGTTAACATAACTTTGTCTGGAATGTGTTGATAGTCCGACGGCTGTCCATATAACATCGGCCCATGGGGGGCCTTACAGAGACAGAGAGCAGAAATTAACGTCTTTAGTTGAGTCCCAGTGATCTTATAATCGACCCGTTCCCCAGCTGGGCTAACGCCGATGCGGGTCGCAACTTGGTTTGTAATGTTATCTATCTTGGGTCACTATGTACAAGTGTGTGATACCTTCCCCGTCTGTTTCGGAGTTCGAGTAAGTCGGTCTATCGTCTTGGAAGTCTTACCCCGTGGTCGATCGTTGTCTGGATGCTGTATCTTATCTGTACAGGTAATCACATTCACCGTCGGTGTTGTGAAATCCTATCAGAAGTTGGTTGTGGAGTGGAGGCCGACCATGCGATCTCGAGGAAGGGTTTACTGAGTTTGAGGTTTGATTATATTTCCCGTTTAAGTGAGGACGTTTCTGCGGCGTAGTACGGTGTAGTGAGCATTGTGAAGTTGGAAAGGGACGTGAGCCGCCTCTGGACAAGGATAAGGTCTAAGCCTCAGTGATCATCTTTTGTTCTACTGTTCTTGTCAAACGGCCTGGTGAAATGCGAGGATTTCTTGTTATCTTCAAGTGGGAGGCTTGTGATGTTGCTAGTTGTAACTTAACAAAAGTGCAAAAGACACCATCAATCCATCGACGCTGTGGCCTGCCTCTTGCCCGTTGATGGGAGACCTGACAATATGCACTTGATGCAGGCTGGTCATAATGACCAAACCCCTTGATTTGTTGAGGAGAGGCACTGACCTTGCTCTGTCCCCACTGTCTGCCTCAGAATGATGTTGCGAATTCCATCACGAATTATCTTTCCGGCTGCACTCCTCACACAACGCATCTCACAGATCTGGATCTTACTCTTATGGGTTGCTAGTAAGGACAAAGATTGACATTGGTAACACAATGTAGAATAAATAGTGTATTTATCAGCCTCCTCTTAGTGGAAAGAAGCACTCTAGGGTGTTTCACATTCAGTGTTTCACATTCAAGTGGACACTGTCCGACTTCTGATTTATACGTGCAATCTCTCTATCCACTCTGCCGTCATTGGTGAACATACTAACTAGGAATTTTAACTCATGTACTTGCTCGATTCCAATGTCACTGATATAGAATTGTCACACTCTGCAAGTGTTCACGTGAAATCAATATAATATCTGTCTTGCCTGTGTTGATCTTCATGTTATATTCGTTACAAGCGAAATGGAGAACGTTTACGTGGTGTTAAAGGTATTCTCCATTTTTGGTAAAAGATGACCTGATCATCAGCAAAAAACAGGTCATGAGGGTTAGCCAACTGTGTACTATTATAAAAGAGATGCGGCCTTTTTCAGCCACGTTGATTGTCATTTGTCACTGCGTGTAGCGTTTGTATCTGATAGATAATGTGTATTTTTGCTACCGTCTGGCGTCTCTATTTTTCATTTTCTAAGATGCTGATAGAAAACAATTTTCGGGAATATATTGGGTGTGTCAATGACAATGGTATGAAAGTTAGTGCCATGAAATTTATCGATGCTCAAACTTTAGTGGGAGGACCAGTAGCAATGTTGTAAATGGTGTTTGAAAAAAGTAAGAGCCCAGACAAAGAGTTTGGCATGAACATAAACAATATTCAGGCAAAGATAATGGTAATAGCTAAGAATCATAGGCAAATGAATGAAATCATCAACGAATAAATCATCGAATAAGCACAGAGGATCTAGGGCAAACCCTTTTTGAAAGTGCCAGCAATGAAACGAAAATTAGGACAAGGATTTGTATGGAAGATAAGGCCGTGAGAGAAAAACAAATATTGCTAACCTCAAAGAACACGACAAATGATTACAATAAGAATGACTAACCATTTATGATCTTTTTTTTTAAATTTATCTAACTGAAACATGAACTCTAGCAGAGAAAGGATGGACAAAGTTTGGAATCGTTTGAAAAGTGATGCTAAAGTAGAATATAAATAATCAATTTGACAGAAATAAGAGCCAATGACAATGTTCTCGCCGAGAGACGCACAAAGATAAATCATTAGAATCTTATAAAGACTAAGAATGATTTGGCTGGGACACAATATGCGGCACAGATTTCTTCTATAGAAGATGTTGGACGCAAAATTTATAGAGAAAGAGGAGTGGGACGACCAAGACTCACTTGTTCATCTCCGGCATGCAGGCACATTGAAGTACGCAAATATGCTGAAACGGAGAAGGATAGGGTCAAATGGAGAGGCATACATAGACAAGCTTACGACCAGTTTTAGGACTGATCAACCAGATGAGAGGGTTAAATGGAGACGCATGCTTAGACAACCTTTACTACCAGTTTTAGGACTGATCAACCAGAGGACAGGGTCAAATGGAGAGGCATACTTAGACAATCTTACGACCAGTTTTAGGACTGATCAACCAGAGGACAGGGTCAAATGGAGACGCATGCTTAGACAACCTTACGACCAGTTTTAGGATTGATCAACCAGATGAGAGGGTTAAATGGAGACGCATGCTTAGACAACCTTACGACCAGTTTTAGGACTGATCAACCAGAGGACAGGGTCAAATGGAGAGGCATGCTTAGACAACTTTACGACCAATTTTAGGACTGATCAACCAGATGAGAGGGTTAAATGGAGACGCATGCTTAGACAACCTTACGACCAATTTTAGGACTGACCAACCAGAGGACAGGGTCAAATGGAGAGGCATGCTTAGACAACCTTACGACCAATTTTAGGACTGATCAACCAGATGAGAGGGTTAAATGGAGACGCATGCTTAGACAACCTTACGACCAGTTTTAGGACTGATCAACCAGAGGAGAGGGTCAAATGGAGAGGCATGCTTGGAAAACCTTACGACCAGTTTTAGGACTGATCAATCAGAGGACAGGGTCAAATGGAGAGGCATGCTTAGACAACCTTACGACCAATTTTAGGACTGATCAACCAGATGAGAGGGTTAAATGGAGACGCATGCTTAGACAACCTTACGACCAATTTTAGGACTGATCAACTAGAGGAGAGGGTCAAATGGAGAGGCATGCTTAGACAACCTTACGACCAGATTTAGGACTGATCAATCAGAAGACAGGGTCAAATGGAGAGGCATGCTTAGACAACCTTACAATCAGTATTATAGATTACCATCAAGCGGATAAGGTCAAATGGAGAGTCCTGCTCAGAAATCCGTTCAACCAGTCTAAGGACTGATCAACCGATGATGATGATTCATTTAATAAGCATTCCCTTCTCCGTTTGAACATTCCCCCCCCCCACCCCCTCCCTCCCAACGATGCCCTGGCTAATACATTCACTGTCGTTAATGAAGACCATTTGGCCGTAACGTGCGTTTCGCTCATGTTCTCTTCTCAGCGCGGTATCTGAGCCACGTTTACACATCTGTGTTCCTAGAGCGGTATAGCATTATCGCGGACACATCTTTATTCCCAGGGCGGTATATCATCCTCGCGTACACATCTTTCTTCCAAGGGCAGTATATCATTATAGCGTACACATCTTTGTTCCCAGGACGGTATATCATTATAGCGTACACATCTTTCTTCCAAGGGTGGTATATCATTATAGCGTACACATCTGTGTTCCCAGGACGGTATATCATCCTCGCGTACACATCTTTCTTCCAAGGGCGGTATATCATTATAGCGTACACATCTTTCTTCCCAGGACGGTATATCATCCTCGCGTACACATCTTTGTTCCCAGGTCGGTATATCATCCTCGCGTACACATCTTTCTTCCAAGGGCGGTATATCATTATAGCGTACACATCTTTGTTCCCAGGACGGTATCTCATCCTCGCGTACACATCGTTGTTCCCAGCGCAGTATGTGAGACCCGTGTACATATATTTCTTCCCAGCGGGGTATCTGAAACTCGCGTACACATCTTTCTTCCCAGCGGGGTATCTGAGCCACGCATGCACATATTTCTTCCCAGCGGGGTATCTAAGCCTCGTGTACACATATTTCTTTCCAGCGGGGTATCTAAGCCACGTCTACACATGTTTTCTTTCCATCGGAGTATATGAGGCTCGCGTACATTTGTTTTCTCCCACTCATGACTCCTTGTCGGTTACAAAGTGTTTTGCCCACCTGCCCATCATGCCAGACCAAGACCATTTATTCTGATCAGCCGTACGGGCAATCATTTCCTTTTTCTCTGCTCGCTGAAGTGGGTGACTTAACTTAACTTAACTGAACTTAACTTTATGTTTTGGTACTGGTTGAACAAAAATATAAAGCATCTGCATACAACCAGTTTCTTGGGGTGGGGGGGGGGGGCGGGGCTGTTTTTTACAATAGTGCGAGTCCATCTTAATTGACTCAAACACTACAGCTTAGAAGACCCGCAGCCAGTTAGGCGCCATCTATAGCTGCTCTTAACAAAGTGCTTGAGGAAAGGTAGAAGTAACTTAGAAAGATGTTTTACTTCAATTATGTATGTAAGTATTTAGGATACATGAAATGATTTGTGGCATTCGCGTTAGTGAGGTTTTGTTTTTGTCCTAGTCCGGTCACTGAGCTATTACATATCTGATGACATATCAGCAATGCAAGCTGGAAGTCACATGATAGTTGATGGACATATCCTTATCTTAGCTCCCAATAAGAGAGAAGAGTAATCACGGGCAGGTGAAACTTACTGATCAAGATACCACCCAACTCTCGGGGAGTGAAGAGTGACACAAGGATCACGTGTAAAAACAAAATTGACAAAGACCTGACCGCCCGAGGAGCGAAGATAAGCATTAGAGCCAGGTGAAACATAATGATCCACACCTCTCGGGGAGCAACAAAACACATGAGGATCAGATCAGGTGAACTGGGAGACCTCACCTCTCGAGGGGAGAAGATGAACATTAGAGCCATGTGAAACATATTGATCCACATCTCACCTTTCGGGGAGCAACAAAACACACGAGGATCAGATCAGATGAACTGAGAGACCTCACCTCTCGAGGGGGGAAGATGAACATTAGAGCCATGTGAAACATATTGATCCACATCTCAGCTCTCGGGGAGCAGCACAACACATGAGGATCAGATCAGATAAACTGAGAGACCTCACCTCTCGAGGGGCGACGATTAGCACTAAGGACAGGTGGAGCATTCTGATCGACCCCCACCTCGCGACCTCATTTTGCGCTCATGTCACGGAAGTCTGGTCCAAGACGTGGGGATCAACACTGCAAATACCATCGTAGTGAACTTAATGTAGAGCATCACACTGCAATAGAGCCAGGAAGACCCTGGGCAACATTATCAAGTACTATTCGGGATACAAAAAGAGCCACTGCTACAAAAGAACAGTCGTCAAGAACACTTAGCTCAGCAAGAGCATCTTCGGAAAAGAAAAAGAGAACGACCGAGACAATGAGAAGAGTAGAAGGAGGAGGAGCAGGAGGAGAGGAAGACGAAGAACAATAGTAGCTGCAGCAGCAGCAACAAGAACACACCCCCGTTAAGCCGTTATACTACATGTATCTCCAGTCCAACAATAAGAGCCCAAACAGCAGAAAGGAAAAACTGTCGATCTCAATTTACGCGGACCGGGTTCGAGCCTTTATCTCGGGGCGCTTCAGTCAACTGGCGTGACCCGTTCTTTGAATAACATGTAGGAACTGAGTAACAAATGCAGAGATGCACTCACGCACCGGTCTCTCAAGCATGCACACTCTCAGAGATGCATCACGCACCGGTCTCTCAAGCATGCACACTCTCAGAGATGCATCACGCACCGGTCTCTCAAGCATGCACACTCTCAGAGATGCATCACGCACCGGTCTCTCAAGCATGCACACTCTCAGAGATGCATCACGCACCGGTCTCTCAAGCATGCACACTCTCAGAGATGCACTGACGCACCGGTCTCTCAAGCATGCACACTCTCAGAGATGCATCACGCACCGGTCTCTCAAGCATGCACACTCTCAGAGATGCATCACGCACTGGTCTCTCAAGCATGCACACTCTCAGAGATGCATCATGCACCGGTCTCTCAAGCATGCACACTCTCAGAGATGCACTGACGCACCGGTCTCTCAAGCATGCACACTCTCAGAGATGCATCACGCACCGGTCTCTCAAGCATGCACACTCTCAGAGATGCACTGACACACCGGTCTCTCAAGCATGCACACTCTCAGAGATGCATCACGCACCGGTCTCTCAAGCATGCACACTCTCAGAGATGCACTGACGCACCGGTCTCTCAAGCATGCACACTCTCAGAGATGCATCACGCACCGGTCTCTCAAGCATGCACACTCTCAGAGATGCACTGACGCACCGGTCTCTCAAGCATGCACACTCTCAGAGATGCATCACGCACCGGTCTCTCAAGCATGCACACTCTCAGAGATGCACTGACGCACCGGTCTCTCAAGCATGCACACTCTCAGAGATGCATCACGCACCGGTCTCTCAAGCATGCACACTCTCAGAGATGCATCACGCACCGGTCTCTCAAGCATGCACACTCTCAGAGATGCATCACGCACCGGTCTCTCAAGCATGCACACTCTCCTTAGGCAGTAAGGACTGCGATGACTTGGTCATGTTCGTCGCATGGAACATGTTCGTATTCTCAGAGATATCCTCTATAGGCAGATGGCAGATGGTAAAAGAACAATCGACATAACACCAGTTGATGTTGAATGATGTGTTTAATCCTGATATGCCCTGGGCATGATTCTGACATCCTTGGAAGACAAAGCTGCAGACCGATCCAAGTGGAGATGTACCCTGGAAGGACCACCTCACGCTTAATGAAGAGAAGCTCTTGCAACACAGATACATAAAAAGACAAAATCATATGGAGAAACAAAGAATATAATAATAAATGTGTGTCTGTATCACTCCAAGTCATATCATCGTTTAGTCAGTCATGACTGAAGGGGCTACCACTATTTCTTTTTAAACTAAGTTTCTGAAGTACAAACTATTTCGTAACATTACCAGGATCCGTCAAAACTTGATTGATTAACATGAAGAGGATATGCACACAAGTTTAGTTCTCTAGGTTATGAGGAAGTTGGTTAAAATAGGAGAAATGTAAGCCCACGAAAACGGGCTAAATTAAAGATTTGTTAAAAGAAACTGAAGAGTAGTACATTCAGTCTCTTACGCTTCATCCCTGGCAGCAGTGTGTCCTACAGGATTACCTTTACCTTGACATACTCAATAAATATATAAACAAAAGTTGCCCGGAGCAAAACAACAGGCGCAGTTCGCAACAGAAACGCCAGCGATATTCGCCACACAGAACAACGACAAAGACACGGGAGTTGATATTGGAAAACGGTCAATCAGGATTACTGCCTTTGGTGGATATGACTTGGGGCAAGCTTTGAGCTCTGTACGCAAACAAGATACGCTAGTATATTAGGATTGATGGTTCGTGTGCCTGGTAACATCTAAACGCAAGCGGATCTAACAGCTCAAGCTACTGTATCATTATTTATTTTGTTTGTTTATTGGAAAGGACATTTCTTCTTCCTTTTCGTCCGCTGTCAGACGTCAACTTATATTTGTGTTCGACGAGAGATCATCCTGATGCTGTCGAAGCGGTCATAGAGCTTGTCAAGTGTTGCCATTGGTTATGGTAACATATGCTTTCTCTGGTCCTCGTAAGTCGGGCAATTTTGCAGCAGATTTTTAGGGGTCCTTTTCCCTGTACCACAGGTGCATTCGTCAGTAGCACCTATCTTAAGTTTATCGAATAGATGGTACATCAGTTTGTTGTGGTCTGTGATTTATTCTGTTCAACTGGTAGTAAGTAACATTTTTTGTCTAGACAGTATGCTCTGTTGTTCATTTGTCCTTGCATCTGGTCCTACTAAACCTTTCGAACTCTTCGTCACACTGGAATTTGGCGGTGGAAACCTTCCCCCTTCTTTCTTCAGTATGTATGAATCCTCGTTGGCAAGGATTTTACAGTGAAATGGAACCCACTGTACCTCGACAGTTATGGGTGCGTACTGCTGGCATAGTTGTGACAGATGTATTGTGTCGCTGCTGTTGTTATTTGCGGATACCCACATAGAGTAGGTTTACTCTTTTGTGCGTCCTGAGAACGACATTAAGTGGAAGGTTGCAGTAGCTTTCCTCACATCCCAAGCGGTGCTAATGGAGGTAGACCAGGGTCCCCCAGACGGGTGTGCTATGATTGGCTTCAACTGCGTGTCGCTCACTACTACGTGGATCACATCGATCCCTCACCTCGTTAGCCAGGCTGCTATAAAAACAGCTCGTTTCCAGGGAGGGATGTTGGGAAGAGGTCAAGGTGACGGCCTTGGCCAGTATATTTTGCCTGACCAGACGTTAGTCATGTGTCATGATTAGTGGTATGGAAATCAAAATCAGAATATAAAATAGTAAACGTAGGAGCATGGAAGTATAGATACACTATATAAGGAATTAGTTAAAACTAGATTAGAGGACTGTGTCCAGGGCGTTGGGTCCTTATCGTAGAGGGGATATACACATGCTGGAAAGGACACAGATAGGAGCGACAAAGCTGATAGTGGGAATCCGGAATTATAGTTATGAGGAAATTCATACAAGGTTTTCGGATTACCTATCCCATCTTCACAATGGACACCAAAACACAACCCCTTATTGAAGTATGATATTCAAATGCAGTTTTCACTGTTAATGGAGCACCGATTATGGGCCATAACTGACAGAAGTTATAACCCGTTTACTCTGGTTCTGAGCGGCTGATTAGTGAAGCGGTAGAGCATAGCAAAGGTCCGAGGTTCAACTTCCGAAAACGGCAGCTCCAGCCAATCCAGCTGTAAATATGTAACTGATTGACGGCTAGAGAAGGGAAAGGGAGCGTGAACTGGCCACACTACCCCACTTCAACAATATGTGGCTTATTACAATGACTGCACAAAAACGTTACCTTCGACGGCAGTGTACGCTATGTGATCAACTTTAACTTGTTGTTTTACCTTTGCTCTCACGATATCGCCTGCTTGCGCCGGCCAGATGAGCCATTGTATGGCTAATGTTCACCGGTAGTTTTCGATGTGTCTAACGTAATATTCGTAATGGCTAACCAACAACGCCTCACAATTATTAAATTAATATAATTAAAGCTGAACGGTTTTTCCGTTCCTTAACAAAATCACTGGTGGACAAATTGAGACGTGCCCTTGTGCCGTTCTTGAGAGACACTTTGTCGGAATCACTCTCATGACCAGCGTGTGTAAAATACAAACAATTCTGATATACAGCGATTGTCCCTGGTGACTGATACGGTAATCCGTGCAGACAAGGCGAAACAAAGATTGGTTGGTCACATGTTGCGACGAACCGATGGTTGATGGAGCGCCGCGACAGCAACCTGATATCCCAATGGTCAAAATATATCGCGGAAAAGAACTATAACGCGTTTGTCAGACTTTCTTTCTTTACACAACAACATCCGAGTCGCCTCTGGAGGAGTGGTTACCATCCACTGGACATCCGAGACGCCACTAGAAGAGTGATTACCATCCACTGGACATCCGAGACGCCACTAGAAGAGTGATTACCATCCACTGGACATCTGAGATGCCTCCAGAAGAGTGATTACCATCCACTGGACATCCGAGACGCCTCTAGAGGAGTGATTACCATCCACTGGACATCCATGACGCCTCTAGAGGAGTAATTACCATCCACTGGACATCCGAGACGCCTCTACATGAGTGGTTACCATCCACTGGACATCCGAGGCGTCTCTAGAGGAGTGATTACCATCCACTGGACATCTGAGACGCCTCTTGAGGAGTGATTACCATCCACTGGACATCCGTGGCCCAAGACATGGTCCACTAACAATGAAGCTGGACCCCGCAGCCACGCTGACTAACGGTTGGTCAAGATCAAGATAGACACACGTCCAATTGAACAATGTTTTCTAGAGAATGTGGCCCCGAGTGTAGGTTATCGCTTGTGTAAGTTTTAATTCGTTTAACGAGCTAGAACACTGCCCAAAACAAACAAAAATGGTCATCGAAGCGAGGCGTATCCTCAGCGTGGCCAACACCGAATATATCCGCTCAACGCTAAAACACAATCTAAGTCGTCACACAATGAAATATAGAACGCTTCATCCCAGACAACATAGCTTCCCAGAATGTTTGCTAAGTGTACAGGTAGGTTGCCTGATAAGTTTGTAAATGAAGAACATCAGATGTTCTAGTTTACACATCTCAAATTGCTTGGTAAGTTTGTATATTGAAGAACATCAGATATTCTAGCTTACACATCTCAAATTGCTTGGTAAGTTTGTATATAGAAGAACATCATATTCTAGCTTGCACATCTGAAATTGCTTGCTAGGTTTGTAGGGAGACGAAAATCATATGTTCTTTATTACAGATTTGAGATTAACTGGTTAATTTGTAGATAGAATACAATCGAATGTTCTTCCTTACACGTCTCAGATAGGTCCATCATTGATCAAGAAAAGGCATCATACCCCGTTGTTGTTGTTGCGCTTGGTGTTGCTGTTGCTGCTGTTATTGTTGTTATTGTTGAATGCCTCCAATGAGTAAGATTACTTTTTTGTGTCATGGAAAGGACGTTAAGTGGCAGGTTCTTGTATATTTCCTCACATCCCTAGCGTATTGATGAAGGCGGACCAGTGTCATCCAGACGGTTGTGCTATGCTAGATATCATCTGCGTGTTATTCACTACTATGGTCCGTTTTTTAGTTCATAAACAAGGCCCGAAGCAATTTTCTACTAAACTGCAAGTCAGATCAAAATGACTTTTCGCATGCAACCTTAGAATATCCATGATGTTAAGGAAACATTTTGTTTTTCCTCTGAAAAAAATTGCTTTATTTTAAAAAATGTATTCATTAGCCTATATCAAAAACAACTCACTGAATTGGACATATATTTAACATGTATACGGTACTCAGTCGTTAAATTTTAACAAATAAATGTCTTGACATTAAAATAAATTGAGTTACATTTTAACAAATATATATTTTGACATTAAAATACATTGAGTTAAAAACAAGTTCCTGATTATCCTGTGCCGCAATTAGATTTTGTCGAATGCTGAAAACAACCAAGGTCATCCATGCCGTTGTCATGTCGTTCAGTTATAGGTGTATCCCGACATCATAGTTTGTGGGGTCGTTATTGTAACATATACTTGCTTTTTCAAAAGTTACATTGAAACAATTTCAAAATGACTTTGAAGTGTACATTTATAACAATGCAGAAGGTTTCCGTTTTACCATAACAGTTCTTCCGCTGGGAATTTATGTATCATTTATATTGCTATATTCATGTCCCAGAGAAACGAACGCAATTGGCGCTTGGTCTGGGCAGGTCATCCTTTAACCGTTGGATTGGACAGGACTCAGTGTCCAATCAGATCAAACAAGGTAGGTAAAGGACATTTGACGATTTCGACAGAGATGTCATAAAACGGGAGATATTGAAACTGTTGACGAAAAATGAACGTGTTACTCTACTGAAACTAAAAATACATTACAATCCGACTGCAGATTTTAAGTTTAAAAAAAAAAAAACTCTTTCTAAAACTTTAAGAGCCGCCGTCTTCAGGCGGTAGGAATATTATATGTGAAAAGCCACATTTGATTGCTGCCCGAAGCAAATACACGAGACAGATACGTGAATGGTGTAGAAAAGGCTATAGTATTGTACACTTAGATGGATCCTGGGTCAATGCTCACCACACATATGGTAAGGAATGGCAACCAGTTGACGATGAACAAGAAAGACAAACTCCAAGCAGCAAAGGGCAGCGCATTATACTAACGCATGTAGGAAGTAGTGAAAATGGGCTTGTCTATGACACTGAGCTTATTACCAAACAGAAAGAAATGACGGGAGAGACTACTGCACTGAAACGAATGGACAAATTGTCAGGCAGTGGATGACGAATGAACTGCTTCACATTCTGGATAGACCGGCATGCCTAGTAATGGATAATGCATCCTATCACAATGCAGAATCAGAGGAGAAAAAAGTACCAACTGCATCAAATATGAAAGCTCAAATTAGGGCATGGTTAGTTAAGGAAAACGTGAACTTCAAAGACACGTATTTGGTAAGGGTTGTTGCAGCTTGCGAGGAAGACAAATAAGACAGAGGTGTATCATATTGATAAAATCATTAAAGAGTACCGTTACCCCTCTCTGCGACTACCTGTATATCATGTACATCTAACCCCTATAGAGCTTGTGTTGGCTAAAGTCAAAAGACAAATTTACGAACAGAACAGGACATTTAAAATAAGTGGTGTTGAAGTGCTGACACGTAAGTACCTTTCAAAAATAGACATTCAGTTCTGGAAGACGTGTGTTGAACATGTACTCCGGAAAGAGGCACACTAATGGCAGCGAGATGGATTACAATTTTTCTAGTCAGTAACAATTATCAATATCTTTGAATCGACATACTCGGATGATAAATACCATGTGTTGTAGAGATATTGATTAGTTGACGTTGACGAATTAGCATATGTTTTTCAAAACAATTAGGTGTACAAACAATGGCAACAAACACATTTCAATATTCAAATGCGTTTCACAACATAAAATTAACTGCGCAGTTGAAACAACTTTGGAGATCTAAGGGTGACCGAAGGGATATACTAACTGTTGCATATTGGTGCCATTTTTAATATTGTACATAAAGAGCAACACAAACAATCAATTGATTTATCAAGACATTATGAAGATACGCTTATGAACGAGCTGCGTACTGTAAATTCTTAAATTTAATGCCATTTCTTTGCAATGGACCTAAAAGATCAAAAGAATTCGCCAATGTGCAAATATCTTGACAACTATGGGCTAAACAATATCAATGTTTTAGCGTCATTGATATTCTAAGTCTGCATCATCATCATTTGTATCTGACATGCAGTTTAGTAGAAAATTGCTTCCGACCCTGTAAATGAATTATAAGACGGACTATACGAGGTAAGTCGATGTAGGCTATGGGAGGTAATGGAGGAATATGGTGTTGAGCGTCGATTACTAGTGCCTTGTACGTAAACAGTAAAGGTACAGTACGAACGTATACAGGTATGGCGCATCTGTATCTAGTGCCGAGTGATATACGACAGGAGTTTTCTTTGTCAATTTGTGTTCGTAATTTACATGGACACAGTTGGCTAACCCCCATGAAGAGTCCCTCAATGAACTTTGTTTGCTGATGATCAGGTCATCTTTTACCAAATAGAGAAGATCTACACTACCTGAACTTTCTTCATTTCGCCTGCAACGAATATGACTTGAAGATCAACACAGACAAGACAGAGACTATGTCGACTTCACGTTAACAAATATAGATACGTTTCCACATCAGTGACAATGGTATCAAGTAAGTAAGGGAGTTCAATTACATATGCAGTATGTTCACTGATGACGGCAGAGTAGACAGAGAGATCGCACATACAATTCAGAAGTCTAACATAGGCCACTATCTTCTTCTTCTTCTTCTGCGTACACAGTCAGACAGTAACTATTATTTTTTCGAAAAAAGCGGCGGTCATCCTGAGACTCTCGCCACTACCATAGAGCTTGTCTTGCAGTTCCACTGGCAATGGCCACATCTGCTCTCTCTGATCCTCGTATGTCGGGCAGTTCTGCAGCAGATGTTCAGTGGTCATTTTACCAGTACCGCACGGGCATTCGTCGGTACACCCTATTTTCAATTTGTTGAATAGGTGGTACCTCAGTCTGTTGTGGCCAATGCGAAGTCTGAAGACAACGACCTGCTCTCTTCGGTTCAACTGGTAATAGGCATCGTTTTTGGTGTAACCAGTATGTTCGGTTTCCCATTTGGTCATGTATCTGGCTTTGATAAGCCGTTTTGACTCTTCGTACGTCATACTGGTATCTGTTTGTGGTAGCCTTGCACCTTCTTTTGCCAGTCTGTCTGCCTCCTCGTTGCCTTGGATGTTGCAGTGTGACGGAACCCACTGTACCACTACCCTTTTTGGTGCGGACTGCTGGCACAGTTTGCAGAGTGCTGCTCTTAAGTCATTAAGCTCAGTGTTTTTCTGGCTTTTTAGCGCTGTGACTACGGCGAGAGCATCTGTCAGCAGGACTATATGGCTCTCATTTTCACTGTGTGTTACCATTTCTTCCACTGCCGCCCTCAGTGCCTCTGCCTCCGCTCTGAAATTGCTTGTGTACTTACCAGTAGCGAATGACAGTGTTATTTTTCTGCCATTTGGTAGGTTCAGGAATGCTCCTGCCCCTCCGTTCTGTGTAGTGTTTGTTACAGAACCGTCGGTGTATGCATGGGTCCAGTCCATGCTTGGGTAGCTTTTCGTTATGAAGCTTAGGGTAGTGTCTCTCCTTTCTTTTTCAGTCTGGCAGTTTTTGTTTGCAATACCTGGTATATTTTCTACCACCTCTGGAAATATATCCTGCCTCCAAGTAGGTTTTCGTACAGTAGTGATGGGTTTTGGTGTTGTTAGTGCGTTTATGGGATCTTCGTGCATCTTTGCTTTGGCTATTTCTGCAAAGTTTCTCCGCTTTAGTTTCCCATTTCCCAAATTGTTTAGTCTCTGGTGCATTGGATGGTCAGTCAGTCTTCGGAGTTTCTCTGACTGCAGCTGGGCTCTGCAGTCTCTTCTATTGGTCATGGATTGCAGTTTTGTAATCTTTTCAAGTTCTACAATTGGCGTTGACTTCATGCCACCTGTTATAATTCTCATGGCTTGGTTTTGAAGTTTGTTAACTTTATCGAAGTTCGCCTTCGCTGCTGTTGTCCATGCCGCAATGCCATACTCGAGAAATGGTCTCACTCTTCCAGTGTACAGTTTCTTTAGTATGCCTTCGTCTGCTCCCCAGCTTGTGCCAGCAAGTTTCCTCATGATCGCCATTCTTTCTCTGGCTTTCATTCGGTTTCTCTCAATCTGACTTTTCCATGTCATGCGCCGATCAAATGTGACTCCCAGATAGGTTGAGTTGTCGTTTGGCTGCAGGATTTTGCCATTTAGACTTAATTTGGTACTTTGGGGTTTTAATGAGAGCGAGAATATTGTGCACGTGGTTTTCTCCTCGTTTATTTTGACCAGCCATGAGTTCGCCCACTCTTCCAGCGATGTTAGGGCCGTCTGCATCCGATTTCTTGCTATGGTGAGATTCTTTTCAGAGGTCCACATAGCCAGATCGTCTGCAAACATTGAGCTATGGACTCTTCTTGGTATATTCTCTGTAATATCGTTTATATATACCAGGAAGAGTGTGGGTGACAATACTCCCCCTTGGGGTACTCCCTGCTCGAGTGTCACCTTTTTGCTCATCTGCCCTTGTACTTGGACTCTGGCCGTTCTTTGTTTGAGGTAGTGGTTGATCCACTTGTACATCTTCCCACAGACATCACTTCTTCTTAGCTTGACTCTTAAGTCCATCCTTCCAGACTTTGTCAAATGCCTTTTCCAGATCCACCCAAACAGCTACTGTGTGTTTCTGTGCCTGGTAGGCATCTTCTATCTCCTGGGCTATGAGGATGACCTGGTCCTCAGTGGATCTGTGCTGTCTAAAGCCGGCTTGCTGTGGAATTAGTATTCGTTTTTCTTCCAGATGTCACATCAGTCTGGTGTTTATCATCCGTTCCATCAGCTTGCCGACACAGCTCAGTAGGCTTATGGGCCTGTATCCATTTGGATCTGTTTTGTCCTTTCCTGTTTTTGGTACTGGTACCAGTATTGCATCTTTCCATGCCTGTGGTACAATTCCCCTTTTCCAACTTTGGTTTAGGACCGATAGCAGTTTCTTCTTCGCTGTTTGGCCCAGCCCCATCAGCATTTCGTTTGTTATCCCGTCTTTTCCGGGAGATTTCCTTTTCTTTAGTGTTCTCATAGCCTCTTCCATTTCGCGCATTGTTAGTTTGGCCATCATGTGCTCTTCAGGAGCCGTATTTATGTTTTCGTGTCCCTTTAGCTCTTCGCTAATGTCTGTATGCTTATCTGCAGGGATCTCGATGTGGTTTGCTCTGGCATAGTGATCGACAAAGGCGTTTGCGGCTTTCTTACCTGTGATCAAGTTCTCGCCCTGCTTGATGGTAATTTGTTTATTTGACGGGGTTTCGTCATTCATGGCTCTGACTAGCTTCCATAGCTTGTTCCCTTCTTTGTCCAGGTTTAGACTTTCCGTTTTATTTTTCCAGCTTTCTCTTGCTGTTTGCTTGAGAGTGTGTTTGTACTTCGCCGCGGCGGCTTTGAGGGCGATGTTTGCCTCCATTGATTTTTCTCGTTCTGCCATGTTCCTAGCATTTGTTACTGCATCTTCCACTGTCTGTAACTCATCATTCCAGTAGGGCTTATAGTTTTTCCTTGCTCCTCTTGGGATGGTTTCAGTGGCGGCTTGCATTATTGCCTTGCTTAGGCTCTCTACCATTGGCTTCATTTTGGTGTTTCGTGTGTTGATGGTTTCACACAGCCCATCTGTCAGGATTGCAAATCTGTCCCAGTCGGCTCGTTTGTAATTCCAACGTGGGAGCGGTTTTGTTTCCTGTGGGCCTACTTCCATGTCAATGGTTAGCCTGATCGGCCTGTGGTCGCTACCTGGAGTCGAGGTGGTATGCCATGTTCTTGAATAGAAGCTAGGGCTATCCTCCGGCCTATTGATTAGGGAGAGATTTGCATCTATCTCCCAATCTTCCACTTCGTCACCTCTGCTGTCCGTGTCAGAGTATCCCCATCTCTCCGAGTGGCTGTTGAAATCTCCAACTACTATGCAGTTGGAGTCTCTGACCTGCATACTCGAGAGCGATAGGTCTCTGTTTGGTGGTCCGTACAGATTTAAAATGCGGAGCTTCGTCTCTTGAGCCATTATGTCAACTCCTACAATTTCTGCTTGTCCGGTGTGATTGACAGGTACCGCGCTACTCGGTATGCTGTTTCTGGTCAGTATCAGGACCCCTCCTTTGTGGCCTTCTCTATCTAGACGGAAGGTCTGATATCCTCTGATTGAGAATTTAAGGTTATTGTTGAGGTGCGTTTCCTGGATACATGCCACGTCAATCTTACCTTCACGCAGGTGGTGTGTTAGGGAAAGTTTTTTGTTACTGACTCCCTCCGCATTCCACTGTAGTATTTTGAGGGTCTTGAGGTTTTGGCCAATAGACGTTGCCCCATAGCCATGTGCCTTGACTCCACGACACATGGGTGGGTGACCACCAGTAGTCAAGGGTGGGCCCCTTCGAGGCGTGAGGTTCGGCACTATCGCTGCCTGGCGGGACTCCGCAGGATGAGCGCCATACGTTTTTTCTAATAGGTTGTACTGCCATCATACTGTGATTTACGTTGCACTGTTTTGTTAGGCTTGCGGCCCCGTGCATCCGATTTCAACAGGCGTTTCTGTAGGGATGCTCTCCTTAGCCTTTGGCTGTCCCCAGCCTATCTGCAAGGCAGCAGTTGTTTACGATCAGAGTTTTCTTTCTTATGGAAGTTGTCTTACAAGACTATCGAGTCTTCACTATTCGTGTCTATAGGGTGCAATGATGATATGTGATGATATATGAGATGGACTGGTTTACCCGGAAGAGAGGCAGTCCAGTGTGTCTGTATCCCAGGATCGTCACGTCCTGCCAGGAACGTAGCATTTGCATGTGAGTGGGGTATCTCTTTTTCCCTTTATTTTCTTGGCTTCTATGCAGGGATGGTACGCCTAGCATTCCCCGCCACCTGGGATGTTGACACAGTGGGGCAGGTGTGCAATGTCCGCTGGTCTGCATCTCTTCTGCGTCCAGTATGATAGTTATATGGCTGATAACGTACAGAGGTATATATCGTAGCCGGAGTGCATTCAGCCAGAGGACAAGCCTGGTAATGTCACAGAGATGTTGTTCGCCTGATGTGCGGACAACTCTCATGGTCAGTGGTTGAGTCTTGACAGTTCACAGTGAGGTGGCTGCTCTACTGTTTTCGACACCCCGACCAGGTACTAAGTCTTTGGTTGGTGTTTTCGCACCCCATCGCCGTATAGGGTGAGTATCAAGCAGTTGTCCGCCCGCTTTGATTGGCGGACGGCAAGGACCTCTTACTGTGGCTCTACCTGATAGGGCTGGGGCGCAAGCCCCAGGTCCCGATCCTGTATGAGCCTCCCATTGCAGTGGTGCTGAGATTGTGGGCGGGATTGCGGCTTACAAGGGTTCGGCCGTAATCCCCCACATGGTAGCCTCGCGCCCTTGGCTTATCAGCCTGGTGCGTGAACCAAAGTGTCTGCGGCTCCTCTCGATTTGAGCTGGTTTTCCGTAGCAACGCCCTGTCATTTGTAGGGTAAATCTGACCTGTCTTCAGATGATCTATTTCCAGCACCCGTTCACTATTTGGTCAGACTAATTTATTGAGGGCTTTTGTTTGTCAATGACCAGGTATTTGAAATCTGCGGTTTCTGCGGAGTTAAACACGATTTCCGTACCGTTCTTTCATTTGAGTGTTTGAGAGCTGACTTGTCATCCGTGAGTCTAATACCAGCGTACGTTCATTATTAGACCCAAACGGCAGTGCTCTCGATTTGTCAGTTGTTCTACAGTATTGGCGTGTTCAGTCAAATTAAGCCGCAGGTTCCACACCTGGTGGTGCCCTTCCGTCAATTCCCTTAGCGAGACAATCAAGTTTCTTAGAGGGTAGCCCCAAATTTTCGAGGGTCTAATTCCAGCACATGTTCTCTATTAGACCCCACGAAGGTGTACTTTTTGATAGTCATTCTGCAGTATTGGCGTGTTAAGTTAACTTAGGTCTCAGGCTCCACTCCTGATAGTGCTCTTCCGTCAATTCCTTTATCAAACACTGGATGCAGACCAAACCGGGCCACAGGGGGCATAACCCCAGATTTCTGGGGGTCTAAGTCCAGCACCAGTTCCATATTAGACCCCAGAGGAGTGGTCTCGGCATGTCAATCATTTCAGTGTTGGCCGTGTTGAGTCAAATTAAGCCGCAGGCTCCACTCCTGGTGGTGCCCTTCCGTCAATTCCTTTAAGTTTCAGCTTTGCAACCATACTTCCCCCGGAACCCAAACACTTTGGTTTCCCGGAAGCTGCCCGCAGAGTCATCGAAGCAACTCCTGCGGATCGCTAGTCGGCATCGTTTATGGTCAGAACTACGACGGTATCTGATCGTCTTCGCGCCTCTGACTTTCGTTCTTGATTAATGAAAACATTCTTGACAAATGCTTTCGCAGTAGCTCGTCTTGCGGCGATCCAAGAATTTCACCTCTAACGCCGCAATACGAATGCCCCCGTTTGTCCCTGTTAATCATTACCTCCAGTTCCGAAAACCAACAAAATAGAACCGAGGTCCTATTCCATTATTCCATGCACCATTATTCAGGCAGCCGAGGCCTGCTTTAAACACTCTAATTTTTTCAAAGTAAACGCGCCGGCCACCCAGGACGCTCAGCGAAGAGCACCCGTGGGAGAGAGCCGGCAGACGGTAGGGCAGGAGACAACGATCTAAGTACACCGATTTTAAACACTGTATCGTGCTACTGCCAACTAATAGTATTATGATAAATACTGTGTACATTCCTTCAATGTGATACCAATGAAAAGTTTGGTTCTAACTAGAAACACATACGAGTAAGAACCAGAGCTGTGAGATGCGCCGTGTGAGAAATGCAGCTGGAAAGACAATTCGTGTCCGAATACACAACACCAAGCTGACGCAGACAGTGGAGACAGGCCCAGTTAGTGCCTAAATTGACGCTCAACAATTCCAGTGGTTTAGTCATTTAGTCAAAATGCATTATGACCGGCCTGCAGCGAGAGCGTATCATATACAGGATTCAGGTCCACGAGCAAGAGACAGACCTTGACGTTGCTGGTGGAGTGTGTTTCTGGCACACTTAGAAAGTTACACCTTACGACAGCACAGATCTCATACTTGGCGATAACAGAAAATATACGCATCACACCACTCTGCCACGTTGTATGGCAAGAGCAGTTAGACAAAAGAAGAAGTCGGTATGTACGTCCTGTAAGGCACAAGTGTTGATAGCGAAATCATTAAGAAAGAAGAGAGATCTAAGATGGCTGCTTCTTTCACTTTAGTGCCTGTAGACGTATCAGTTTTAATAGCGTTCCATTACGTCTTAAAACTGAAATGAACATCAATAACGGAACCATACTTAACATCAGCAAGCAAGGCAGGACATATCACGAAAAAGAACTTGTGGGTCAGCACACAGCCGTGTTTGACTCCTTTTATGACTGGGAAGGTTCAGACACTTCTTAGACATTCAGTGCACGAGCCATCGCGTCATCGTCGTCAAACTGGGGGACAACTGTCACGAATGCGTCTGGACAGCTGAGTTGTTTTCTCCTCAAAAGATCGTCTGTGTTGACAATGTGAAAGACCGTATCCAGGTCAACAAAAGTTATGTTCGATCACCTCTCCTTATTAAACAGCATGTCCGTGACATTTCTTCTTATTTTACGAAATTGATTATCATATCGACCATGCAGCGAGGGCGTTGGAAACCAGTCTGGATGTAGCTCGCTAAAGCTGATGTGTTGGTAGGTTGGTTTGTTGGTTGGTTTGTTATTGATCCAGCGTATGAGTGGGGGCGTGGGCGAGGGAGGGGTGGTACTTGTTGACCCGATGTCAAGTAGTGGTATCTACAAGTATCTCGTCACGCTATTTCCGTTCAGCCCTACGTCTGCGAAGGCTGGACTGTATACTCTTGACACGCAAGGAGGTTAAGCCACTTCCACACAGGTTGCATGAGGCGAATATCCCGCATTCAAAAGATCGTGTCACTGACATGGAGGTTCTGTCTCGAGGTATAACATGCCCAGCATCCATGCATTGCTAGAAAAAGCACAACTAGGATGGGCCGAACACCTCGTCCGTATGTCAGACGAGCGGCTCCCAAAGAAGCTTCTCTACGGCGAGCTGAGAGAAAGATGGCGCGAGAGAGGGCGCCAACAGAAACGTTTTAAAGATAGTCTGAGGAACTCACTGAAAAGTTGCCAGATAGATATCACCACCTGGAAATGTGTCTTGCGCAAAACAGATCTGACTGGAGAAGCGCAGTCAAAGCGGCTGTAGCTACCACCGAGGACCACCGTGTTGTGAAAGCGCAGAGCAGACGCGAGACCCGGAAATCACGAACAGCGGGAACACCATCACCTTCTACACCCCTAGTGTGCCAGTTATGTGGCAGATGTGTTCGTGCCTGTTCAGCCACATGCGCACAGACACAAAATAGGAAAATCAGTGACAAGGATGATGTCGGCGGTCCTCATCGACAACGATGGCCAGCTACTACTACGTTGCTCGAAGACGCCTTTCTATTCGCCCGACCAGCTGATGGTTTTACCAGTTAAGTATGCCAGGTCAAGTTTTCACCTGCTTAGGTAGACATGTCTCGCCAAGACTAACCTCAACTGGCTTAGTCGGCTAGTCACAGCGGTGGCCCGGGTGTTGTCGCTGGGCATAATACAGATTAAAACCGAGTGGCAGGTGAGGAGAAATGTGGGCGAACCATTTCGAGTGGAAGCAGATGTTTTTTTTTCTCTCCATAAGTAACTCATGTAACCTTTCCCTACAACTTCACCATAAGTACTATTTTTCCCCACAACTTCACCATAAGTACTACCTTTCCCTACAACCTCACTATGAGTACCCTGTCCCTACAACCTCACCATAAGTTCTACCTTTTCCTACAACCTCACCATAAGTACTAGCTTTCCCTACAACCTCACCATGAGTACCCTGTCCTACAACCTCACGATAAGTACTACCTTTTCCTACAACCTCACCATAAGTTCTACCTTTCCTTACAACCTCCCCATGAGTACTATCTTTCCCTACAACTTAACCAAAAGTACTACCTTTCCCTACAACCTCACCATAAGTTCTACCTTTCACTACAACTTCACCATAAGTGCTACATTTCCTTACAACTTCACCATAAGTACTACATTTCTTTACAACCTCACCACAAGTACTACCTTTCCCTACAGCTTCACCATAAGTACTACATTTCCTTACAACCTCACCACAAGTACTACCTTTCCCTACAACCTCACCATAAGTACTGCATTTCCCTATAACCTCACCATAAGTACCAATTCTCTCTACTACGTCACTAGAAATGCTGCCTTCTTATGCAACATCGCTAGGTACCATTCTTAAAATACGTCAAACATTAACAAATGGGTGTATTGTCCAATAATTCCTTATTAATGTTAAGACTAGCGAGTCCATTACATCGGAATCAATGCATTTAGTTAACAGTACTTCGCCCCTCACACGCCACACTTCTTGTTAAGTCCAACCAAGGGAAGCAATCGTATGGAGGAATAATTTTCTGAGCTCATAACTGGGAACGATTGCAGCCGATGCCATGGTACTCCTATCCAATCACAATGGACACAGCAGGTCGAGTGTGGAATAGCTTTCTGTGTACGTTAGCTCTCAACGTAACACTCTTTATAATATACCTGGAATAAAATGGTAATTAGCCAGGTTTTTTACTAGGAAGATGTAGATGAAGATGAAGCAAAGATGATGCAGAAACTGGAGAAGAACATGCAAAAGAAACACAAGAAGAAGGCGCAGATGAAATAGAAGAAGAAGAAGAAGACGAAAAATAAGACGAAGAAGAAGAGCAGAAGTAGATAAAGAAAAAGAAATTACAATAAATGGAAGATGAAAGAAAAAAACAGAAAGAAATAACTTGAAAATAAAGAGAGAAAGCATTATGAGAAAGATGAAGTACATGAAAACGAAGAAGCAGACACAGAAGAAGAATACGTTTATTCAGAACACAATGAACAATAAAATAAAACGATGGTAGTGAGGAGGAGAGGGGATATGATGATGGAGAAGAAGAAAAAGACGAAGAAAAGTAAGAGGAATAAGAAAATAAAGAAGATTTGATGATGAAGATGAGGATGATGAGTGGGTAAAAGTATAATTCGAAAAAAAATCGAAAGTATCGAGATGAAATTAACCATTACAAGAGGAGAGCTTCAAATAAAAACTTTAAACATATTTCTTTTTTGGAATTTATTATGAAAAAGTGAAATACAACTGTATCATTGTTTCGACTTATTCAAGAGATACAAGTCGATAAAAGTCCACCAGAGTCTATACAATGCATGGGTTCCTGCTGAACAAAATGTCTTTTGGTGGCGTGTTTAACCACTTATGCACCACTGGCTGAACCTCTTCACAGGACCTGGAAATCTTCCCTCCCATTGTCTCCTTTAGTTTGGACAACTAAAGGAGGCATTGGGAGGGAAGACTTTCAGGTCCGATGAAGAGGTCCATCAGGTGGTGCATAAGTTCGTTGGTTTGTTGGTTGGTTTGTTCGTTGGTTGGTTAGTTTGTATTGGTTTGTTAGTTGTTTGGTTGGTTTGTTGGTTTGTTGGTCGGTTGGTAGGTTTGTCGGTTGGTATGTTGGTTGATTTGATGGTTGGTTTGTTGGTTGGTTTGTTGGTTGGATGGTCTGTTTGTTCGACTGTTGGTTGGTTTGTTGGTTGGTTTGGTGGTTGGTTTGTTGGTTGGTTTGTTGGTTAGTTGCTTTTTTGTTGGTTATGTTTGTTTGTTTCTTGGTTTGTTTGTTGGTTGGTTTGTTGATTGGTTTGTTGGTTGGTTTGGGTTTGGTTGGTTTATTGGTTGTTTGGTTTATTAGTTGGCTTGTTGGTTTGTTTGTTGATTCGTTGGTTTGTTGGTTGGTAGGTTTGTTGGTTGGTATGTTATTTGATTTGTTGGTTGGTTTGATGATTAGTCTGTTGGTTGGTTTGTTGGTTGGATGGTCTGTTTGTTGGATTATTGGTTGGTTTGTTTGTTGGTTTTTTTGTTGGTCGGTTTGTTGGTTGGTTGTATTTGTTGGTTGGTTGGTTTGTTGGTTGGTTTGTTGGTTGGTTCGTTGGTTTATTGGTTGGTTTGTTTGATGGTTTGTTGGTTGGTTTGTTAGTTGGTTTGTCTGTAGATTGGTTGGTTGGTTTGTTGGCTAGTTTGTTAGCTGGTTGGTTGGTCTGTTGATTGGTTGGTTATTCTGTTGGTTGGTTGATTTGTTCTTTGGTTGGTTGAATTGGTTGGTTTGTTGGTTGGTTTGTTGATTGGTGTGTTAGTTAGTTGGTTGGTAGGTTTGTTGGTTGGTATGCTGGTTGATTTGTTGGTTGGTTTGTTGATTTTTTTGTTTGGTGGATGTTCTGTTCGTTTGTTTGTTGGTTGAATGGTCTATTTGTTGGATTGTTGGTTGGTTTGGTGGTTGGTTTGTTTGATAGTTTCTTGGTTGGTTGGTTGGTTGTATTTGTTGGTTTGTTGGTTGGTTGGTTTGTTAGTTGGTAGGTTTGTTGGTTTGTTTGTTGGTTGGTTTATTG
Source organism: Ariolimax columbianus (assembly GCA_036924085.1). NCBI lineage: Eukaryota > Metazoa > Mollusca > Gastropoda > Stylommatophora > Arionidae > Ariolimax > Ariolimax columbianus. Next base: position 34,149,001 of record JAVGWX010000019.1, on the reverse strand, counting down.
GTTTGTTTGTTGGTTGGTATGTTTGTTGGTTGGTTGGTAGGTCTATCGGTTGGTATGTTGGTTGATTTGTTGGTTCGTTTATTGGTTGGTTTGTCGGTTAGTTTGTTGGTTGGTTCGTTTTTTTTTGGTGGTTGTGTTTGTTTATTGGTTGGTTGGTTGGTTGGTTTGTTTGTTTGTTTGTTGGTTTGTTTGATTGTGTGTTGGTTGGATGGTTGTTCGTTGGTTTGTTGGTTGGATGGTCTATTTGTTGGATTGTTGGTTGGTTTGTTAGTTGGTTTGTCTGTAGATTGGTTGGTTGGTTTGTTAGTTGGTTGGTTTGTTGGCTGTTTTGTTGGTTGGTTGGTTGGTCTGTTGGTTGATTTGTTCTTTGGTTGGTTGTATTGGTTGGTTTGTGTGTTAGTTAGTTGGTTGGTAGGTTTGATGGTTGGTATGCTGGTTGATTTGTTGGTTGATTTGTTAGTTGGTTTGTTGATTAATTTGTTGGTTGGTTTGTTGGTTGGATGGTCTGTTCGTTGGTTTGTTGGTTTAATTGTCTGTTTGTTGGATTGTTGGTTGGTTTGTTGTTTGGCTTGGTGGTTGGTTTGTTGGTTGGTTTGTTGGTTGGTTGGTTTTTTGTGTTTGTTGGTTTGTTGGTTGGTAGGTTTGTTTGTTGGTATGTTGGTTTGTTTGTTGGTTAGTTTGTTGATTGGTTTGTTGGTGGTAAGTTTGTTGGTTGTTTTGTTGGTTTGTTGGTTTGTTGGTTTATTAGTTGGTTTGTTAGTTTGTTTGTTGATTGGTTGGTTTGTTGGTTGGTATGTTTGTTGGTTGGTTGGTAGGTTTGTCGGTCGGTATGTTGGTTGATTTGTTGGTATGTTTATCTGCTGGTTTGTTGGTTGGTTTGTTTGTTGGTTGGTAGGATTGTTGGTTGGTCTGTTTCTTGATTTATTGGTTGGTTTGTTGGTTTGTTGGATGGTTTGTTGGTTGGTGTGTTAGTTAGTTGGTTGGTAGGCTTAATGGTTGGTATGCTGGTTGATTTGTAGGTTGATTTGTTGGTGGGTTTGTTGATTAGTTTGTTGGTTGGTTTGTTGGTTGGTTTGTTGGTTGGATGGTCTGTTTGTTGGATTGTTGGTTGGTTTGTTGGTTGGTTTGGTGGTTGGTTTGTCGGTTGGTTTGTTGGTTGGTTGGTTGGTTGTGTTTGTTGGTTTGTTTATTGGTTGGTTTGCTGGTTTATAGGTTTGTTGGTTGGTATGTCGGTTGGTTTGTTGGTTGCTTTGTTGATTGGTTTGTTAGTAGGTTTGTTGGTTTATTGATTTATTCGTTGGTTTGTACGTTGGTTTGTTCGTTGGTTGGTTAGTTTGTTGGTTGGTTTGTCGGTTGGTTGGTTTATTAATTGGTTTTTTGTTGGTTGGTTTGTTGGTTCGTTTATTGGTTGGTATGTTTGTTGGTTGGTTTGTAGGTTTATCGGTTGGTTGATTTGTTGGTTCGTTTGTTGGTTGGTTTGTTGGTTGGATTGTTGGTTAGTTTGTTGGTTGGTTTGTGGTTTTTGTTGGTTATGTTTGTTGGTTGGTTGGTTTGTGGGTTTTTTTGGTTATGTTTGTTGGTTGGTTGGTTTGTTTGTTGTTTGGTTTGTTTGATGGTTTGTTGGTTGGTTTGTTAGTAGATTGGTTGGTTGGTTTGTTAGTTGGTTGGTTTATTGCCTGGTTTGTTGGTTTATTGGTTGGTTGGTCTGTTGGTTGGTTGATTTGTTCTTTGGTTGGTTGTATTGGTTGGTTGGTTTGTTGGTTGGTGTGTTAATTAGTTGGTTGGTTGGTTTGTTTGTTGGTTTGTTGATTAGTTTGTTCGTTAGTTTGTTGGTTGGTTTGTTTGTTGGATTGTTGGTTGGTTTGTTGGTTGGTTTGGTGGTTGGTTTGTTAGTTGGTTGGTTAGTTAGTTGTGTTTGTTGGTTTGTTTGATGGTTTGTTTGTTGGTTGGTAGGTTTGTTGGTTAGTATGTTGGTTTGTTTGTTCATTGGTTTGTTGGTTTGTTTGTTGGTTGTTTTATTGGTTGGTTTGTTGGATGGTTTGTTGGATGGTTTGTTTGTTGGTTATACGTTTATTGGTTGGTTTATTGGTTGGTATGTTTGTTGGTCGGTTTGTAGGTTTGTCGGTTGGTATGTTGGTAGATTTTTTGGTTGGTTTGCTGGTTGGTTGGTATGTTGGTTCGTTTGTTCGTTGGTTGGTTAGTCTGTTGGTTGGTTTATTGGTTGGCGTGTTGGTCTGTTTGTTGATTGGTCAGTTTGTTGGTTGGTAGGTTTGTTGGTTGGTATGTTGGTTGATTTGTTGGTTGGTTTGTTGGTTTGATTGGTAGTCGTTTTGTTGGTGGATGGTCTGTTTCCTGATTTATTGGTTGGTTTGTTGGTTGGTTTGTTGGAGGTTTTTTTTGGTTGGTTTGTTAGTTTATTTGTCTTTATGTTGGTTGGTTGGTTTGTTGTTTGGTTGGTTTATTGGTTTGTTGGCTGGTTTGTTGGTTGGTTGGCTGGTCTGTTGGTTGGTTAGTTTGTTCTTTGGTTGGTTTGTCGGTTTATTTGTTTGTTGGTGTGTTTGTTGGTTTGTTGGTTGGATTGTGTTATTTGGATTGTTTGTTGGTTTGTTGGTTGGTTTGGTGCTTGATTTGTTGGTTAGTTTGTTAGTTGGTTTTTTGTGTTTGTTAGTTTGTTGGTTTGTTGGTTGGTGGGATGGTTGGTTGGTTGGTTAGTTGGTCTATTGGTTAGTTGGTCTGTTGGTTGGTTGGTTTGTTAGTTGGTTGCTGTGTTGGTTTGTTGGCTGGTTTGTTGGTTGGTTTGTTCTTTGGTTGGTTTTGTGGTTGGTTTGTTGGTTGGTTTGTTGGCTGGTCTGTTGGTTGGTTTGTTCTTTGGTTGGTTTTATGGTTGGTTTGTTGGTTGGTTTATTGGTTAGTTTATTGGTTGGTTTGTTGGTTGGTTGCTGGTTTGTTTGTTGGTTGGTTTGTTGGTTGGTTGGTTTGTTAGTTGGTTGCTTTGTTGGCTAGTATAATGGTTTGGTTGGTTGGTTTGTTAGTTGGTTGCTTTGTTGGTGTGTTGGCTGGTCTGTTGGTTCGTTTGTTCTTTGGTTGGTTTTGTGCTTGGTTTGTAGGTTGGTTTGTTTGTAATTTGTTGGCTGGTCTGTTGGTTGGTTTGTTCCTTGGTTGGTTTTGTGGATGGTTTGTTGGTTGGTTTGTTTGTTGGTTTGTTGGTAGGTTTGTTGGTCGGATGGTCTGTTCGTTGGTTTGTTGGTTGGATGGTCTGTTTGATGGTCTGTTTGTTGGATTGTTGGTTGCCTTGTTGGTTGGTTTCGTGGTTGGTTTGTCGGTTGGTTAGTTTGTTGGTTGGTTGGTTTGTTGGTTGGTATGTTGGTTGGTTTGTTGATTGGTTTGTTGGTTGGTTTGTTGCTTGGTTGGTTTATTGGTATGTGTGTTGGTTTGTTGGTTGGTTTGTTCATAGGTTGATAAGTTTATTGGTTGGTTTGTTGGTTAGTTGGTTTATTAGTTGGTTTGTTAGTTTGTTTGTTGATTGGTTGGTTTGTTGGTTGGTATGTTTGTTGGTTGGTTGGTAGGTTTGTCAGTTAGTATGTTTGTTGATTTGTTGGTAGGTTTGTTGGTTGGTTTGTTTGTTGGTCTGTTGATTGGTAGGTTGGTTTGTTAGTTGGTTGCTGTGTTTGTTTGTTTGCTGGTTTGTTCTTTGGTTGGTTTTGTGGTTGGTTTGTTGGTTGGTTTGTTGGTTGTTTTTTTGGCTGGTTTCTTGGTTGGTTTGTTTGTTGGTTTGTTGGTTCGTTGGTTTGTTAGTTGGTTGCTTTGTTAGTTTGTTGGCTGGTCTGTTGATTGGTTGGTTGGTTTGTTAGTTGGTTGCTGTGTTGGTTTGTTGGCTGGTTTTTTGGTTGGTTTGTTCTTTGGTTGGTTTTGCGGTTGGTTTGTTGGTTGGTTTTTTTTATTTGGTTTGTTGGTTAATTTGTTGGTTGGTTTGTTGGTTGCTTTGTTAGTTTGTTGGCTGGTCAGTTGGTTGGTTTGTTTGTTGGTTGCTGTGTTGGTGTGTTGGCTGGTTTGTTGGTTGGTTTGATGGTTGGTTTGTTGGTTGGTTGGTTTGTTAGTTGGTTGCTGTGTTGGTTTGTTGGCTGGTTTGTTGGTTGGTTTGTTCTTTGGTTGGTTTTGTGGTTGGTTTGTTGGTTTTTTTGTTGGTTAGTTTCTTGGTTGGTTTGTTTGTTGGTTGGTTGGTTTGTTGGTTGGTTGCTTTGTTAGTTTGTTGGCTGGTCTGTTGGTTGGTTGGTTGGTTTGTTTGTTAGTTGGTTGCTTCGTTGGTTTGTTGGCTGGTCTGTTGGTTGGTTTGTTCTTTGATTGGTTTTGTGGTTGGTTTTTTGGTTGGTTTGTTGGCTGGTCTGTTGGATGGTTTGTTCTTTGGTTGGTTTTGTGGTTGGTTTGTTGGTTGGTTTGTTGGTTGGTTGGTTGGTTTCTTGGTTGGTTTGTTGGTTGGTTGGTTGGTTGGTTTGTTGGTTGGTTTGTACACGATGCTTAGATACCACGCTGGGAAGAAAACATGAGCGAAATGCACGTTATAACCGAAGAGCCTTCTGTAGCGACAGTAAATGTATTAGCCAGGACATCGTGAGGGGGGGAAAGGGAGGGAGGATGTCCTGGGGTGGAGGTGGAAATGAATGTTCAAACGGAGATAGGAATGCATATTAAATGCATCAGTATTATCGGTTGATCAGTCCTAATAATGGTTGTAAGGTTTCATGAGCACCCGTCTCCATTTTACCCTTTCCGCCTGTTGATAATCTTTGAGAATGGCTGTAAGGTTTTATGAGCACTCCTCTTCATTTTCCCTTATTCAATATTTGGTGAGTTCTTAGACTGTTTGTAAGGTTGTCTGATCATGCCGCTCCAATTGACGGGGATAATCGTCTTGGACTAGGCCTGGTGGCGGATGTGGTAGAAACTGAAAATGGAGGTCATCGATGGTCGCACGGGCAGTATGGGCCAAGCATTGTCATGCTGCGAAAGAAATCTTTTACTAAGGAGTCCTCATCGTCTGTATTTGATTGCGGGTAAATGATTGTATTTGTGATTGCGGGTGAATGATTGTTTCTGAGTAGATATGTATGCGTCGCACTGGTGAAGCGTTACCTTGGACATGTGTTTCTCTAAAATAACGCCTCGTTTAGACAAGAACAGAGTCAGCATAACCGTCCATGCAGATTGATGTGTGCGGAATGTCTTATGTTTTGCTGAGAAGTGAGGACACCATTGCTCTCTCGCTCTCTTCGTTGCAGGCCCGTGGTAGTGAATCCAGGTTTAATCTCCAGTAATAATTCTCGCTAGCAAGTCATTACCGCCTGCTTCAATGTGCCGCAAAAGTTCATTGCAGACATCATCATGTGGTTGTTTCAATTATGGAGTAGGCTGCCCTGAAATAGTCGCACATCATGGATCATATGGCATGCTGGACATTGACTGATGTCCATGTGTGTGGCAATTTTATTTACAGTCAGTCGGCGATTTGCCATTAGGAGGAGGGTAACGGATACAGTCGACTATGAGGTCACTTCTCGGTGTGTCTGACCCGGTCGTGAACAATCTGTCACAGAGCTCACGTCGTTTTGGAACTTCCTACTCTACTCATACACTTGATGGAGTAAGGCGTGCATCACTGCACTTGACCTTCATTTACCGATAACTATCTAAAGGTTTCACACCCATCCCCTGCTTTAAAAACCGGATAACAGAGCACTGCGTCTCTGAGGTGCATGCCAATCGTGGAGCTTGCGATCATGTAACTGCAATTATGACGTCATGTTGTTCGTATGCACCATGATGACACCCGCATTTTGTTGTTGTCGACAAATGTAATTATCCAAGCTTTTCTTCTACGCTTCATTTGGTCGCAGTTAACGTTACATAATGTATGCACTCTTCTTAGTGCACTTTAATTAACCAAACTTAGAATTCCTGCATGAACTGTTTTGTAAGTGCAGTGAGCAGGCAGCTAAGCGCGTCTTGTTTCGTTGAATACCAAGGTTCTCAAACTGGAATATGGTAAGGGCAGCATGAAGACAGAAACGATGGCCAATGATCACAGGAAAGACAATGCCGTGGACCAAAGAAAAACCAAGTCGTTATATTTATAATTAGACTTGTATAGTGTAGCCTGCGAAATATAGTTGGTGTAGCAAGAATGGACATGATCAGAATCGATCACATCGAGAGACTGGTGGAGACAACACCAGTATTATATTACATCAAAAGACAGCAACGATACAATACTACCACCACACAGCACCCTCCCCCCCAACAAGCAATGCTATTTAAATACAACGGATGCAAGGCGAAAGGTCTATCACGAATAACGTGGCTTACGGACATATATGAGGCGTTGAAGGCCACAGAAAAGGCTCATTTCTCTCTATGAACTGAGCTCATGTGCCCGATCTATTGTCAGCACTCAAAGATATTGTCAGTACTAAAAGCTATTGTCAGTACTGCAAGCTATTGTCAGTACTCAAATATAGCCTGTACTAAAAGTTATTGTCAATACGCAGATACTTTAAGTGCCAAAAACTATTGGTAGTACGAAAAGTTATTGTCAGTACTCAAATCTATTGCACATATTCAAAGATATTGTCAGTACTCAAAGCTATTGCAAATACTCAAATATATTGTCAGTACTACTATAAGAACTCAAAGCCACCACAAATGCCCAAACATATTATCAGTACTCGAAGCTAATGTCAGTATTCAAAGCTATTGTCAGTACTCAAAGCTACCGTTAGTGTTCAAAATCACTGTCAGTGTTAAACGCTACTGTCAATGCTGAAAAGGTATCGGCAGCATTTAAAGCTGCCTTCGGTATTCAAACTTACTGTCAGTTTTCAACGCTACTGTTAGTACTCAAAGCTACTTGCAGTACTCGTATTCACGCTTCATGTAATGGAGGCAGATTCAATGCAGACATACTACGTGCCAGACTGAAGCAGAAAGATAATTGATATCAAATACTGTTAAGACTGCCTTCATATACGAGTTGACCCGTTGAGTTGATCAGATATGCTAGACAATCAATGAAAAGGCCAATGCTGAAAAGTGTAAAGGTGACGACTCGTCTTTTGTCTGTAAGTGATGTGCACGCAACTCAATTTGGTAGCCTATGATAGCATTCTTGGAAGGTTTAGATAGGTAAAGTCGTTTCAATCCGTTAAGCCGATAAAAACGTATATAGGTCATGGCTATGTGACCGTTACAAGATAAAAACCTGTATAGGTCGTGGCTAAGTGACCTTTCCAATATAAAAACATGTATAGGTCGTGGCCAAGTGACCGTTCCAAGATAAAAACATGTATAGGTCATGCTAAGTGACCGTTCCAATATAAAAACATATATACGTAATGGCTCAGTGATTGTTACAGGATCCAAACACATATAAGTAATGGCTAAGTGGCTGGATGTGGAGTCTACACAGAGTATCCAGACAGAACATCTGATGGGATGTTTGATGCGTGTTGGGAGATATATTCAAATTAGTAGGCAGAAAAAACACCATTGGAAATAGCACTAAGACTGCCATCGATGTTTTCCTATCAAAAGCCAAAAGTATCGTAAACTTTACAGTCATAATCTGCTCCTCAAGCTCTGGATGATGATGATGGTTATCGTAAGCCTGAACTTGCCCAAATATCCCTAGATACCAACCAACTTCTCTAATGCCATGAAGTCAGAATAGTTATACAATGGATCCCTGGTCACTGAAATGCACCTGGCAATGACAAGACAGACAGACTGTCTAAGAAGGGTCAAAACGGCTTATTAGAGCTAGATAGAAACATGACCAAATGGGAAACCGAGAACACTGGCTACACAAAAAACGATGCCTATTACCAGTTGAACAGAAAAGAGCAGGTCGTGGTCTTCAGACTTCGCACTGGCCACAATAGACTGAGGTACCACATATTCAACAAATTGAAGATAGGTGGCACTGACGAATGCCCGTGTGATACCGGGAAAATTACCGCTGAACATTTGCTGCAAAACTGCCCGACATACGAGGATCAGAGAGAGCAGATGTGGCCATCACCAGTGGCAACACTAGACAAGCTCTATGGCAGTGTCGACAGCCTCAGGATAACGGCTGCTTTTATCGAAAAAATAAAGGTTGATGTCTGACTGCGTACGATGAAGAAGAAGAAGAAGAATATCCATCTCTCTCTCTACATCTCTCATTACTCGAATATCCCCTCTCTCTCTGCCTCTCTCATTACTCGAATACTCCCCCCCCCCTCTCTCTCTCTACATCTCTCATTACTCGAATACCCCCCTCTCTCTCTACATCTCTTATTACTCGAATATCCCCTCTCTCTCTACATCTCTCATTACTCGAATACCCCCTTCTCTCTCTCTACATCTCTCATTACTCGAATATCCCTCCTCACTCTCTACATTTCTAATTACTCGAATATCCCCTCTCTCTCTATATCTCTCATTACTCGAATATCCTCTCTCACTCTACATGTCTCATTACTCGAATATCTCCATCTTTCTCTACATCTCTCATTACTCGAATATCCTCTCTCTCTCTCTACATGTCTCATTACTCGAATATCCTCTCTCTCTCTCTACATCTTTCATTAATGTTACACCAATTGTATCTTTTCCTGTGCCATTTATCATTTTTCTTACATCTATCTCTATTTCTCCTTCTCTCTCTCTATGACATCTTTCACTGCTCTTCTGCCAAGGCAATGTGTTATTTGCTCTTTTACACTTCACACTTTCCTGCATTTCCTGTCGCATTAATAGGTTTGTTTGCTATTTTTGTCACGTCTTATTACTCATACATCATCCACGTCACTCCTCTCTCTCTTTCTCTGTTTCTCTCCCCCTCTCTCTCTCTAACACACACACACTTGCTGCTGTGTATATTTTTAGCAATTGTATACCCCCCCCCCCCCCTCTTTTCCCCTTCTGTATAACATTTATTATTGTTGTTCATGAACTGTCATCTCTTTCTTTCGTTATTTATGTTACTCCTTCCTTTCCAAACACTCTCTTTATGGTCGACCCATTATTGTTTTAAAGCCCCCTGGCCTTCGCTCCCCCATTCTAAATCCAATTGTAACCTTGCTATTACGACAGTCAGAAACAAGTAGCGATGTCATGTAAATACAAAATGGCTCATTGAACCAGTTCATTGCACATGGACACTTTCATGTCTGTATAGTCTGTTTCATTGCTTAAAGTGTCAACGTGGCATATCTGAAATGTCCCCCTTACTTCACTAGGTACCTATTTCCAGCTAGGTATCCTGGAACAGGAGATCGAAATAAGAAGAAATGACACCAAATATCCTATTCATATAAATATATACTTTTTGGACAATGAAAGCGGGTCATTGATTGCACAATTCGCGGATGACACAATATACAGAAATGACTCATCTTAAACAGGTGGAAATACCGAGGTCGTATTTAAATACGAATCGGGAAAGGAGCTGGCAAACGGAGTTAAATATAGTTAAATCCACATGAATAGATCCAATTTGGAATAAATTACAGAATAGTTGTTGTTGAATGACACAATCAGTAGGATTACTCTTTTGTAGGCCCTAAAAAGGACGTTAAGTGGCATGTTGTCGTAGCTTTCCTCACATCCCGAGCGTGCTGATGAAGGTAGACGTGGATTCGCCAGACGGTTTTCATATTTTTTTCGTCAGTCGTGTGTCGCTCACTACTACGGGGATCACGTCGATCCCTCACCTTGTTGGCATGGCTGCCATGAAAACTGCAAGTGTCCAGTTAGGGCTACTAGGAAACCAAGGTGAGGGTCTTGGTCTGTATAATTTGCCTGACCCTGACTAACATCTCTGACCGGTCTATTTTGCCTGACCCTGACTAACATATCTGACCAATATATTTTGCCTGACCCTGGCTAACATCTCTGATCAGCATAATTTGCCGGCTGACATCTCTGATCAGCATATTTTTCTTGACCCTAACATCTCTGATCAGTATATTTTGCCTGACTCTAACATCCCTGATCAGTATATTTTGCCTGACCCTAACATCTCTGATCAGTATATTTTGCATGACCCTAACATCCCTGATCAGTATATTTTGCCTGACCCTAACATCTCTGATCAGTATATTTTTTCTGACCCAAACATCTCTGATCAGTATATTTTGCCTGACCCTAACATCTCTGATCAGTATATTTTGCATGACCCTAACATCTCTGATCAGTATATTTTGCCTGACCCAAACATCTTTGATCAGTATATTTTGCCTGACCAGACGTTACTCTTCCTTCCGGCCACACTCAGCAGGATGTGATGTTATCGAAGCACGTTGTTATTGTATACTAAGATCACAATTTCTCAGCCACCTAATCCCCGTGTACGTTCTACACATTTATATTTGTAACAATCGACTTCACTGCACTCCTGGCCTACCCATGGTGTTCAGTCTCTCTCAGCAAATGGCGTAGGGCATGAATGCTGATGGTCCATGTAGTCGCTGTGTGTACACTCTCCTACTCCGTCCTCCCATGCGCCCCACTCCCCTCGAACCTCGATTCATATAGAAACGTTACAGTCTGTGGTATACATATTGATCAGTTCTGCTGTACATATTAAGACCATCTTTCTGTCCCTCCTTCCCTCTCTCGCTTGCCTCTTTCTCTCCGTGGAAGATGACGCCATCGTTCTATTAAGCAATCCTCCAGCACAAAAATTGACTGCATCTATATATGTTGCTTCTAATTGGTCTTAATTCCTTTTTTCTCTCTTCCCATCTCTCTATCTTTCTGGCTCTTCACTGCTTGTCCCTCTGCCAAGCATAATTGACTTTCTATTTCTACATCAGACAACAGCTGTGCAAGCGTCGGCCTGTTTCTGACATCGTGTCTCTCCGTCCAGGGGCATTCATCGTGTCCGACAGACTCGCAGTTCTTACTTGTGAATATACAGAAGCGTTGGCTAAAGAATGAATGCGTAACAGCTGAGCAGGTTTGAAACCACCAGAGCCAGGTGTGTCCATCTACTGTGCCGGGGCCTGAGACGCTAGACCGGTCTGTCACAACTTAGTGACCAGAACGTCGCGTCACGGATACGCGAAATATAATGAACGACCACACGTCTCTACCGTGTAGTTGCTTAGAAACATGCTGTTTTCAAGACAGTTTAGCTAACAATATGAGGATCGACGTAATCTCTGTAGTAGTGAGAGTCCCGGAAATGAAGACAAGCAAAGCCTAATAGCCTATCGGCTACATCACATCTGCATGATGTGATGATATCCAAGTACAGCTGTACACGTGTTTTATTTATTACACCAAGGCGTTCAATACGGTAAAACATCAAAATCTGAGGAACATCATGAAGAAAATGGAGTTTCCTGTGCATATTATCCATCTCATTGAAACATTATACCAAGATCAACAAGCCGATGGCTGAGTATCTGGGCAAACATCAGATTTGTTTGCAGTACAAAAGGGAGTCCGACAGGGATGTATTCTGTCACCTTATCTATATAACATATATTCGCAATGTATAATGAGAAATGTTTCAGAAGACGAGAATATTGAAAGTTTTGATTTATTTACGATTGGCGGGTACGAGATTCCAGAGTTACGATTCGCAGACAAAACAGTGATACTATCAAGAAGTGCAGTGTGGCCGTAAATGGACACACTAAAGATCAAAATCTGTTTATAAACATAAATAAAACAAAAAGATAATGATCACCTATAAAACACAATGTCATCATAAATTTACAGTGGATGGTGAGGAAATAGATCAGGCCACACATTTTCAATATCTGGGCTCCAGAATTAACTAAAAATGACGACTGCTCGGAAGAAATCAGAAGAAGACTAGCTATGGCAATGCAGAGACTGAATAGCGTGAACAAATTTTGGCAGGGCACCAACAAAGCGACAAAAGTAATATTATTTGAGAGCCTGTGTTTTTCCTGTGGCAGATTATGGCTGCGAATCATGGACAATAAAAAAAATTATAGACAATGAAACGAATCCTTCGAGTCAAAATGTCACAGATAGATCATCCGAATACACTGGACAGAGAAAAAGACAAATATAGACATTCGGCAAGATTTAAGCATGGAGGAGAATTGGTTTATCAATTCCATTTTGGCTAGAAAATGTAAATACGTTCGTCACATCAAGAGACACAACGGTCTTAGAACAGTGATGGAAGGTGAAGTGCCAGGCACAAGAAGAAGGGGTAGACTTAGTAAACGATGGCACCAAGATATCCAGGAAAGCCTGAGTATGGCTGTGGCGGAGGCTGGAGTTTTGGCAAGGGAAAGTGTTTCCTTCAGACTGACTGTGGTGGGTGCGACGATCTATAATGGACATGCTACATTCTGATGATGATGAAATATATAACGAGAGAGAGAAAAAGAGAAGAGAGAGCGAGATATAAAGAGAGAGAGAAAGAGAGAACGAAAGATAATTGATGAAGAACATGACCTTTACATAATTATGTGAACTAAAACGAAATATATAGATATTGAGATTGATATATACATACACGCACACACAGACAGACAGACACAGCCAGACATACAGACGGACAGAGAGGCAGGCAGACAGACAGACATAGATAATGATAGAGTGATTCCTAGAGAGAAAAAGAAAGAAGAAAACAAAGCAGAAATAAGGTGATCAATTAGAAATTTAGAATAGAACACAGAGGAAGACAAGAGTGAGGTTACTCAAAGAGGTAGTGGATGTGTGTATGTGGGTGTGTGTGAGAGAGAGAAAGAGATAGATAAATAGTTCGCGAGAGAGAGGTTGTAAAACTGAATGAGTGAGAGAGATGTGAAACAACGCAAAGCAAACAAATTGTTTTAATCAAGAACACGATGGGAGATACAAAGATAAAAGGGGTGAGATAGGTAGAGCGATAGAGAGATATAGGGTGAGAGTGAATGAGTGAGTGAGATAGATCTAGGGAGGGAATGAGTAAGTGAGATAAATCTAGGCAAGGAATGAGTCAGTGAGATAGATCTAGGTAGGGAATAAGCGAGTGAGATAGATCTAGGGAGGGAATAAGCGAGTGAGATAGATCTAGGGAAGGAATAAGCGAGTGAGATCTAGTGAAGGAATGAGTGAGTGACATAGATCTAGAGAGAGAGAATGAGTGAGTGAGATAGATCTAAGGATGGAATGAGTGAGATAGCTCGAGAGAGTGATTGTGTGAGAGAGATATAGGGTGAGAGTGAATGAGTGAGATAGATCTAGGGAGGGAATCAGTGAGTGAGATAGAGCGAGAGAGTGATTGTGTGAAAGAAAAATATGATGAGAGTGAATGAGTGAGATAGATCTAGGCAAGGAATGAGTGAGTGAGATGATCTAGAGAGAGAATGAGTGAGTGAGATAGATCTAAACATGGAATGAGTTAGATAGATCGAGAGAGTGATTGTGTGAGAGAGATATCAGGTGAGACTGGATGAGTGAGTGAGATAGATCTAGGGAGGGAATCAGTGAGTGAGATAAAGCGAGATAGTGATTGAGTGAAAGAGAAATATGATTTGAGTGAATGAGCGAGTGAGATAGATCTAGGCAAGGAATGAGTGAGTGAGATCTAGAGCGGGAATGAGTGAGTGAGACATATTTATGGAGGGAATGAGTGAGTGAGATGGATCTCGGGAGGAAATGAGTGAATGAGATCTAGGAAGGAAATGACATAGTGAGGTAGATTTACGGAGCGAATGCGTGATTGAGATATATCTAGGGAGGGAATGAGTGGGTGAGTTAAGGGAGAGAATGAATCGGGGAGAGAGATAGATCAAGAGAGAATGAATGAATGAGATAGATCGAGAGCGTGAATGAGTAAAAGAGTACGGAGTAAAAGAGTACGAGTGATTGAGTGAGTGAGAAAGAGCAATAGTGATTGAGTGTTCTTGTGAATGGGAGGCGAGGGGACTGATTTCGCACATCAGTTGGTGTGAGACAGAGGTGTACACTCACTCCTACTCTTTTGAATATATTCCTTGAGTGAGGCACTTGGAGGTCACGTTGGTACTGTCAAGATAGGGAGCCGAACGATTACCAACCTTCGTTTTGCAGATGACATCGACGGGTTGGCGGGTTCAGAAGCAGAACTCTAGGAATGGGTCAGAAGGCTCGATGAAACAACTCTTGACTATGGTATGGAGATAAACGCTGGAAAGACAAAATTAATGACCAACAATGCCAAGGGCTTCAACAGCAGGATAAAAGCTAATGGTCAGGAACTCGAAGTGGTTGACCGTTTAAAATATCTGGGTTCGATTGTCAGTGAAGGATCAAAATGTGAGGTGTTGACCAGAGTAGCACAGACAATAGATGCGCTTGCAAGATAAACGGTTAGCACTACGCACGAAAATCAGACTAATGAGTACACTGGTCCTGTCAATATTCCTCTATGCTTGTGTGATATGGACAGTTAAAGCTGACCTTCAACGAAGGAGACGAGATGTTTCCGAAGACTTTTAAACGTGACGTACAAAGATCAAGTTACAAATTAGGAAATACGAGATAGAATTACAACAACAATAGGGCCTTTCGAAGACCTTTTGGCAACTGTCAAAAGAAGGAAACTCACTTGGTACGGTCACATATCGAATAAAAATCCTATTGCAAATACGATCCTCCACGGAAAGGTGCAAACAGACGACAAAGAGACTCGCCCAAAAAGAGGTGGGAGGACAACATAAAAGAATTAACCAATCTCCGACCAGAAGAGGAATAGGCAGCGCCTGCTGACAGAAAAGGGTGTGTCGGGTTGTGAGGATGTCTTCATGTGTACCCAAAGACCTGACCGGTTACGAGATGACCTGGACTGATCTGATTGAGTAAGAAAGAACGCAAGAGTGATTGAGTGAGTAAGACAGAGCAAGAGTGATTGAGTGAGTGAGAGAGCAAGAGTGATTGAGTGAGTGAGATAGATCGAGAGAGTGAATGAAAAAGTGAAGACAGAAAAATCATAAGAAACCACGCACAGAGAAGATTGGACTGTCACGAAGATTTGGAAGAGAGAAAGAGAGAGTGTGTGTGTCAGAGAGAGAGAGAGAGAGATACAGAGTTGTCTTTATAAAACAAGAAGGCAATTAAATACACGAAAAAACATGGTAAGGGAGAAATATTGAGACAAACAGAGTAAGAAAGAGAAATATAACGACACGAAATAGAAGAAAAAATAACGACAGAAAGGGAAAGCAAGAGCGAGAACGAGACTTTACGAAGAAAAGGCTTTATATAAAAATAGAACTACAAAACACAACCAGAATGAAAGGGACACCTACAAAGGATCTCGCGAGCACAGAATACACCGAACGAAAGGGATTTTAAACAGGAAGAGAATAGATCGCACGTGACAGTGAATGCGGAAGATTACATTCTGCGGCACAACTGTTCGTTTGTCTTTCCGATTCTTCTATTTGTTTCGCAAATACGACAGAATCTGCATCCCAGGTTTTTAAATCTGTCTTTAAAAGCTTGATTATTGAATTTGTATTTAATTTATTTCGTTTCTTTTTTTGGGTTTAAGGCATGACATTTGAAGGAATCAGTATTTGCCAGTGGCACTTGAGCGACAAACTGCATTAACAAGTTACGAGAGCTAACTCTATATTTTTACAATATGACTGTTTCTTATGCTATATTTCCTAAGCCGTATGAACACACACACACACACACGCACGCGCACCAACATGCACACGCGCGAACCCACGAATACATGTATATATTGGATGCTTCGTGAAACGAGTACTGACAAATGCCAGGGCAATCATGTGCAATCAAGAAGCATATATATATATATGTATTTGGAAACCAGGGAGATGTGGTTTTACAGAAAAAGTGCTGCTGATCGCATGGACTGCAAGGAAGACTAAAGGAAGAGCCACAAACACAAAGACAACTCATTGCGAAGATCAGAACAAGGCAGTTACCCGTTTTCGGACATGTTATGAGAATAGTCGATTTGGTGGGGACAGAGTGGGACAACGAGAAAGACAGCGGGAAAGAGAGACAGAAGAAGGCAGAGAGATAAGTTGAAGGAAAGCCTAAGAGTTGGTAAACGACACACATAATAGAAATGGATGGATGCCCATGATTGCAAATATATATATATACACACACACACATTTGAGGAAACACATTTCTTGAACGACCCAAATGTGGTCAGAAGAGCTGCTGGTCTGAAGATAAATACAAGTAAAAAAAATGAAAAAAAACTAATGCCTCAGAAACTCATAACGTCCTAAGCAGAACATTAAGCTAGGAGAAAAAGCCATCGAAGATGTCAACTCCTACCTCTACCTACACCAAGAGATATATGCCAACCACAAAATCGACAGCTACATCAGTAGGCGACGAAAATCAGTTTGGTATTCAATTAACTCCATTAAGTCAATACTTCAAGAGATGAAAGACACCACAGCGAGACTCACACTATCAATGCTATGGTCATTCCAGCAATGATTTAAAGATGCGAAGTGTGTAACATGCACAGCACATGTGTTGATAAGCTCAGGGTCACCCATAGAGCATTAGAAAGCCGCGTACTTAAAAGTGCGTATTAAGAAATTCGATATCAAACTTTGTTTCGTGATGTTGTGGAAGTAGCGATATCAGGCAAACACAGTTGATCTGGACATGTGGTACGCATGCCTGACAACGGATGGACACGCAGATCTGTGGTTTGGTGGACACATGATTGTACACGCTCATGGGACCTATGCCATAGCGAGACGGACTTAATGACAAAAGACCTAGGTGGCATTGATACATTGTTGTAAAAGATGGGGACACATGCAGAATATTGTTCGCTACCTCTCAGACAGCTAATCTGCTGGACTGGCGCCGAAGTTAATGGGCATATATATATATATATATATATATATATATATATATATATATATATATATAAGGACAGGACGACGTATGTCCTGACGAGTTAAGCGAGTGTGTAGATCGACTAGGTGAGATCTAGATGTGCGTGTGGTGTGTGTAGACACAGAGGGAACGAAGTATGTTCTAGAGTTGTGTGTATACGCAGATCGACTGAGTTGAGAGATCAAATGTGAGTATACGTAGAATATATTGAATGAATTATGTCCAGATCGCCCGTCCGAGGGGATTTGAGTGAGCAAGAGTTTTTGAGAGTGTGTTGATGATGCAGATAAGGGGAGGGGTGTGTGAGTTGCGTACTGCAATATAACTGGGTTTTGATAGTTGGGAATTCCATCAATAGCTAATGCATAAAATTTCCGCTTTAGTTAATAATTAAATTAACATATATACACTTATGAATATTTAGTTCAGATATTGTTTGTATTGTGTGTAATTTCATTGCACTCACTTTGATAGTGTTGTATGAGAATTAAATAATAAATATGCCATCTGCTGTGTGCTATATTATTTGATGTGTGGGGTCATGAATAGATGTGGATGAGTGTGGTAATATTCTAAGTTCGAATGACCCTAGGGCAAACAGTGGGATCTGCTACCCACACCTGCCTGGACGACCCTGGTCCACATTCATCAGCATGCGAGGAAACGTACTGCAAATCCGAAACGTAAATAACTTTTCGCGTCGTACAAAAAGTATATTTAACCATTAAGGGCATGCAGCAACAACAACAGCGAGGAAGGGGTCAAAGTAACAAGGCAAAACGACCATATATTAAGGTCCAGCACTTGCAAACTTGAGAAGAGAAATCTAAACTTACTTGGTCTGACTATGTCTTCAGAATGAAAGAAGATCGGCTACCACAGGAGTGAAGACATACACGAGTCAAGGATACAGACAAAAAAAGACGACCCAATGTCCGCTGAGGTGGCAAAATAAGACAGCCTATTACAGACCATTGACTGAATGGAACCAGGACTAAAGGAACACCGCAGAAATAAAGGTACAGCGCTTCTTTCCAGGCAAACCGCTACAGCACATGGTAGAAGAGGAGCGATTAGTAAGTTAAACGGTTCTTGTTATGGGACCAGCAGCAACATGGCTCTCACCCTTCGGCACAATACACATAATGGTAAATGCGCGCGAGTAAATGAGCACATGCATGTGTGCAAATATATATATATATGAGTTGGGGTCGAACAGGCGTGGTATGGCTTACCATCCAGGAGATCGAGAGAGTCTATGTAGACATGGGCGGCTGCAATACTTTGCTTTGATACAGTATATTTCCATGTCACGACATCCACACAATTACGTCCACACAGCCACCATCACACAACCACCTCCACAAAGCCACCTTCACACGACCACCTCCACACAACCACCTCCACACAACCACCTCCACAAAGCCACCATCACACAACCACCTCTACACAACTACTCCCACACAACCACCACTACACAACCACCTACCTACACACAACCACCTCCACACAGCCACCATCACACAACTAACTGCACACAACCACTTCCACACAACCAACTTCACACAACCCCGTCCATACAATTTCCTCCAATTTATTACTTGCAAATAACCACCTTCACACAATCACGCACAAAACACTCATCTCTACAAAGCCACCATCACAGACCTGGAGTTTGTAGCGCACCCTTTAATCTATAGCTTGTAATTAGCTCGCGTGATTTGGTAGAGCTATGGATCGCTGACATTGAAGCAAACAACCAGCCATGAGTCGATGCCTGCTGTCAGAGTCAACTATTATTAAATATCGTGTATTACGTCATCTGACACATTGAATAAAGCTACATCAGCGATAATTGTACTTTCAAACTTTTTTCGTTCAGATAAATCTGGCTGGGTTATTTCAGACTAGAACACTCATGGCAGCAAACCTCTGTATTTTACACAGATCAAGTGTCTGCCGAGTGTGAGATGACTTTTAATCTTTAAACAAAGCTATTGTCAAATTTAAAATAAATGCCCAAGGTTTCCATTTCTGCACATGGCTAGAAACAACAAATGACGGTTGTTCTTGGTGAAGACTACTTTATATTGTTGAAGCCATATATCATTGCAAATAAAGACAAACAAACTAATGGCTAGAATAAAGTATTCTTAAAAGTTGATAAGGGAAGCGAAATGTAGTGCCATGGCTCGTTTGTGCCACCAGTGCCAATCATGGATCTTGCCCAAGAGGCAAAAGACCAGCATTTCTAAGTGTCAAATAAATTGCTTGAGAAACGGCATCGGTGTTACCAGGAGGGCCAGAATGAGAAACGAAGATGACCCATGTGTGGATGACACAAAACGCCTTGTGGAAAGTACATTTCCAGGCAACATACACGTTGGTTCGGTCATCTCATGAGAATGAAAGCTCATGAACTTCCATTGATGACACAGGAAGCTCGTAGACATGACTAGAAGGAAAGAGGGCGGCTGCAAGGCAAATGTATAGATGGCATTATCATGATTGCGCAATACCTCAGGATCACAGCACTTGGCTCAGGATAGACGACTTAAACCCCAAACGCCCTTCACAGGAATAAGTGGATTTAAAAAATAAAAAGAACTTCACGTATTTTTGTGTAAGCTGTTGGTCCATTCATTCCGAATATGACCACATTAGCATCTGTCAATCCTGGGGTGGGTTCGGAGGTGGCTCATCAAACAAATCCCAGCCCGAAAGCGCCTGTCCCACTGAGGGCAAAGAAACAGCGTCTGGCCATCAGACCGACGCATTCGTGCCATGACTTCCATGTCGCTTTGTCTCCGTGCAGCTTCATTGATTCCTGTCTGCTCCATATGTGTCGTACCAGAAGAGATTGTACTACGCCAGGCAGAGCGATCAGAAGCAATGTTCTTTCAACCATCAGGGTCAATGTCGCAGTTCTTCAGTGAGGCTTTAATAGTGTCTTTGTAACGTTTTATTTAGCCACCGTGAGCTCGCTTGGCTGACTCAAGATCGCCATAGAATATTATCTTGGGAAGTCACTCATCTGACATGAGAACAACATCGCCAGTCTATCTATAATTAGATTTGCACAGAGTTGTTTGGATGCTTGTCATGCCAGCCCGCGAAAAAAACTTCCACATTTGTGATCATATCTTACCATTTTGTGTTCAGGAGTTTCCTTAGTCTGCCCAGATGTGCGTAGTCAAGCTTTACCGCATGTCGACAGTACACAGTTCAAGATTTACAGGCGTACAGAAGGGTTGGTAGGAAGACTGCTAACTGAACATACATTTTGGTTATAAGCTTAATTCCTCTACGGTCTCAAATTTAAGAAAATTCTCAAGTTCACTTCATCATCAATTTGGACTGCTCTGGAGAGTGTACTGCCAGGAATACAAAGAGTTACACCGACTTCCGTTTTTGGATATTGATAGAGATAGATAGCATATTGTGCACAGCTCTTGAGGCTGCCTGGTGTACCACTTCAATGCTACTGGTAGAAAAGGTGAGTCCAAAGTTATCACAAGCCGCTGCAAACATGTCATCAGTAAATTGTGCTCCAGTTTCTGATTTGGCATTGAGAGCCCGGTTATCAGCAGTGTCCACGCATGGTCTCAATTTGTACTTTTGTTCTTGCATTCAGTCTCCTCAGATTGAAGAACGCTCCGTCTAGTCGATAGCAGACTTTCACTCCAGCAGCTCTGCCTTTGGATGTCATCCGTTAACATGGGCGTAAACATCATGATGAAAAGGGTAGCGACTAGGATGCATCCTTGCGTCATTCCATTTCTAACACTAATTCTATAGACCGTCACGGCTTACAGTATCAACATATATTGTTAAATCCACTATCTAACTAATGTAGTGGTATGTCTATGTTCCGACAATTGTAGCAATATCTTAATTTCGTCAAGTCGATAATAAATATCCACCAAACACGATCCTGACCTTCCAAGCGTTAATAAAACCTTTCCTACTGTAATCGGCAGGGGAAGAAAAAGATATATTGATGTAAATATAACCCCGAAATCAACCTACCACCAAGCCGTTTCAGTCCACCTTTCCTACCAGTACCCTATAGCCTCCAGCACAGAGACAAGACCAAAACAAACGTTGGGTCGGCTAGCGGTGACCTTTCGAGTTACAGCTCCTTAATGACGTTTCACGTTTCTGTGAGCACTAGTTGATGAGCCCTGGCCAATGTGAGACCATAGTCTCCTGTGGGAGCTAAGTTCCACCAGCTCTGACCTTCTTGTCGGCCTTCTCTCAGAACTATTTGATGTCTTTTATAATTCTCTGCTTAGTTCTAATAGTCAGTTAGTGGAAGTTAGCCAGTTAGTGAAACTGTCTCTGTCTTTTCTTATGTTGTGTTTCATCGACTACTTCTTCTAACCAGTTTCCTTCTGCATCTCTTTCTAATATTCCTCAATCCTTCTTTTCTTTCTCCTCCTTCTTACTCTATTCTTTCCTTTATTTAATTGTGTTATTTTTTTCTCCAGTCTTTTTTCGTCATTTCCCTGTTTCGTCTTTTTTCATCTATTTCTGTGCTACTACCACAATCACTACCACTACTACTACTACTACTACCACCATTACTATTAATACTACTACTACTATAACTACTACTGCTGCGATTACTACTACTAGTACTACTTCTACTATTTATACTACTAGTACTACTACTACTTCTGCCACTGTCACTACTACTACTACTACTACTGCTACTATTATTATATTAACTATTATTACTGCTACTAATACAACACCTATTATAATTGCTCCAACTATTGCTATACCTACAGCATGCCACAACTACTGTTATTATTACAATTACTGTTAAAATACCACTACTACAATCACTACTGCTACACTACAACACTTCTTAGAGAAGCATGCATGCATCAGCGTTCTAAACTGTTATTCGCTGATACATTTCTATCGATTTCACATATTTGTTGCTCAAAATAATTTATAACAGAACGCGACGCACTTTGTTTATGTGGGGCGACCTGCTCTAAAAATCTACTATGACGTCACATGGCTTGTCTGATTCCAACAACCGCATCTGAAACCTTTATCAAAGACAATACCACCATGCATGCGTTTACCGAGTTGCCATCATAATGTTAAGGTTTTCATTTGAACCTGCCACATGTGTATATGTGCGTGCGTGCGTGTGTGTGTGTGTGTGTGTGTGTGTGTAATCGTCTCCGTGCGTGCGTATGAGTTTATATATATATATATATATATATATATATATACTATGAGTCGGAGGATAATGACATTTTGCAAACTTTGTGATTGCTATCTGCTGGTATATATATATATATATATATATAGACTCATAGTTTCCTCGGCAGACCGTTGAAAACACGGCGGATGTGATATGGAAACCGTCCAGAGTGGATCAGCTAGCGGTGATTCGGTTTCAAACAGCTGAAGGATGTCGACCAGTTGACATTCATCGACATTCAGAATGCAGGCAGTGTATGGGGACAAAAGTGTGTCGAAGACAATGGTGAAGAACAGGACAACGATGTTTAAAGAAGGACGTGAGTTAACGAAAGCTCTTCTGAGACCAGGTCAGACGCTTATTGCTACGTCTGAAGGTGCCGTCGCCTAAATTGATGCCGCAATTCTGGTCAGCAAACACTGCCTCCTATCTGCGATGAATCTCAACTGGTCGACATCCTTCAGCTGTTAGAAACGGAACCACCGTTTGCTGATAAACTCTGGACGGATTCCGTATCACAGCCGCAATGTTTTCAACAGTCTGCTGAGGAAATTATGAATCGAAGGATAATTACATTTTGCAATCTTGACGGTTGGTGTATGCTGTTTACACCATAATTGACGTCATCATGCGCATCGAACGTATGTTCACTTGTTGCAGTTTGGTCCCGTTTCATTTGTACGTGCCTCGTAGCACCTCATCAAAGATTGTTCATAAAGTTAAAATCTCAATGAATAGATCGCGAAATTGCCAAATGGATTGATAATTGGTTAATGAGAAGAGCAGATAGTGGGTATAACATGGAGTGCTCTGAGTGGTGGCAGATTAATGTGGAGTGTCAAGTGCTAGGTTTTGGGACCAAATTTCATCTTTATATAAATATATACTCTTTGAACAATGATAGCAGATCATTGATTGCACAATTCTCGGATATACACAAGTGGCTGATCTTAAACAGCTGGAAATATTGAGGTCGTGTTCACAATCAGTTCCGGAATGAAGCTGACAAATGGAGTTAAAAATATATAAATGTATTCATCCATTTGGGTAGATCCAATTTAGAAAATATTTACAGAATGGGAGTTGTTATTGCTGAATGCCCACAATGAGTATGATTGCTCTTTTGTGGGCCCTAAAAAGGCTTTAAGCGGCGGGTTGTTCTAGCTTTCCTCACACACCGAGCGTGCTGTTGAGGGTAAGCCGCAGTCCTATAAGAGTTTGTGCTATGCTGGGCTCCAGCTGCGTTTCGCTCACCAGGACAGAGTCGACCCCTCCCTTCGTTAGCCAGTCTGGCATGAAAACAACAAGTTTCCAGGAAGGGCTTCCTGAAAGCCGAGGTATATTTTGCCAGACCCTGACTAAAATGTTTGATCAGTATATTTTGCCTGACCCTGAATAGCATGTATGATAATTTGTTTTGTTCCCAGACCCTGACTAACATGACTGATCAGTATATTTTGCCTGACCCTGAATAGCATGTATGATCATTTGTTTTGTTGCCAGACCCTGACTAACATGACTGATCAGTATAGTTTGCCTGACCCTGACTAGCATGACTGATCAGTATAGTTTGCCTGACCAGACGTTAGTCTTCCTTCCCCACATAATGAGAGAGACATACATTATAAAGATAGAAAATGAAAGGAACATGTGCGTTTCAATGAACCATACAGGTAAATCCAGGTTGCAGTGGCAAAGGTAAATGCGATGTTAGATATAACACAATGCAATTGTAAAGATAGAGGCAAGGAAGTGATATTCAGACAGTAGTGAATGCTTG
This sequence comes from Ariolimax columbianus, assembly GCA_036924085.1. Classification (NCBI taxonomy): domain Eukaryota; kingdom Metazoa; phylum Mollusca; class Gastropoda; order Stylommatophora; family Arionidae; genus Ariolimax; species Ariolimax columbianus. The sequence continues at coordinate 34,125,104 of JAVGWX010000019.1, read as the reverse complement.
GAATGCATTTCCACAAGAAACAGTGGAGACAGGGTCAGTTAATGCATTCAAGAATAAATTGGATGATTCTATGTATCTTTAGATCATGTAAAGTAAAAGAAAATCGTTGTATACAGACTCTGTATAGTCTTCTAAACCAGTATAAAGATGTTAGGTTCAGTTAAACCAGTTGTTTTATCGACACTGAATGTGTCTAAAATATGAACATTCGTTGTAACAATGTTTATTGGATAGCACTCTGTATAAATTGTGTCTTGCACATATCGTAACACAAATCAGATGAACACTATCAAACACAACGCTGAGGCTAAGCTGCATAAAAAAATGTATGGCACAACACCAACAATATGACAAGAGTGAAAATCTTGATAGTTCCACCTGAATTTATATATCGATCATATCATCCTATCATTGCCTGCCAGCTGTTTTCCAATATCTCAAATATTTCATTTTTTATTTCCCTTAAGATGTGGTATTTATGCATGTTTATATTTAGTAATGTGCCACTTTCTACTATTTTTAATTACTTGTCAGGTCACGTTAGGTCAGGTCATCCGGTAACCGGTGAGGTCGTTGGGGCACACATGAAAACATCCTCACAAGACCACGCTACCCTTCTCTGTCAGCCGGCGCTGCCTGTGACTCTTCTGGTCGGAGAAGATTGGTCCATTCTTTATGTTGTCCTCCCATCTCTTTTTGGGACGGCTTCTTCGTCGTCTTCCATGTACCTTTCCGTGGAGGATTGTATTTGCAAGACCATTTTATCTCGATATGTGACCGTATCAGGCGAGTTTTCTTCTTTTGACAGTTGCCAAGAGGTATTTAAAAGGCCCTATTGCTGTTGTAATTCTATCTCATATTTCCTCATTTGTAACTCAATCTTTGTACGTGACGTTTAAAAGTATTCGGAAACATCTCATCTCCATGTCCTGTATCCTTAGTTGAAGGTCAGCTGTAACTGTCCATGTCTCACAAGCATAGAGGAATATTGACAGGACCAGTGAACGCATTAACCTCATTTTCGTGCATAGTGCTAACCGTTTATCTTGCCAGATTTTGTTAAGCCGTGCAAGCGCCGCTATTGTCTGTGCTATTCTGGCGAATACCTCACATTTTGATCCTTCATCACTGACAATCGACCCTAGATCTTAATAATAAATATCTTAATTACTATGCAGACACCAAAAATGCTGAAAGAAACAAAAAGTGCTGGCAGACAACAAAAGCGCTGGAAAACAAACTAAATACCTTAGAAAATAAATGTTTAAGAAAATTATTGAATATACGATGGAACAAGTTCATAACTAAAAATTCAATAAGAACAGAGACAAACCGATCATACTTGTCGACCATCATCCAGAAAAAAACGATGGACATACATCGGGCATGTTCTTAGAATGATTAACAACCGTCTTCCATTGCAAGCACTCGAATTGAGACCAGTGGGCGGAAACAAACGGAACACCGAAGGAACCACTCAGAAGAAGAATCATCAACTTTGGGCCTCGGCACCACTCTTCTTCTTCTTCGTTCGTTCTCAATCTCCCACTACCAAACCCTGAAAGGACTTAAGTAGCAGAATGTAGTCCAGAGAACGGAATGCGTTGTGTCGTAGTTTATAGCTTGGCTGCGATATTTGCACCTTTCGGCCCAACACATACGACTTCAGCGATAATTTTTTGAGTACCGGGTTAGCATTCCATCTTCGATCCCTTCTCTTTAGCCAGTCTGCCCTGCAGCAGCCTGTTATCCAGGATCATCGCGTGGAGGTGTAGAAGGGTATTGGCAGTTATAGTTCGCTGGTCCTGACGCTAGCAGTCAGCTATGGGTCGCTGACCACGGCAGCTGATGCACTGCTCAGCATCTTAATTCCATGCACCATTCACGATCTGAAAACAGTGGCGTCACGTCGCTCCAACTTGAGAATATGTGTTTCTTGCATACGCGCCGTATTTGTGGCGCAAAGAGCATACGCCTCGCAGATAGATAGATTTGCAATACGACCTATAGTTCTACTGCACTGTTTAGTCCACTATAGTGTGCTTGTATTCTGAAGCGTTATTTTAAGTGCTTTATAAGCTATGTTTCTTTCTTTCAATGACTGTCAGTGCCAATGTTCATGTGACTGAGAAACAGTCACACAAGCCAGCAATGGACTCGCACATTGGATGGGACTCAGATGTGGAGCATTGCATGACCTGCAGCGGTCATAGAGCCAAAGCTGATTGCAAGCGCCTTTTTCTTCTATTGGCATTCTGCTCTTGGCGTCGCAGAGAGGCGGGACTAGGTGAGAAGCGTGTGTGGTCGTCAAGTGGAACCTCCCGAGTGTTTCAGACACACCTTCTATCCATCTGCGACGAGGGCGGTCTCTTGCACGAGGACCGGTACTTGCATGTTAAAGGCTTTTGATGCTGGTTGGTCATAACGCATTTGAACTAAGTGGCCAAACCACTTGATTTGTTGGGCTTCAGTGTAGGCAGTTACTGCGTTCGTTTCAGCCATCTTAAATTGATACGTTTCAGCCATCTTATATTGATACGTTTCAGCCATCTTATATTGATACGTTTCAGCCATCTTATATTGATACGTTTCAGCCATCTTATATTGATACGTTTCAGCTATCTTATATTGATACGTTTCAGCCATCTTATATTGATACGTTTCAGACATCTTATATTGATACGTTTCAGCCCTCTTATATTGATACGTTTCAGCCATCTTATATTGATACGTTTCAGCCATCTTATATTGATATATGGATGTTTTAAAATCGGTGCAAACTGGTAGTGGACATTGCTGTTCTTTCTGAATACGATGTGCTATCTCTCTGTCCACTCTGCCATCATCAGTGAAAACACTTACCCAGTACTTGAACTCTCTAACCTGTTAGACATTTGTGTGGTCGCTGTGGACGCGTTTCTGCACTTGTTTTCGGGATATTGTCATAAATACAGTCTTTTCTATGTCGATATGCATGTCATATCTTTGACAGGCGGAAATGACGGGGGTGGGGTGATAGTGCAGGTCATCCCCGTTGCATTAAAAAGTTATTTGATCATCAGCAAACAAAAGTTCATTTAAGGTTTCATCTTGGGATTTGCTAACTGGGTAATTGTATTCATATATGTGCTGAAAGAAGAAAAAGGTCAGCAAACCAGAGCTTCCAAGACAATTATACACCTCCACGCGGTGATCCTGTTCAGCAGGCTGCAACTAAACACACTTGCTAAAGAGAATGGATCGGAGAGGGGAGGCTAACCAGCTATTAAAAAATGGCTACTGAAGTCGGATGTGCTGACCGAAAGGTGAAAATATCGCAGTCAACATGTGAGCTAGGACACAATGCATTCCGTTTTCCGGACCACATCCTGTTACCTGCAAAGCTCTTGACAGATAAATGCGGTGGCAGTTTGAATACGAACAACGGCAAAGAAAAATAGGAAGCAGAAAAAGAAGGAGAAGAAGAAGAAGACAAAAGAACATCGGCTCTGTGCTCATGCTCAGCGGCGCAGGCTTTTCCGTCTGCAGTCATGTCAACGAGATCACAGTGAAAACCTGTGCAACGGCCCTGATGCGTATGCAAACATACATTACATACAACCACCAGCACTGTTTTAGTGATCGCTGCAATTCCATCATAAGACGTCACGTTCTAGTTCTTAGATCGTAACACCAGAAAAGACACCAAGAAAGCACGTCGAAACGGCGTAGAATACCTAACAAGAGATGAGATATGGATCATGAACCCAACTCCACAAGCTTTGGAACGGTAGTAAAGCCACGCAAAAAACCATCAGGAAAGATTGCAACTAATAACTGAGGAAGCGCATCAATAAAACCGATGTAACCTCACTAGCACGGACATTAAAAAAAGCACAAATAATACACTCAACAAAACTACAAAATGAAGTCTGTTAAACACCAGAAAGCTAGCGCACATCCGTCAAGTCTTGCTCGCGCAATAACCAATCGAAGAAAAAGAAAAATGATAAAAACTTGAACAGGATTTCACCAGGCACCATACCGGGAGCACAGCTCATTAACTTAAAGACAGGCAAATGACGGCACGTACCGGTTTTAAACCATGCTGGGTAACATTTAGGCGCTGTTTTTTGCCCAAAACTACTTTTTCTTGAAAGCTTCCACATAGCATACCCTCGCTGCAGTGGAATATGCCAGTTCTCCGTCTTACTGAACATTTTCATTCACTTGTTGTGTCGCCTAAGCGAATTCATAACTGTAATTCAACGCACTTAAAAAAATAACAGAAAATACAAGACGAGTAAATTTAGAACAGAAGAAGAAGACGGAAGGAGGTGAAAACAACATGAATCGTAAATTGTGAGATGGAAAGCTTTGGCGGTTTCGGTTCGTTGGAGTGGGTTGGAGTTATTTCAGTGCCCACATTGGGTTAGCTGTGACATGTGTTACAAAAGCGTGTGTTGTTATTCATCACCTGCTTTTTCGATTTGTTACCTGCCTCTTCTACATCCTCTCCGTCTTCCTTGTAATTATTTTCTACTGCTTCTTCTTCGTCTAATCTTTCGTCTTCGTTGTTATTCTTCGTCATCTATATATTTTTTTCAAGAACTGAGATGCTGGTCTGGTCAGGCTCAACATACTGCCCAGTACATTGCGTCAGGGTCAGGCACAACATACTGTCTAGGATATTGCGTCAGGGTCAGGCAAAACATACTGCTCAGGATATTGCGTCAGGGTCAGCCACAATATATTGACCAAGAACACCATCTCTCTTCCATGAAGCGTTCCCTGAAAACTGGCAGTTTTCAAGGCAGTGTGGTTGACAAGATGTGGATCGACGTAATTCTTGGAGTAGTAAGCGTCACACAGTTGAAGAAAAGCATAGTACAACCACTTGGAAGACCACGGTCCACTACATCAGTGGGCTTGGGATGTTAGAAAAGAAGCCAGAACCCACTGCTTAACCCCCGTTTCGGGGAACTGAGAAGCAGGTTCAGTGAAGCACAAAATACTGACCAGGTCGTCGCGTCAGGGTCAATGCACTGACCAAGACCTCAATCTCTCTTCCATGTATCGTTTCCTGGAAACAGGCTGTTCTCAAGGCAGTCGTGTTGGCGTGGATCGACGTGATCCTTGTAGTAGTAAGCATCACGCAGATGAAGACAATTATAGTACAACTGCCAGGAAGACCGCGGTCCACCTTCATCAGTGTGTATGGGATCTTAGAAAAACAGCCAGAACCCGCCACTTAACGATCTTCCAGGAGGCACAAACGAGTAAACAGACTCATTGTGGGCATTAAATAACAACAATAAGAACAACAATAATATTTGTCCCCCATGTCTTTGTTTCTTTTGCATCGTCCTCTTTTTTTTTATCCTTGATAAATGTGTTATTCATTGATGTATTTGTGTATCATATCATTTATATGTCATTGTGATATATGATTATTTCAAGGAGGAGCGTTGCAAAGTGCCTAGTGATCTGGCTCTGCAGCTTATAAGACTAGGTTCAAAACCTAATGGATTGTTGTTATTGTTTGTTATTGGTATTGTTATTGATTGTTGTTTACTGACCACAATGAGTAAATTCACTCTTGTGTTCACCCTGAAGAGAGGATTAGGTGACGCGTAGAAGTAGATTTCCTCACATCCTGAACATGCTAATAAAGGTGGACCGCCACCCTGTAGGAGGGTGAGCTACACTTGGCTTTATCCATTTGACGCTCACTACTACGGGGATCACAACGATTTACGACTCGCCAGCCAGATTCCCTTGAAAACAGCGTGTTCCCAGGGACAGCTACATGGAAGAGAGAGACTGGTCTTGGTGAGAATAGTGTCCCCGAATCGGACGTGACGTTCTGGTCAGCATGTAGTGGCTGACCGGACTTGCGTCACAGTTCCCCATCCCCAATTGATCCGGTGTAAATTTCCGATATGCAAACGAGGCTGTGTCGCCGAACCTAAACACTCGGCTGCAAGGACATGTTTGGAAAGTAAAAGCGACAGATGTCATGCTGACCTCGTTATCCCTAATGCCAAAAATGGTCATGAATACAACAACAACAATGTTCGCTTAGGCGTCTGGGGCCCGTTGGATGAACACCACCATGTCCAGTTGTAACTGCGTGCTGCCAGGTCTCCTCTAAGGCAGATGGGGAAGCCGCTACTTGTTGAAGCCATGTGTTTCGGGGACGACCTCTCGGGCGCTTCCAGTCAGCAGGGTGGATGCCGTTTGCCCTGTTGACTGTCTTTTGAAGAATCTGGTGAGCTGGAACCTCATTGTCCAATCTGACAACATGATCGAACATGGAAATGCGGAGACGTTCCATAATAACCGAGACAGGCGGGAGATATGTCTTTGTAGAAACGTCTATATTGCGGACAAAATCGAACCAACGAATGCCAAGGGTGTATCGCTGATTTTGCATATGGAAAGTCTCAAGTCTCGAGGTGTCGCTTTTCTGCAAGGTCCAGGTCTCATACACGAGGACCGGGATCACGCACGACTGGTAGATGCGCAGTTTTATGCCCTTGGACACAAGCAAATTTCCACACATACAAGCATACACGCACACACATATATATATCGGTACACCCTATCTTCAATTTGTTGAATAGGTGGTACCTCAGTCTGTTGTGGCCAGTGCGAAGTCTGAAGACAACGACCTGCTCTCTTCGGTTCAACTGGTAATAGGCATCGTTTTTGGTGTAACCAGTATGTTCGGTTTCCCATTTGGTCATGTATCTGGCTTTGATAAGCCGTTTTGACTCTTCGTACGTCATACTGGTATCTGTTTGTGGTAGACTTGCACCTTCTTTTGCCAGTCTGTATGCCTCCTCGTTGCCTTGGATGTTGCAGTGTGATGGGACCCACTGTACCACTACCCTTTTTGGTGCGGACTGCTGGCACAGTTTGCAGAGTGCTGCTCTTAAGTCATTAAGCTCAGTGTTTTTCTGGCTTTTTAGCGCTGTGACTACGGCGAGAGCATCTGTAAGCAGGACTATATGGCTTTCATTTTCATTGTGTGTCACCATTTCTTCCACTGCCGCCCTCAGTGCCTCTGCCTCCGCTCTGAAATTGCTTGTGTACTTACCAGTAGCGAATGACAGTGTTGTTTTTCTGCCATTTGGTAGGTTCAGGAATGCTCCTGCCCCTCCGTTCTATGTAGTGTTTGTTACAGAACCGTCGGTGTATGCATGGGTCCAGTCCATGCTTGGGTAGCTTTTCGATATGAAGCTTAGGGTAGTATCTCTCCTTTCTTTTTCAGTCTGGCACTTTTTGTTTCCAATACCTGGTATATTTTCTACCACCTCTCTCTCTCTCTCTCTCTATATATATATATATATATATATATATATATATATATATATATATATATATATGAGGCGTGTTCAAATGTAACCGGACAAAACTGCAAGAGGTGAACATACGTACGATGCGCATGGTGACGTCACTTGTGGTGTAAACAGCACACACCATCCGACACATTTTAAAAATGAAATTCTCCCCCGGCTCATAGTTTCCCCAGCAGATCGTTAAAAACATGGCGTGTGTGATACGGAATCAGTCTAATTATCATCAGCCAGCGATGATTCGGTTTCTAACAGCTGAAGGATGTCCACCAGTTGACATTCATCTCAGAATGCAGGTAGTGTATGGTGACAAAAGTGTGTCGAGGACAACAGTGAAGAGCTGGACAACGATGTTCAATTCTACTGTACACATATGAAAAAAACCAGTAGCAGTTTAACAGGGACCATCTCCTGTCCCTCACTAATTGCCTCTTTTAAATGTACCGCTCTTCTTTCCGCTCCACCTCCTGCCTCAATAAAACAAATGATAATTATTTGCAATATCCCATGGGTGAAGGGCAGAGAGAATAAGTTATGTTTGTGTGATGTCGTTGAATGAAAGTTGGTATCGCTAATTATTAAAGGTCCAATGGAAGAAGCTGAAATGACTGCAAATGACGTAAGCAATATAACCATCAACACCCCTTCGTGCTACTAAGTGATACCAGAAACCAAAATCGTTGGAATAGATAGCTGTGAGTGTTCTCCACAATAATGGGCTTTATTTATACCAGTATGGGGCACCTCACTTCCACCATCGTGATTTAAGGACTGTTCATGCTCAAAATGGGCCCACCATTTGGAATGGGCGAAAAGGAAGCATTGGATATCGTCCTAGTTCACCAGACCTCATGCCATTCATTTGCGGTTTTGTTGTTTTTGTTATTGGTATAAGAATACCTTGAAGATGATGTTTATCGCGCAGAACAATTTACACAAACCTAAGAAAGTATGTACAAGAAAGTATGTACAATGGTTTCCTTTCCGATCTATTAGCGACGCGTACACATGATCCGGTCCCTCGTGTTCTTTAAATTCCAGGAGGTGTTCGACGGGGCAAGTGATGGAGTTGGATAGATGATGGAGTTGGATAGACTGATACTAGAAATATTAAAGTATACTAGCATTCGTGTCTTACCATATACTGGCAGTGGAGATATGTTTGATTATTTATTGGCATAATCACAAATTGTTTAATTTCCCAGAAATTGAACTCACTTCCCTTCAATTACTTCACTCACTATAAAATTACGTCACTTCCCACAACATTACTTTAGGTCTCACAAAATTTCTTCACTTACCACTAACTTACGTCCATTTTCACCAAATTACGTCACTTCGCACAAAATTAGTCAGGTTTCACAAAATGTCTTCACTTCCCACAAATTACTTCACTTCTTACAACATTATTTCACTTACCAACAAATTACTTCACTTACCACCAAATTACTTAACTCTCACAAACAAATTTCACTTCCCACAACATTTCTTTGCTTACCAAAAAATTACTTCACTTCCCACATTACTTCACTTCTCAGAAATTATTTCACTTCCCACAACATTTCTTTGCTTACCAGCAAATTACTTCACTTCCCACAACATTACTTCACTTCTCAGAAATTATTTCACTTCCCACAACATTTCTTTGCTTACCATTAAATTACTTCACTTCCCACAACATTACTTCATTTCTCACAAATTATTTAACTCCCCACAACGTTTCTTTGCTTCCCACAAATTGCATCTTTTACCACAAAATTACTTCACGTCCCATATAACCACTTCACTTTCCACAAAATTGCTTCCCTTACACCAACATTACTTCACTTCCCACAAATTCCTTCCCTTCTCACACGTCTTCACTTACCACAGACGTATTGCAATTCCCACAAAAGCACTCCACTCCACTTCCCACAAAACTACTGAACTTCTCAGCAACATTATTTCACTTCCCACAACATTCCTCCGCTTGCCACATAATTACTTCAATGCCCATACAATTACTTCACTTCCCACATCATTACTTCACTTCTCACAAACTACGTATCGTGTGAAGGACAACATTTGGAACAGTGTTCTTAGAGATGTTGCCCGAAGTAGCTTCAAAGAGTTCCAATAGCCGAGTCACCTTTTAATCATTGAGTATGTCATGTAGATTATAGTCCCTTCAGGTTGGCAGTAACACTGACGTCATGGCTGATGTAACCCTCATATCTTGTGCAGGCTAGTGGAATATTGACGTTGTATATCTGAAATGCCAGACAGCTAAATGGTTTCCCCAAGATCTGTCTGAGCACGCTGTTCAGGATCGAGTGACAGGTCATGGCACCTAAAAATGAAAACCTTAACAGATCAATTGTGTTGATCATCCAAGCATCAGTAAAATGATATTATATGGACGGAACTTGTTGTTTGCATGGCAGAAGAATATATGTATATACTGTTGATCATCTAATGGCTTCTGCAAAAAAAAGCCATTTTAGACAAACAGATCATGCTATTCGCATGTCTGATGAAGATTCGAGGCGTGTTCTAATGAAACCGGGCCAAACTGCCACACGTGAATAAAGATACGATGTGCATGAAGAAGTCACTTCTGGGGTAAGCAGAACATACCAACCGTCCAGTTTGCAAAATTCCATTATCCTCCGACTCATAATTTCATCAGCAGACCGCTAACAACATGGCCGGGTGTGAAATGGAATCCGTCCAGTGTTGATCAGCGACGGTGATTCGGTTTCTAACAGCTGAAGGATGTCGCCCAGTTGACATTCATCGCAGAATGCAGGCAATGTATGGTGACAAAAGTGTGTCGCAAACAACATTGAGAAACTGGACAACGATGTTTAAAGAGGGACGTGAGTTATCAAAAGATTTCCCGAGACCAGGTCAGGCGCATATTGTTGCGTTAACTTCCGAGACCAGATCAGGCGCATATTGTTGCGTTAACTCATGTCCTTCTTTAAAAATCGTTGTCCAGTTCTTAACTGTTGTCTTTTACATTCATTTGTCATTATAAACTGCCAGCATTCTGCGATGAATGTCAACTGGTTGACATCCTTCAGCTGTTATAAACCGAATCACCTCTCGCTGATCAACCTTGTACGGATTCCGTATCACACCCGCCATGTTTTCAACGACCCGCTGAGGAAACTATGAGTCGGAGGAAAATTGAATGTTCTAAATTTGACCGCTGGCAAGTGCTGCTTACACCAGAAATGACGTCATCATGCGCATTGTACGTATGTTCACATGTTGCAGATTGAGCCGGTTTCATTTGAACACGCCTCATATTACACAATACGCTATACACAAGCACATACTCATCATGGAGGCAGAAAGGAAACAATTCCGTAACTCATAGCAAATAGATCAGAGGAGCTTCAGCATTGATGCCACTTCCTGCAAGATGCTTGCACAGAACCGTTCTGACAGACTGCCTAACATCACACACGGTGCTCAGATTGCAGAGTGAAACTTTATCGTCGAGGCTCAGAGAAAGCTAGCCGTCCAAAAGAGAAGATTTTGCGACGATCGCTACAGCTTATCACTTACATGTACAGTATTTCCAATTGCCATCTATTCAGCCAGAACTCTTTGTTCGCAGTCTTAAGTAGTTGTTTGACTGTATGTATCGCACTATATGTATAGTGTATATATTCGTCTATGCTTGTGAGACATGGACAGTTACTGCTGATCTTCAACGAAGGATACAGGCCTTGGAGATTATATGTTTCCGAAGACTTCTAAACGTTACGTACACAGATCGAGTTACAAATGAGGAAATACGAGATAGAATTACAACAGCAATAGGGCCTTTCGAAGACCTCTTGGCAACTGTCAAAAGAAGGAAACTCACTTGGTACGGACATATATCGAGATCAAATGGTCTTGCAAATACAATCCTCATAGGAAAGGTGAATGGCAGACGACAAAGAGGCCATCCCAAAAAGAGATGGGAGGACAACATTAAAGAATGGACCAATCTCCGACCAGAAGAGTAACAGGCAGCGGCATCTGACAGAGAAGGGTGCCACCGTGACGTTGTGGGGGTGTCTTCATGTGTGCCCTAACGACCCTACAAGTTACGGGATGACCTGACCTGACCTAACCTGATCGCACTGGTAAGTAATCATAAAAGAGAAGATATTTAGGAACAACTTCAAATTAACCACACATAGATACCAAAACTTGACATACCCTCTTCCACTTTGTGGCTTGACTTTGTAACTCTTCTTCTATCTTGGGATGTCTTCTAACATATTTATTTTTGGTATGTTTTGGTTTGTTTATTGTTTTTTTTGGTCATGGCTTATAGTTTCTACTTTATGAAGTAATTGTTCCTATGCCCAAATCTGGAGTGTCACCTCTTACAAGGAGTGCATGAATTAAACTTCTGATTTACTGACGGGGCAGGAGAAATAAAAGAAGACATGGAGCATAAAGAGCAGAAACATTGATTTGTATTAGCTGGGACGACATGACGAAACGTGGTGATGGAGATAGCTGAAGACTGACATATACGATCACACCAAGACAGGCAACAAGTAGACGTCACTGGTAATTAGATATACCAGGGATGAATAGAGAGGGATAACACGATTAATGACTGGATGAGAAAGACTAGACTGGATAGGACAAGGTAATACAAGATCGAATTATCACCGACTTCATCTGCGTCGTTTAGATCAGATGAGCAGATCGATGAAGAGTCAGGTAAGCAGTTTAGAAGCCAGATGGGTGTGAAAGTTTTTATGGTGGAAAGATGTGAAGATAGAGAGATAAAAAGATCGAAACGTGGAAATACATACGGGTGAAAATGCAAAGGGGGGAATATTGAATGGTGGAAATAGATAACGGCTGGAAAGACTCAGAGAAAAGGTTGAACGATATTTAAGATGAACAATATAACGGTTAAATGATATAAGGATTGGAATATTTAAAGGTTGGAATTAATAAAGGTTGAACGATGTAGAGATATAAAGTAGGAAATGCATACAGTGGAAAGATAATAAGTAGATGGAACAAATCAACTGAGAAACTTCTTCTTCTTCTTCTCCATCGTACGCAGTCAGACAGTAACCATTATTTTTTCGACAAAAAGCAGCCGTCATCATGAGGCTGTCGACACTGCCGTAGAGCTTGTCGTGTTGCCACTGGTGATGGCCACATCTGCTCTCTCTGATCCTCGTATGTCGGGCAGTTTTGTAGCAAATGCTCAGCGGTCATTTTCCCAGTACCACACGGGCATTCGTCGGTGCCACCTATCTTCAATTTGTTGAATAGGTGGTACCTCAGTCTATTGTGGTCAGTGCGAAGTCTGAAGACCACTACCTGCTCTCTTCTGTTCAACTGGTCATAGGCATCGTTTTTGGTGTAGCCAGTATGTTCGGTTTCCCATTTGGTCATGTATCTAGCTCTAATAAGCCGTTTTGACTCTTCGTATGTCATACTAGTATATGGTTGTGGTAGTTTTGCACCTTATTTTGCCAGTCTGTCTGCCTCCTCGTTGCCTTGGATGTTGCAGTGAGATGGAACCCACTGCACCACTACTCTTTTTGGTGCGGCCTGCTGGCATAGTTGACAGAGTACTGCTCTTAAATCATTAAGTTCAGTATTTTTTTGGCTTTTTAGTGCTGTGATTACGGTCAGAGCATCTGTAAGCAGGACTATGTGTCTTTCATTCCTTTTACCTGTCACCATTTCTTCCACTGCCGCCATCAGTGCCTCTGCCTTCGCTCTGAAATTGCTTGTGTATTTTCCAGTAGCGAATGAAAGTGATATTTTTCTGCCAATTGGTAGGCTCAGGAATGCTCCTGCCTCTCCGTTCTGTGTTGTATTTGTTACGGAACCGTCGGTGTATGCATGGGTCCAGTCCATGCTTGGATAGTTTTCCGTTATATAACTCAGGGTAGTATCTATTCTTTCTTTTTCTTTTTTGTTTCCAATACGTGGTATATTTTCTACCACCTCTAGAAATATATGCTGCCTCCAAGTAGGTTTTCGTACAATAGGGATGGGCTTTGATGTTATTGCGTTCATGGGGTTTTCGTGCATCTTTGCTTTGGCTATTTCTGCAAAGTTTCTTCGCTTTAGTTTCCTATTTCCGAAATTGTTTAGTCTCTGGTGCATTGGATGGTCAGTCAGTCTTCTGAGTTTCTCTGATTGCAGCTGGGCTCTGCAGTCTCTTCTGTCAGTCATTGATTGCAGTTTTGTAATCTTTTCAAGTTCTATAATTGGCGTTGACTTCATGCCTCCTGTTATAAGTCTCATGGCTTGGTTTTGGAGTTCGCTAACTTTATCGAAGTTCGCCTTTGCTGCTGTTGTCCATGCCGCAATGCCATACTCGAGAACTGGTCTCACTCTTCCAGTGTGCAGTTTCTTTAGTATACTTTCGTCTGCTCCCCAGCTTGTGCCAGCAAGTTTCCCCATGATTGCCATTCTTTCTCTGGCTCTCATTCGGTTTCTCTCGATCTGACTTTTCCATGTCATGCGCCGATCAAATGTGACTCCCGGGTAGTTTGGGTTGTCGTTTGGCTGCAGGTATTTACCGTTAAGACTTAATTTGGTGTTTTGGGGTTTGATTGATAGCGAGAATATTGTACATGTTGTTTTTTCTTCGTTTATTTTGACCAGCCATGAGTTCGCCCACTCCTCCAGCGATGTTAGGGCCTGCTGCATCCGATTTCTTGCTATGGTGAGATTCTTTTCATCCACATAGCCAGATCGTCTACAAACATCGAGCTATGGACTCTTCTTGGTATATGCTCTGTAATGTCATTTATATACACCAGGAAGAGTGTGGGTGACAGTACTCCCCCTTGTGGTACTCCCTGCTAAGTGTCACCTTTTTGCTCATCTGCCCTTGTACTTGAACTCTGGCCGTTCTGTTTTTGAGTTAGTGGTTGATCCACTTGTACTTTTTCCCACAAACGTCACTTCTTCTTAGCTTGACTCTAAGTCTTTCGTTCCGACTTTGTCAAATGCTTTTTCCAGGTCCACCCAAACCGCTACTGTGTGTTTCTGTTCCTGGTAGGCATCTTCTATTTCCTGGGCTATTAAGATGACCTGATCCTCAGTGGATCTGTCCTGTCTAAAGCCTGCTTGCTGTAGAATTAGTATGCGTTGTTCTTCCAGATGCCACCTCAGTCTGGTGTTTATCATACGTTCCATCAGTTTGCCGACACAGCTCAGTAGGCTGATAGGCCTGTATCCATTTGGATCTGTTTTGTCTTTTCCCTTCTTTGGTACTGGTACAAGTACTGCGTCTTTCCATGCCTGGGCTACAATACCCCTTTTCCAGCTTTGGTTCAGGACTGATAGCAGTTTTCTTTTTGCTGTTTGGCCCAGCCCCTTCAGCATTTCGTTTCTAATCCCGTCTTTTCCGGAAGATTTCCTTTTCTTTAATGTTCTCACGGCCTCTTCCATTTCGTTCATGGTTAATTTTCCATAATATGCTCTTCTGGTGCCATATTGATGTTGTCGTGCCCCTTTTGCTCTTCATTAATGTCTGTATGCCTATCTGTAGGGACATCTATGTGGTTCGCTCTGGCATAGTGTTCAACAAAGGCGTTTGCGGCTTTTTTTTCAGTGAGCAAGTTTTCGCCCTGCTTGATGGTAATTTTTTTGTTTGACGGACTTTCGTCATTCATGGCTCTGACTAACTTCCATAGTTTGTTCCCTTCTTTGTCTAAGTTGAGGCTTTCTGTTTTATTTTTTCCAGCTTTCTCTTGCTGTTTGGTTTAGAGTGTATTTGTATTTCGCTGTGGCGGCTTTGAGGGCGATATTTGCCTCCATATATTGTTCTCGCTCTGCCATGTTCCTAGCATTTGTTACTGCATCTTCCACTTTCTGCAACTCATCATTCCAATAGGGCTTATAATTTTTCCTTGCCCCTCTTGGGATGGTTTCAGTGGTGGCTTGCATTATTGCCTTGCTTAGGCTTTCCACCATGGGCTTCATTTTGTTGTTCCGTGTGTTGATGGTTTCACACAGCCCATCTGTCAGGCTTGCAAATCTGTCCCAGTCGGCTCGTTTTTAATCCCAACGTGGGAGCGGTTTGGTTTCCTGTGGACCTGCTTCCATATCAATTTCTAGCCTAATTGGCCTGTGGTCGCTACCTGCCAATTGGTTTAGCACCTGGCGGTCTATTTTATGGTGAAAGTCCAATGTAGAGAAGGTCAAATCTGGAGTCGAGGTGGTATGCCATGTTCTAGAATAGAAGCTAGGGCTATCCTCCAGCATATTGATTAGATGGAGATTTGTGTCTATCTCCCAATCTTCCACTTCGTCACCTCTGCTGTCTGTGTCCGAGTATCCCCATCTCTCCGAGTGGCTGTTGAAGTCTCCAACTACTATGCAGTTGGAGTCTTTGACGTCCATACTCGAGAGCGATAGTTCCTTATTTAGTGGTCCGTACAGGTTGAAGATGCGGATCTTCGTCTCTTGAGCCATTATGTCGACTCCTACAATTTCTGCTTGTCCGGTGTGATTGACAGATACCGCGCTACTCGGTATGCAGTTACGGGTCAGTATCAGAACCCCTCCTTTGTGACCTTCTCTATCCAGCCGGAAGGCCTGGTATCCTCTGATTGAGAATTTATGGTTGCTGTTGAGGTGCGTTTCTTGGATACATGCCACGTCAATCTTACCGTCATGCAAGTGATGTGTTAGGAAAAGCTTTTTGTTAATGACTCCCTCCGCATTTCACTGTAGTATGTTGAGGGTCTTGAGTTTTTGGTCAATAGAAGTTGCCCCATAGCCATGCGCCTTGACTCCACGACACATGGGTGGGTGACCACCAGTAGTCAAAGGTGGGCCCCTGCGGGACTCCGCAGGATGAGCGCCATACGTATTACTGATAAGTTGTACTGTCATCATTCTGCGATTTACGTTGCACTGTTTCGTTAAGCCTGTGTCCCAGTGCATCCGATTTCAACAGGCGTTTCTGTAGGAATGCCCTCCTTAGCCTTTGGCTGTCCCCAGCCTATCTGCAAGGCAGCAGTTGTTTGTGATCAGAGTTGTCTCTCTTATGGAAGATTTTTTACCAGACTAACGAGTCTTCACTACTCGTGTCTATAGGGTGCGGTGATGATATATGAGATGATATATATGGGCTGGTTTACCCGGAAGAAAGGCAGTCCAGTGTGTCTGTATCCCAGGATCGTCACGTCCTGCCAGAAACGTAGCATTTGCATGTGAGTGGGGTATCTCTTTGTTCCCTTCATTTTATCGGCTTCTCTGCAGTGATGGTACGCCTAGCATTCCCCGCCACCTGGGAGGTTGACACAATAGGGCAGATGTGCAATGTCCGCTAGTCTGCATCTCTTCTGCGTCCATTGGTATGGCTGATAGCATACAGAGGTAGAGATCGAGGCAAAAGTGCATTTAATCAGGGGACAAGCCTGGTAATGTCACGGAGATGTTGTTCGCCTAGTGTGCGGAAATATATCATGGTCATGGGTTGAGTCTCGACAGTTCACAGTGAGGTGGTTGCTCTACTATTTTCGATACCCCGACCAAGAACTAAGTCTTATGTTGGTGATTTCGCACCCCATAGTCGTATAGGGTGAATATCGAGCAGCTATCCGCCCGCTTTGATCGGCGGACGGCAGAGACCTCTTTCTGCGTCTCGGTAGGGCAGGAGACAACGGGCAGTGAACCGGCGCAAGCCAGACCGCCTGCCTGCTATTGGAGCTGGAATTACCGCGGCTGCTGGCACCAGACTTGCACTCCAATAGAACCTCGTTAAAGGGTTTAAAGTGTACTCATCCAATTACGGGGCCTCGACAGAGTCCCGCATTGTTATTTGTCGTCACTACCTCCCCGTGCCGGGAGTGGGTAAGTTGCGCGCCTGCTGCCTTCCTTGGATATGGTAGCCGTTTCTCATGCTCCCTCTCCGGAATCGAACCCTGATTCCCCGTTACCCGTTACAAACATGGTAGGCATGTCACGTACCATCGACATTTGATAGGGCAGACATTTGAAAGATGCGTCGCCGGCACATGAGGCCATGCGATCAGCACAAAGTTATCCAGAGTCACCAGTGGGGACGCCGCAACCGCGCGAGGGGAAACGATGATTGGTTTTGAACAAATAAAAGTGCTCTTTCCGCGAGGGTCGGAGCTTGGTAAGCATGTATTAGCTCTAGAATTGCCACAGTTATCCAAGTAGGATCGTGGCATCTAAGGAACCTCGACTGATTTAATGAGCCATTCGCGGTTTTACCGTGAGACAAGGTGTGAACTTAGACATGCATGGCTTAATCTTTGAGACAAGCATATGACTACTGGCAGGATCAACCAAATATATGTCGGAGACGTACGATGCACACACACACCGGTCGGCGGAGGACGGTTGTGTAAAAAGCCTCACTGGGACGGCTGCAAGCACCGACTGACTGACGGTTGTTCCCCCGTCCATCAGTTCGTCGTCGACCTAGGACCGCCTGACAGGGGCCCCTACACACAGCAGACGACCGACCGACCGGGCTCGCTCGGGGAGGGATGGCAGCGCTCTGTGCAGAACGGATCCCAACGACCCCGGCGAGATTTCACAAGGACTGGAGACGATATTTTGCCTGCCGGCCTGCTCTTCTCCCGATGGTTGGTCGGGCGAGAAGAGGGTCTTTAGGCAGTATTCCTGCTTTCCATTTACCGGTCACAAGCTCTTTGCGAGAGTCTGACCACCAGCGAGACGAAATGTCGAGCTCTGCTATAAGCCCTTCGAAAAAGCACCACTGACTGTCAAAGTTCCTCGATACGGGCCAGAGTAGCGCACCTCTTCGGAGGGCACATCACCACAAACTGCGTCCAGCTACCTAGTCGGGGAAAGGCGGGCGAGCGTTTCGGCAAGCCCGCGCCATCGCGCCGTCTGGCGGGACTGAGATCGATGTACGAACACTGGGTGAGATTGAATCGCGGCGGCGAGACAACTACCCCAGATCACTGAGAAACAATATACAGATATGGAGGTGAAACATGTACAGGTGGAAAGATTAAAAGAAAAAAAAACATTTAGAGGTGGGAATATATATATCTGGACAGATATTTAGATGAAAGGTGGAAATATATAAAGGTTGAAAGTTATAGCGACGATAAGTAAAAAGGTGGAAAATCATAACGGTTGAAGAGTCAACAACGACTGGACGATACATAGGATGGGCAGAATAAAGATGGAAAGATCTAGAGGTAAAACAGTGGAAATATAACAATCTGAACGATAGCAAGGCAGAAAGATATACAGCTTGTGTTATAAAACGGTTGAGCGATAATAAGGTGCGATATAAGGTAATATATACATATATATGGAAAGAACGACACGTAGAAAGATATACAGGTAGAAAGATATGCAGGTGGAACGATATACAGGCAAAGAGATATACAATTAGAAAGACGCGGGTGGAAATATATACAGATGTAAATACCTACAGGTGGGAAGGCATATTGATGAGAAGTTAGACATGAAGACGGATACGCAGCAAGTAAGAATGGGACAGACAGTCGAAGAAAGGAAAAAACCATACATATAATAGACAGATAGAGACTGTTAGACAGACGGACAAACATATGTACAGACAAACATATTGACAGACAAACAGAAAATGAGGGATACACGAAAGGCGGATTATTTTTTTAATGCATATAGACAAACAGACTGACTGACAGACAGAGAAACATATATTTAGACAGACACAATGCGGCTGTAAATGCAGCACATTACAATGAATGATCTGAACGGGTTACGACAGGGTTAGCAGATCCGAGATGGGCCAATAATTGATTTCGAATCCAATCGGCGGCCCTAGAAACAGACTGCGCTAGTGCTGTCTAGCTAAGAGAATATGGATCACATTGGGAGGCAAAAGTCAGCTGAGATACTTTGTGTCCAGCAGAAGGTCGCAAACATTGCAGTTTGGAGATAAACTAACAAGGAGGGAAAGGAGGAGGAGGAGGAGACTGAAGGTAAAAAGAAGAAGACGAAGACGAAGAGGAGGAAGCAAAACAAGAATAAAAGGAAAAACAAAAAGAAAAAAAAGACAAGACGAAACAAAGAAGAAGAAGACGACGAAACAGAAGAAGAAGAAGAAGAAGAAGAAGAAGAAGAAGTAGAAGAAAAAGAAGTATAAAAGGAAACATTAGAAGAACAAGACAAGAAAAAGAAGAAAAAAGAAAAGAAGAAAAAAAAAAAGAAGAGGAAGAAGAAGAAGAAGAAGAAGAAGAGACAAATCATAACCAATCTTTGGGAAGAATAGCGGGAGAACGGACGGACGGAGGAAGGGCGGGAGTGAGGGGCAGACGGACTGAAAGATAGCCAGATAAATAGATAGATGCACAGAGATACCCAGGCAATTAGACAGATGCACATATATACAACCTCATAGTGTGTCTATCCAAAACATTCGCTTACCTATTTGACAGACATTCTCTACACATAATCACTACGACATCAGTTTTCCTCATACCTACCTCCGTCGTATCTTCTCCCCCACCCATCTCGTAAGACCCCTCCCACTGCCCCCCCCCCCTCATCCCTGAAGAAACAAAACTAGAACTCCAAATGTTAATCACCACAGCTTCAAACACGCACTAACAAACATAACAAACATTGCATTTTCCATCCCTGCCTCTATTTTTTGTGTGCTGTTTTGCGCGCGTGCCTTAATTTAACTTGAACGCAAAGCTTCAGAATATCCCAGTCCCGTGCGACGGTCTTTCATGTTCTAATTTCTAGCTTTAAACTTTTCCATTTCCTCCGTGTTAACCGCTCACAGCTCTACTGCAGTTTTCTCAAATATTTGTAAGTTTGTTTGTTTTTTTCATTAAAAAAAAAATTATTTTAAATAGCAGTCAACTAACGTGTGCCGTCCAGGAAATTGAAAGTTGCTGTATAAAGTGTTGAGGGCATCGCGTGTGTTGGGATCTTTGAGACTGAGTGAAGATGAAAAATGACAAGCCAGCGCCTGATTGGCAGAGAGATTAGATTCTGTGTTACTGGCTCGCAGCAAAGAGATAGAGTCGGTCCTTGGTCTCGACATGATGAAATCTACAAAGAGTTGCAGATGGCAGGATTTCCAGGAATAAGTCGTCGAGGAAGGGAATAGTTGCTTTAGTTACTTGAGAAAACTATTTTCTTAGTTTTTCTCATGATCTGTTAACTATTTTAATGCGTGTTGTTCCTTGACGCCGACGAAGATTTTTTTGGTCGTAACATAAGTTTCACGTCTCTTCTTTTCCGTCCATGCCGTCTGTATATCATTACATTTCTAACACC
Source organism: Ariolimax columbianus (assembly GCA_036924085.1). Lineage (NCBI taxonomy): Eukaryota > Metazoa > Mollusca > Gastropoda > Stylommatophora > Arionidae > Ariolimax > Ariolimax columbianus. The sequence goes on along the minus strand of JAVGWX010000019.1, from coordinate 34,104,492 downwards.
GATTCGCGTGGTGGTAGAGCACTCGCTTTTCACATCAATGATACAGGGTTCAACTACCACAACCTGAACGCTCGAGTCAACCCAATCTGTAAATGGGAAGCAAGCTTACCATTAAGAAAGTAAATGGCAGTAAAAATAACTTGTCACCTGACTTATACAAACCTTGACTTGGTATACTGAAGTCCCTAACAACATAATTCCCCGACATAATGTAACTACTATGGGACAAACCTTGACTCAGTATACTCAAGTCTCTAATGACTTTATTTCCCGTCAGCAGTGTAACTAATATTGTACAAACCTTGACTCAGGTATGGCTTGGCTTCGTTCGTTCTTAATCTCCCGCTACCAAACCCTGAAAGGCTTAAGTAGCAGAATATAGTCCAGAGAACGGAATGCGTTGTGTCGTAGTTTACAGCTTGACTGCGATATTTGCACCTTTCGGTCCAACACATCCCACTTCAGCAAATATTTTTTGAGGCCCGAGTTAGCAATCTTTCTTCGATCCCTTCTCCTTAGCAAGTCTGCCCTGCTGCAGCCTGTTATCCAGGATCACCACGTGGAGGTGTAGAAGGGTCTTGTCAGCTATGGTTCTCTGGCTCTGACGCTAGCAGTCAGCTATGTGTCCCTGCCCACTGCAGCTCATGCGCTGCTCAGCACCTTTATCCATGACTTATTATACTCAAGTCTCTAACGACTTCATTCCCCGTCAGCAGTGTAACTAATATTGTACAAACCTTAACTTAGTATACTCATATTTCTCTAACAACTTCATTCCCTGTTAGTAGTGTAATTACTCTGAGGCAAGTCTTAAATTAGTATACTGAATCATTGATTGCTCTGTGCATTCTTTTTTATTGTACGGAGTAGAAAACTAGACCCTGACAAAGAAAACGGAGAAGCATAATGAGGCCTTTGAAATCTTGGTATTTATTTGCGAGTTTCTTGGAAAGATAGGAAATCAGTTAATGTTAAAGTTGGATCACGGATACTTTTGTGAGAAATAAAAATATGTTGGTCATGTCAAGAGCTATGACAGTCTGCTCATGGTTATTTTTTTTTTTTATTCAGAGTGGAGTGCAAGAAAGCCAGATGATGACAGAGGTAAAGATGGACAGACACATTTAGGGTGTGGTCTGTACACAGTTGGATTGCGTGTACCAGCCTGGCGCGAGACAGAGACAGATGGAGATCCATTACCTCAAGTCAACTTCTGATGATGCGGAGGCGGCACTGATGATGATCATGAGGATGATGATGAGAGGAATATAGGACACTTACATGGATTATAGACAAGTGCCATCTGGTAGTCATACGTCCAGTTGAGACTTTACACTTGGCCCGCTACAATTTACCCTTGGCCTTCTCCAATTTACACTTGGCCCGCTACAACTTACACTTCGCCCGCTACAATATACACTTGCCCCGCTACATTTTACATTTGGCCCGCTACAATTTACAATTGGTTTACACCAATTTACACTAGGCCATCTACAGTTCATACTTGTCCAACACCAATGTATACTTGGCCCGCTGCAATTTACACTTGACTCGCTACATTTTACATGTGTCTGCTACCATTTATCATTGGCCCACCACAATTTACACTTGGACCGCTACAATACACATATTCACACATATACATACATGTGCACGTACGTAGGTACGTGCAAATGTACACATAACACACACAAATACACACACACACACCATCACACACGATCATGCACACACACACATACTCATCTTTTTAACATTACCTTATATGACTGAAAAAAGAACCCAACCACTGAAATCTTATGAGAAAGTCATGAAGAGTGAGTGAATGGATTTAGCAAAATCGGACGTGTCAAACCTCTGCTAATATAACGCAATAACAAATACTCGGCAACTTGCTTCCTACAATGGGGCGCGCTCTAATGGCGGTGATATCAATCTCTTGGAGCAAAGCGCCGAATCAATCCATCAGTCAATCAATCAATCTCATTATTAATTGATTTCCTCTTCTCTTAGCAAGGTCAATAAGTATTGTGGTATGTTTGAATGGTAACCCCATTATGAGCTAAAAATAATAATACAACAAAAAAGATTGATGATGATAGCTTACCTGTATACCAAAACAGTTTGACGATGATGATGATGATGATGATCTCCACATACCATTGCCATGCACCATTTAAAGATTCATTTTTTTGTTCTCGGTGTTCCCCATTTTGTTTGTCAATTTGCATTACCTACAAGAACACGGTCGTTGTCACGAAACGACCAAATGCGTCCATTAAAAATGATTGAGTGAAATCGTGATTGAATCGATCAAGCACAATCTTCGTTTGCCAATAATAAGCCAATCGCGTGATAAATGTACATTACTTCCTGACCGATCACATTGCATTTGTCTGAATACATGTGACAAACACTGCTCTCTTCTAGGTGGCTTTGTGTCATATTTGCTAGGGTAGTGTTTCCCAACGACAGCCATATGGGCCATTAGTGGCCCACTGCGATAAACTGTAGGTAGGACCACATGGACAACAATTTTTAAAATGGGGCGTAGGTGTGAGGGTTTGGGTGACGGGGACGCTGGTGAGGCTGTCATTAACAACAACAAAAAAACGGTTTTGTTGAAGATTAATTTGTGAACAGTCGATAATAGAACTTATATCTGGGACATACATGGTACAGTTAATTACAGGTGATGGTAGATGTAAGAGGAAAGTGGCGAAGAGATTAGGAATGGTGAAAGGTGTATTTAATATTCCGAGGGCTATATTGGCATCCAGACAATTCACCCTACAATAAAGGTGAGACATGTCAGGTGTTGGACGGCGTGGGTTCGTGGCTAAGTGACACGGCTCACAACCAGAAGGTGCTGGGTTCGATCCCCATCACAGCCCCGGCCGTTACCACGGAGAAGCAAAACCTTAAAAAATGCAGGAGAAAGCAGATCCTTACAAAAAATGCATGCTGAAAACGGATGCACTGATCCGACAGGCGCAAAATAAAAACCAGTGTAACGCACACCGCCTTGGGGATTAGAGAAATAAGGTGAACGCAAAAAAAATATATGTTTATATATTTAACATTATTTTACGTTGCTGAAACATGGACTTTGAACAAACAGTTTAAAAACAAAATAGAGACCCTCGAAATGTGTTCATACAGAAGATTGGGCCACTTTTCGTAGAAAGGGAAACAAACATATAGCGATGTCATGTCGAGAGCAGGTATCAGAAGAGAACATTTGACAGAAATTGGGATTAGGCAAGTCAAATATGGTGGTCATTATAAAAGGACACGATACTTTATTGAAAAGAAAAGGGGAGGGAAAGGTTGATAGTCGACGGACAAGAGGTGGGTATCGATGTAAGTGGGAGAGAAACATCAAAAGATGGACAAATGTCAGTCAGGCAAAGTGTACCTTCAAGACAAGAGGCTATAAAGGGGAGAAATCAACATCATAGGATGGACTAATGCCAGTCTGGCGAGTGTACAGTTAGGACAAGAGACAGAGGATATTGGATTTACATTGCAGCAAACCTTCGTTGCAAAGACGGCACTTAAATTGAAATTGGACGGAATAAAAAAATTATCAACATTCTGCATCCGCTCAAGAAACAGTACGCTAGCAAGTCCTAGACACATGTGCACACATATGAATCAGCCTCAGAAAGCGAAAAAAGGGGAGGCAGTAAGAGTTGCATCGCATTCTCCAATGGAGACATAGAAAAAATACGCCAGACCAGCAGGAGAGACATGTGCTGGATTCGAAGGAGGGGAAACGGATGTGGATGCAACGACCCAGATTCTTGTCTGCTTAAACAACTGCAGCGAGACGGTGGTTCTAACCAGCTCCACGGGCGTGCTCCTGACCATCCCGAACCCTAAACGGGATGGACTCTCTCGCGAAATGCAGTGTAACATCGGGGTTGTTGTCCAAGGGGACAGAACTCGACCTGTGGTGGATTCTGGCCCGCCGTGGGATCATTGTAAAAGGGAAGGCCGATGTACTCGCAGGGGTCGGGGGTCGGAGGGCGGTGGCATGTGGGCTTGCCGTCCAAATGGGCTATGAGCAGGTATAGGCTCTCACAGGGCGATCTCTAGAGATAGGGTGAGATGGCATGCGCGGATAGTGCGGGTCGGAGTGTGACAGCGTAAACGGACTTGGCGAAGTCGGGAGGAAGTCGGTTTACAGCGGAACGTTACGGACTCACGTCCCACTTCCACATAGTGGGTCTTGGAGATCCGCCACATTGCAGACTCGGAGCCTCCATGCAAACACCAGAACATGTCCTGCCGGACTGTCCACTTGTGCAGATCACTGAGAGGTCCTGTGTCCTCTGCCCGGAGAGGTGGTGGGGGGGGGGGGGAGGGGCAGATTGAGGGTGACCGTACTCGATAAGCTCACCGAGACGGCGAAAACCTGGAAGACAGTCTCCTTCGTGAACCTCACCCGACGAGAAGTATAGTTGATCGAAGAAGAAGATAAACAAGAAGACAAAGAACAAGAACAGGAACAAGAAAAATGCGAAGAATGAAGAAGAAGTAGAAGAAGAAGAAGAAGAAGAACAAGAACAAGAAGAAGAAGAAGAACAAGAAGAAGAAAAAGAATTAAATATTACCGTAGAAAATTATTGTATCATAAGATTAGCTTTGATAAGGATATTAACTGGAAAACCCACTGCAATGAAAAACATCGTTCTTTTTTGTTGTTTGTTTTTGCTTTGTTTTATTTTGCATAAACTCTTTCAGGGCATGATAAATCCCGAGCGTCAGGTCCCCATGGAGGCTAACAAATGTTGCTGTGGCGACAAACAAGCTGGCGTTTACTCGCACTAATTTCCCTGTCCAGCATACGATTGTTATCCTGCACTAAACCAAGCACCTACACTTCTTACCTGGCTCCTCAACACTAAACAGGTTGTCTCTCCCTGAACTACATTCTCCTGTAGCCAGGCAATTCTCAACAGTACGGCACGCCACTTGAAAAGGTGATAGATAATCCATGTCTTGTGGTATTAAATAAAAGTAGGAGATCTTCAATACATTTTTTAAATCTTTCAGGTTACTCACAATGTTATTGTTGTTTATATTTGCAGTCTTAAGTGGTTTAATGCACGATGAGAGATTCAATTATAGGATTCAAAAGCTGGTTAGTGCAGGCAAATTTCGGTGTCTTCAAATAGGTTTATGAAATTGACAGGCACAGCTTATCAACAAAGCAAAAGACGTATTACAAATGATTTTTTTGAGGGATAAGAAAGGAAGGATACTAGATGAGGAATGAATACGCTAGCTCAGACTTTGACGACAATTTGTATGCTGAGATTCGGTACATTCTTCTTTCAACATTATTCACCCATTCATCCATCCATAAATACATGTATTCATTCATCCATAGAGACCCACCTATCCATGCGCCCGTCTGCCTGTATATATATATATATATCTTTTCTGTCTGTATGTATGTATATATATCTGCCTGTATGTCTGTCTGTCTGCTTACCTTCCTAACCTCGCTCGCCCACCAGATAACCCGGCCGTCCGCCCATCCGAAAGCTCGTCTAGCACTCGTCCGTCCGGCAGTCTGCCTGTCTGTCTATTTATATATATATATATATCTGTCTTTCTGTCTGTGTGTATGTCTATCTGTCTGTCTGTCTGCTTGCCTTTCTAACCCCCGCCCGCCAACCATATATTAGAATCCACAATACATGTGTGTCCCTGACCAAAGACTTCTTGTCGTAACGTAAGTATCATTTTATTGTGTGATGATGTTGTCACTGAGAAATTACTTATACTTTTTTAATCAAATTATAACTTTCCGTTCCGCTGCCATTTCGATGTATTTTTTTATTTTTGTTTGCGTTCGCCTTATTTATCTAATCCCCAAGGCGGTGTGCATTGCACTGCGTTTTTATTTTGGCGTGTCGGCCCAGTGCATCCGACTTCAGCATGCATTTTATGTAAGGGTCTGCATCCTCCTGCATTTTCTAAGGGTTTCCTTCCCCGGGGTAACGGCCAGTGCTGAGATGGGGATCGAACCCAGCACCTTCTGAGCCGTGTCACTTAACCACTAGGCCACGCCGTCCCCTGACGATGTATTTAATTCCAACGATGTATTTAATTCAGATGATGTATTTAATTCCGACGATGTATTTAATTCCGATGATGTATTTAATTCCAACGATGTATTTAATTCTGACGATATGTTTATTTCCGACGATATGTTTATTTCCGACGATGTATTTAATTCCGACGATGTATTTAATTCCGACGATGTTTTTAATTCCGATGATGTATTTAATTACGATATATTTAATTCCGACGCTATATTTATTTCCGACGATGTATTTAATTCCGACGATGTATTTAATTCTGACGATGTATTTAATTTCGAGCTTCTTAACACCACTCAGAGAATAGAAAGACATTAAATAAGAGTTAGGCAACATTAGTGGTCTTACAGGGCGTAACGATATTTAGAAGAGAGAAAGTTTCATTAATACAAGTATAATAATACAATAAATATTTTACTTTACAACTTCACAACTCGTTTTTGGTTATATTATCGTCGCGGGCTAGTGGTTAAGTGACACGGATCATAACTCAAAGGTGCTGGGTTCAATCCCCATCACAGCACCAGCCATTACCCCGGGGAAACAAACGCTTTGAAAATGCAGGAGGAAGCACACCCTTACATAAAATGCATGCTGAAGTCGGATGCACTGGACCGACATGCGCAAAATAAAAACCACAGTACAAAGTCTTGAGGAATGGAGAAATAATGCGAACGAATTTTTAAAAAAAGTTACGTTACAATTTACAAAACATTCAATTTGTTTTCAAGTGTAAAATTTCGCCCAGTACTAGGTTAAATCTTTACATTAAGCCTAATTGTATTATTCTAATGTCATCACAAATATTATTAGAAACCACGTCTATTTCTTTAGAAACCAAATGTAAACAGTGTTATTATTTTTAAAGCTGTAGACATTCTAAAAACACGCTGAAAACCAAACTGATTATCCAGGTGCAGATACAAATAGCGATAACAACCATATGGTGATTAAAATAGACGTTAGACCGACGAACACAGAAAGCAGGCGCGAAAACCAGCTTCAAAAACAGCAGTTGTAAAACAGGCTACATTAAATTAGACGTTAGACCGACGAACACAGAAAGCAAGCGAAAACCAGCTTCAAAAACAGCAGTAGTAAAACAGGCTGACATTAAAAAACAATATTTTGTAAAATGTTAAAACGTCAAACCGGGACCGTGTGTTCTAGTTATACCTGAATGGGATATAGCCTGCGGGAACTACTATCATTTGGTAGGAGCACTTGGGTCCTATTACTGCTAGGTGGTCCATTTGTCATGGGCCAGTCACGTGACAGATAAATAACATAGGCGGACGACACTGTCAGTGCTTGTATGGGACAGCGTGTAGTGATGAAGTTTCTTGAGAAAGACAGCGCGAAAACTGCGGAAATTTACAGAAGACTGTAATTACAATATGGTGACAAGTCGCTCAGTTACAGTAACACCTTTAGACGGTATAAATGTTTTTAAGAAGTCCGTACATCCGTGAGTGATGATCCCGTCCTGATCCTGCAAAATAGCGCTCAACCTTATACGGCTCACCGCACTATGTTCCATCTGGAGCAACTCATCTAGGAGGCATTGCCACATTCACATTACAGGGCAGACCTCGCTTCAAGCGATTTCCACCTGTTTGGACCTCTAAAGGAATTCCTGGGAAGTCAGTTTTCAGCACTGATGACGTGGTGAAACAGGCTGCCCTGGGTTTGTTCAGACATACTGACAAATCTTTCTACGCTGAAGATTTTAAAACATTACTTAAAAGCTGGTATAAGTGCACAAGCCTTGCAGGAAATTATATCGAAAAATAAATGACATTTCAACTTCGTAAAAAGTTAGTTTTTTTTTTAACAAAAGAATTTCTGGTTTGATTTGAACGTCCCTCGTTAATTATTTCATATTATCTGAATGGACAAAGATGCAGAACAATGCATGAGTTGCAGCGGTTAGTTACCCAAATTGACTGCTAGCCTCAGGGCCAGCAACACAGAGTGACAAAACCATCCAACAACTACACGCGGTGATCCTGCAATAGGATAAGACTGGATAAGGCGAATGGATCAAAAAAGGACGGCTAACTCGATACCCAAAATTACGTGCTGAAGTCGGGTGTATCGGACCGAAATGTGTATATATCTCAGTCAGGCTGTCAATTACAACATCATTCCGTTCTCTAGGTTACATCCTGCTACTTGCAAAGTCCGTTCCAAGGTTTGGTAATGGAAGTTTGGGGAACAAACAACCACGAAAAAGAAAAAAATTGTCTGAAAAGATTGAGTTATACTAAAGAGAAAGTACTGAAGAAATCATAAGCGTTACAACGGATGGGGGACAAGTTGAGAACTTTATTATGAAGAATTCAAGGCACATAGTTGGAAATTGGTGTGAAATTGAGTACCGTTACAAACAAACAAAACTGGCATACGACATGTTTCCCATTGCTGGGGTAGTCGAGAGATTTCGAAGGCTGAGGACTACAGGCCGCGTCTCTCATCCTGTCGTCGCGTCGTGTGCTGGTTATGTTCGTTTATTTCATTCCCACCAGAAAAACCACACATATGTCATATCTGGGATTAGAATTCAAACCGCTGCCGCTGTCGGCACGCACGTCTCGAAACCATTCGGCCACGCGCTCATCAATGATTTAGTACGTCTTTATGTATTAATTAACACTGCAAGGCGATAAACTTCTTCTATCTGTTCTTTACCGTCCTTGTGCCCTGATCGAAGAACTTCCCCATCGGAGAAGTCCTACAATCAGGGCACCAGGATAGTGAAGAATAGATGGGAGAAGTGTTTCGCATTGCCGGGTGAAATCCTTCAAAATTCACCTTTATCATAAAAATTATATGGCTGAACAGTTCTGGGGGTGTTTGAACGGTTGTCCGGTTGTCTGAGAATATCTCTCCCTCTGACCCTATCATTTGATTCGTCAGTCCTGGGACTGGTTGAAAGGTCTGATCATGTCTCCCTGTTTGCCCATACCATATCATCTGGTTGACCAGTCGTGTGGCTGGTTGTAAGGTTGTCTGAGTATGTCTCTCCATTCAGCCCTATCAGACGGGATCAGTCCTGAGATTAGTTGAAAGGTTGTCTGAGCATGTCTCTCGATTTAACCATATCCGCTGGTAGATTGGTCCTAAGACCGGTTGAAAGGTTGTCTGAGCGTGTCTCTCTATTTAACAATATCCTCTGCAGCTCTCTTCTTTTCATCATAGGTTTGTACTTCAATGTCTCTGCACGCTTGAGATGTAAGGGTGAGTCTTGGTCGCCCCTTTCCTCGTTTCCACTGGATCTTTTCATCCAGTATCTTCTGCAGAAAACGCATGGCTCAAATCGTTTTTGTATCATTTTCAATCTGTCTGTGAACGCCTGTTTCAGCGATGACATCATGAAACTCATAATAAACATATGTACTTGTTCCATGATTTCGCCATTGACGATAATATGTGTTATACGAAGCGTGTTCAATTGAAAACGGACCTAACTGCACCAACTGAACATTAGTACGATGCGCAAGATATCGTCACTTCTGATGTAAACAGAATCCGTCCAGAATTGATCAGCGAACGGTGATTCGGTTTCTATCAGCTAAAGGATGTCGACCAGTTGACATTAATCATATAATGCAGGCTAGACAGTTACGTTATTTTGATCATATAAAAAGACATACCTCCTAGTTGAAGACCATACTAGAGTGTAGTGCAGTCATTCAAGAGGAAAACAACGTTTTAAGTTGGTGGATAACATCAGGAGATGTACGGGAAAATCCTGTCAGATTGCACCATTATGGCAAGAGAAGGCCATCTCAGTGCACTGGAAATTTATTGCAGCTGGTCTTCGACGCAGAGAAGGCACTTGAACTGAACTTTTTTTTCATTTTGATTTAGTTATCCTGTACTTTAAAAATATATATATATCAAACTACACCTTGCTATTGTGGCTAACCAAAAGAATTAGATGAATGCTCTATTAAGTATTTCGCAATCGGTTTTATGCAATGGTCTACCGACATAATGCTGTCACTGTGTTTAATATGCGTAAACACATTTTTAAATGGAAGTATGTGGCCATGCAAAAGGGAAACAGCTGGAAATAATGTATAAAAACAAGGAACCTATAATTAGGTTATTTTTTTTTTTAAATACCTAGTAACATCAAGACAATAACATCAATGGAACAAATGGTTAGTCAAAAAGCAACTAATGTAAGCAGATTGCCCTGTTGCAGAACGTCCATTCCTACAACCGCCCTCATATATTGGAATTTCTTGGCAGGTGTGCAGTACAGAAGGTTGATATTACTTTCCGTGTGTGAATGAGCGATCGCAGCAGGATAAAGAACCCGTGCTGGCAACCTGTACACGAGTGTGATTTGAACCGGGTACGTTTGTAGTGTGAAGCAGACGTTTGAACCCTAGGCCAAATTAAAGTGGTGAAAAATGACCTGCGAGATCACTCAATGAATTTCTAAATCGGGCAAAGACATTGATTTTGTCTGCAATTGATGGTGTTGTTTCTGCTGCTATAAATAAGAACGCACGTGCCATTACGCAGGTCATCTCTTTGAGTAACTCACCATTATCGTGACGTATTGATGAAATGGCAGATGATGTGGAAAAAACCAGTAGTTACAAAACTTGAAGTTCAGAAATTCTCTTACAATTTATTGAACCAACTTGATGTCATAAGGAAGCACAGCACGTGTCAGATTTGTAAAGGCGGGTCAACTCAGTGAGGAACCCGGACCTCGAAAGTTGAAAGCCTTCATTTTCTTCTCCCATCTACTAATAGTATGCTTCTAGCCCGAAGAGGTTCTCAAAGTAGAATGCGTTTAAGGTGTTCACCGGTACCATACAGATTTTCAAGCAAGGTCGCTTCCCCGGGCCAGACTGCTTCTTTTTGGGCTATATGGCTTGGCTTGGCTTCGTTCGTTCTCAATCACCCACTACCAAACCCTGACACGGGCCTAAGTAGCAGAATGTAGTCCAGAGAACGGAATGCGTTGTGTCGTAGTTTACAGCTTGACGGCGATAATTGCACCTTTCGGTCCAACACATTCGACTTCAGCAAGCATTTTTTAGTACCGGGTTATCATTCCCCCTTCGATCCCTTCTCCTTAGCCAGTCTGCCCTGCTGCAGCCTGTTATCCAGAATCAACGTGTGGAGGTGCAGAAGGGTCTTGGCAGCTCTGTTCCGCTGGACCTTACGCTAGCACACAGCTATGGGTCGCTGACCACTGCAGCTCATGCGCTGTTCAGCATCCTGATCCCCTTTGGGCTATATAAGTTGGACAGTCTTGCAGGATATGTTCTGCTGTTTGCTTACCTGTCTCGTAATCGCGCGTGGAGGTGTCTCTGAAACCCATTATGTGGAGTGGGTGTTGAGTATGCAATGTCACTTTATGAGAATGAAGATCTTTGTCTGCCAATCTCTGCCAAATGTGTCAATGCGGTCATTTTTTGGCTTGAAATCTTTGTGCTGGTCTCTCCATTCCGTCATCATGGATCGTTTGATGAGTGTCTTTGCTTCTTTATAGCTCTGTGGATGGCGAGTCTGTGTAGCCCCAAGTCTGGCTTTTTCTAGCTCGTATACTGTCTCGCCAAAGTCAGCTAGAATCCACTGCAGAATTAATGGTTTATTTTTTTTTTAATTTTTTCGGGGGGGGGGGGGGGTGAAGGGTAGGGGGCAGGAACCCAATGTTATATTGTATTTTGTGTGAGAGTCCATCTTGTTTGGAGCATGAGATGGCATGCAGTGCACTCTTGGAGTCTGTTAGAATAACCATTTCTTATACATTTGTGTTTTGGCTGATAAGATCCGAGCTGATGCAAGTGCATCTGTTCCTTCAGCTGTGACATTGGTACAGGTCTATCCTGCTAGTATGGAGTGATTTCACTACCCAAAAATCTGGTGAATCTTTAACAGAAGATTCACGTGAGTATGCATCATCCTTCTTCTTCTTCTTCTTCTTCTTTGTACGCTATCAGACGTCAACTTGTATTTGTTCTAAGAAAGCAGCAGTCATCCTGAGGCTGTCGACACTACCATAGAGCTTGTCTAGTGTTGGTACTGGTGATGGCCATATGTGCTTTTTCTGGTCCTCGTATGTCGGGCAATTTTGCAGCAGATGTTCGGCGGTCATTTTCCCTGTACCACAGATGCATTTGTCAGTGCCACCTATCTTCAGTTTATTGAAGAGATGGTACCTCAATCTGTTGTGGCCTGTGCGGAGTCTGAAGACCATGACCTGCTCTCTTCTGCATCATTTTTTTTTTTAGCCAGTATGCTCTGTTTCCCATTTGGCCATGTATCTCGCCCTAATAAACCTTTTGGACTCTTTGTAGGTCACACTACAATCTGGTTGTGGTAATCTTGCACCTTCTTTTGTCTTCGTTGCCTTGAATGTTACAGTGGGATGGAACCCATTGTACCATCAACTCTTTTTGGTGCGGACTGCTGGCATAGTTGACAGAGTACTGCTCTTAAATCATTAAGTTCCTGTATCATCCGAAGCGGACACCTTACCTCGAGGTCAGTGTGTGGTGTGTGTGGTGTGGTGTGGTGTGGTGTGGTGTGGTGTGCGCGCGTGCGCGCGTGCGTGCGTGCGTGTGTGTGTGCGTGTATATATATATATATATATATATATATATATATATATATATATATATAAATGTTCAACTAGAATATATAATGATTTGCGTCACTGATGGTCACGCTTCGATAGTCAGGTAGGTACAGATGATTTGTGATTTTTTTTAAATATTGACCCCTAAGTTATGTGGTGTACCGTCAACATTTGGTGGAAGACAAATAAATGGAAAAAGACAAAGTTTCCATGACACCATTGTAATATTAGTTGTGAATTTCATCAATTGAAATGCAATAAAAGTTTGTCATTTTCAACATCATTGTGCTGGACAAGATAAAGAATTGACATATCCTGTTGAGCTGTTGCTTGCATCGGTGTGATGGTTATCTAAGAAAGATAACTTCTGAGCAGTAAGGATCACTACCCTGTTGATGACCAGTGAGACATGGGCTGTGTATAGCAGATATGCTAGAAAAATAAACCAATTTCATGCAAACTGGCTCTGTACATTGTTGAGAACAATGCAGGATAGGGTAGCAGACAGTGAGGTCCTCACGAAGGTCAAGAAGTGGAGCATATATATAATGTTGTAGAAGCCCCAGATTAGGTGGGCCACCACGCAGTGAATATTAATAGACAATTACATCCCCAAACAACTAATGTATGTTGCGCTGAAAGAGGGTTTGCCGTCTGGTAGGTAGATAAAAGAAGACTTCCTCAACATATCTCTATGTTTCAACATCGATGTAAACTCATGGGAGTGCCTGTACAAGGCCGTCAGGCATGACGAAGAACCGCCATCAGAGGCGCGTCCATCGCAGAGGAACGCTGGGCCTCCAACCTTATATTCTGAAGATGTGGAATGAGTTTATTTGCCAGAATTGGACTATATAGGCACCTTCAGACTCATCGGTGAGGTGCAACACATGTCTGACTATCGCTGTAATCATCGGATCTTTATACTGGGAGATACGACTTACTATATTTACGTGATAAACAACTTAGAGAACAGACCATTGCTGCTTCATCTCTTTACATATTATCCACTTAGGCCGCGAGGCGATATGGTAGGCCGCATGACTCTAAGACCAGTGACGTGTCTGTAGTTGGCGGCTTAGGAACATTTCATATCAACCTGGTTATCGGTCTTCTATGGTTGTGGTTGCTAGAACAATATGAGAATGGAAGGATAGGAAAGGGGCCTAGGGGGTTATAATAGATCATACAGGTAAAGTGAGTGAGCAAATCCAGGTAGAAGTGAAAAAGGCAAATGCAATGTTAGGTATGATAAAAAGAAATATTAAACAAAGGAGCAAGGAAGTGATTGTCAAACTGTATAAAGCATTAGTTAGACCTAGATTGAAGTAATGTATACAGGTGTTGATTCATTATCGTAGAGAGGATATAAACATGATGGAAAATATACAATAAAGAGCGGCATAGCTGATAGTGGCATTCCAGAATTACATTTATGAGGAACGACTCAGAAAAACCGAGCTAAGTGTCTAGAAAAAAGAAAGAAATAGAGGTGACATTACATGTTTATAGGATAATCAAAGGAAATGATAAATTAGAATATACCAAGTTTTTTTCAAAAAACAATCACCTACAAGAGCAGGAGGGCAAAGCTACAAATTAACTAAAGAAAGGTCCACAGTAGAAATTAGAAAATTGTTGTTTAGTCAGAGTGGTGAATGGGAAGTGATGTAGGTAGGGACAGTTATTGCTTTTAAGAATAGATGAAAATGTGTATAACTTTTAGAGCAAGGAAATATCAATGAAACTGGTTGTATAAAGACCACACAGTCGTCTAAACCAGTATAAAGACTAAGTTAAATTATAAGCACGCAGGGGTTACCTGCATCACGTGACCGAACCACTTGACGTTTTCCGTATGCTCGTGTTCGGTGCATGGGCTTATTTCGACAATCGTTCTGATGCAACCATTCATTCTGTCTTCCCTAGTGACCGTTGATGGTTTTTCTCAATCATTTCACAGGTACACGAAACAAGCCTCCCCGACGATTGCCCTTGAAATCGGACGTCCTCTGGAAACGAATTTTGTCGGCTAATTCTTTCAATACCAAAGTATGCACGATATATAACGCGGTACTTGGGCACGGAAAGTACGTCAGTCATTCACAGCTCGCACTCTTTCTCTCCTGGGTCTTTGCTAATATCTACGTTTGACACTGATGACAGAGTGTTGCCACCAGCGCTGATCAATAGTCGTTTACTGCTCGGGTGTTTCAGCAGTGCGGATATCTCATGTGCAGTTTTGTACACTTCTAAGTGTGACATATCGTGTCTGTCAGGGAATGTCGAAATGTAAAACTTGTTGCACAGTAAACAGATATAATCATATATATTGCTTTTGTTGAAAAACACAAATTATTCTACAGTAACATAGTTTGTTTCAAGTAATTGCAATTTTCCTCATATGTTTACAGTTAACACAGAATTGAATGATGAAAGTCAGCATATGAATGTTGAACATTTCAAGCATTTCTACCAATCAAATTGTGAGGAGGAAGAGGAAGACTAACGTCTTATCAGGCAAAATATTCTGGTCAGACATGTTAGTCAGGTTCAGGAAAAATATACTGGTCTGACATGTTAGTTAGGTTCAGGAAAAATATACTGGTCAGACATGTTAGTCAGAGTGAGGCAAAATATACTGACAAAGACCCTCACCTCGGCTTCCAAGTAGCCCTCTGAGGAAATGGGTTGTATTCATGGTAGCCTGGCTAACAAGGTGAGGGATCGAGGT
Organism: Ariolimax columbianus; assembly: GCA_036924085.1. Taxonomy (NCBI): domain Eukaryota; kingdom Metazoa; phylum Mollusca; class Gastropoda; order Stylommatophora; family Arionidae; genus Ariolimax; species Ariolimax columbianus. Next base: position 34,089,032 of record JAVGWX010000019.1, on the reverse strand, counting down.
GATCCCCGTAGTAGTGAATGATACTAATTATAATCCAAGCATTGCACAATCGCCTGGAGGACCCCGGCCCACCTTCATCACCGCGCTCGGGATGTGAGGAAAGCTACTGCAACCCGCCACTTAGTGTTCTTTCAGGGCGCATAAAAAAGTAAACCTACTCTTGAAGGGCATTTGAAACAAGAACACCAATGACCAATCAAATCAATAAAAATCCGAGCGCTCTCTACAAGTGCACGTAAGTCTAATCATTAGCCATGCGAGACAGTTCCGTCTTCTTGCCTGTCTCCATGCTATTGGCATCAACCTCCCTCTTCCATTAGCGTCTAGGTCGTCCCCTATTCCTCCTGCCCTGTGGATACCAGAACAGAGACGGTCGTGTAATGTTATCAATTGGCGTCCGAGATGTGTGATCACTGCCAGCAAATCCTCCGTGTGTCTTACTCCTCTTGTATATGTCATGTTCTATACAATAGTTCCATATTTGTTATTGTACAGAAGTGCAAGGGGCATTCAAGTCGAACCGGAACTATTTTGGAAGGAAGCAGTTCTTTTCTCAAGAAGTCAAAATGCCATTTATTTGTTTATATGGTCTTCTGCAAATGTTATGCTTTATTCCAGCGTTTGATAATGCTTGTAAAACGTCATCGTAGAAATATGTGTCATCTGTGCTGAAATACTGACATCTCAGAAATTATGTTATGTGTCTAAACAGGTGGGCATCGCTTAGAGCGAGGTCTGGGCTGGAATGTGGTTGTTGCAATACCTCCCAGACAAGTTGATACAGATAGCACAGTGTACGGTGAACCGTATGAAGTCGAGAGTTATCTTGAATGAGCAGGACGCCGTTCATGATCAAACCAGGTCGTTTTTACCCGAAGACGGTAATGCACATCCCTCAAAATGTGTATGTACTGTTCCCTATTGATAGTGGCACCACAGAGCAGAAAAATCAGATGATTGAGCCAAGTTTGTTCAAGAAAACACTCGTCACCATTTTACCTGTAAGTCAATGGTTCAAAATTTTGAGGGTACTGGTGATTGCGTAGGTTCTCACTGCGTATATGTTCGACCTACGAACATAATGCTGAGCCAAGGTTTCGTCACATGTAATGATGAGCTAAGGTTTAGTCACATGTAATGCTGAGCCAAGGTTTCGTCACATGTAATGATGAGCCAAGGTTTCGTCACATGTAATGAAGCGATTAAAAAAATAGTAATTTTATGTCAAAACGTTCCTTCAATTCAGTGCATTCTAGAATTCATATCTGCAGATCAAAATCGGAAAGCTGTCTTGGCACCAAACGTGCACTAACATTCTGAAAATTAGCACTTTCTTCAATAATACTGTTCACCATACCCTGCTAAGGAATTGCCTTTGTGTAATTTCGTGAGGGTTTATGCGTCGATATTCCATAATAAGGCGTTCCACATTCAGGATAGTTACAGGAAAGACTGTGGTAGGTTGAGCCACCACAGCAGGGATTATCACTCACAGAGGTATGTAACTGGACATGGCAAGTGGGCCACTTAGCAGTAACAGGACACAGTTGCATCTAACTGATAATAGCAGTTCCAGTACACCATACCCGATCCAGGTAGAACTAGAACAACAAGTCCCTGTTTAATTTGAACGTCCCTTGTATCATTTCCACCCGTGTATTCAGTCAACCATTTACGAAAATATGTACCTTTTTCATGAGCATATGTTGTTCTCCGTGTTTCACACATATATATTGAAACTTACTTTACTTTGGAGTTACAGATTTTGAATGTGATGCTTGTTTTAATTTGAATTCCACAATGTGGCGCCAATGCAATGAAAGCTCCTCTCGCGTTCTGTATTCTTAACTTTATAATTTGTCTATAGTGTTGATAAGATACCTGTTCGATCCCACATTCTGAAAGAAGGGTGTCTCCCAAATATATATATATATCACTGTGGATTATATTTGTTTTTCAAAACCTATGTTTACCCCGTGTATAGTTAGTGATATGCAGGTCTGGTTCATTATTCAAATACAGAGGGATGGGATCAAGACGCTGATCAGCGCATGATCTGCAGCGGACAGCGACCCATAGCTGACTGCTAGCGTCAGGACCTGCGAACCAGAGATGCCAAGACTCTTCTACATATCCACGAGGGGATCCTGGATAACAAGCTGCAACTAAGCAGTCTGGCTAAGTAGAAGGGATCGAAGAGGGAGGGCAACCCGGTACTAAAAAATGCTTGCTGAAGTCGGATGTGTTGGACCAAAAGGTGCAAATATCGCATTCAAGCTGTAAGCCACGACACAGCGTATTCCGTTCTATGGACTACATTCCGCTTCATGCAAAACTTTTCTCCGGATTTTGTAGCGGGAGATTGACAACGAACAAAGAAGAAGAGGAAGAAGAAGACGAAAGAGACGGATATTATAGATTGGGTGGAGGATTCATTTTTGATAGATACAGCTGAAGTTGATATCGCATTGAATGAAGATCTGATTGTGACACGCTGGGTGGCATAACAGCTCAAGCAAGAATCAACATCGTTAAACAATTCTTCTGGAATAGTAATGACATTGTGAGTAAGTGCCCAGAACTTCAAAGAAATGTAATGTTAGATCACATCGGTTTCTCATGTCTTATCTATGGATTGAATCAAATTACTCACATTGTATCAAAAGCTCGAGTAACTGTCCAACTATCGCAATCAAGATGTAAACTACGACACAACGAATTGCCGTCTACGGAGAACATCCTGCTACTTGCAAAGCCTTTTCCAAAGCCTGGTAGGGAGATTGAAGACGAACGAGGAAGAAAGTGGTGAAGAAGAAGATCATCGAAAATAAGTAAGAGCACCAGTCAGATTGGCAAAACCTGATAGTGCGTATGAACCACAGGAACTCATAACATAAAGTGACACTATTTCAGCATCATATTTCGTCCTTATGATGAGAACAAAAAAGGCGATGGCAGCAATACCTAGGTATGACTCTCAAACAGGCTGGTTATTTGGCAAGGGATCGAGTTTCTTTCAGACGGGCCGTGATGGAAGCGACGTTCTGTTAAGGACACGCTACATGATGATAATGATTCCGTATGCAGTATTATATACATTGTGAACTATACGTTTTATTGTCAATAACAATAATTTATAAATCATATTTATTTTTAATGAAATATAAACAGAGATGGTAAATCTTGTTTATTGTTAATAAACATATGATAATTCATGTTTACTGTTAATTGTAAATAAAGATAAATCGTAAAAAATTTAGATAAATCATATTTACGTTTAATTGTAATTAAACAAAGTTGATAAATCATGTTCATTTTGTCATTGTCATTAAACAGAGTTGAATAATCTTGTTTTTCTGTTCTTGTAAATTAACAGTGTTGATAAATCATTTGCATTTCAAATTGGAAATTCGCAGAGATGATTAATCACGTTTATTTGTAATTGTAATTTTACAAGTAGATTATGAATCATATTTATTTGTAATTGTAATTTAACAAGTAGATGGTTAATCGTGGTGTTTATTTGTAATTGTAATTTAACAAGTAGATGATGAATCCCGTTTATTTGAAATTGTAATTAAACAGAGATGATGAATCATGTTTATTTGAAATTGTGATTAAACAGAGATGATGAATCATATTTATTTGAAATTGTAATTACACAGAGATGATGAATCATGTTTATTTGAAATTGTAATTAAACAGAAATGATGAATCATGTTTATTTGAAATTGTAATTAAACAGAGATGATCAATCGTGTTTATTTGTAATTGTTATTTAACTAGCAGATGATTAATATTGTTTATTTTATAGCCTAGGCTGATTATTTGAGCAAATGAAACTCAAAAATAGGCCACTGACAAAATGAAAGGCTGAGAGCCCTACGTTTAAACTACACAAATTGTAGGACGGCGTTGGGATAGCGGTTAAGTGACACGGCTCCAAAACCGAAGGTGCTGGGTTCGATCCCCATAACACCACCGGCCGTTACCTCGGAAAAGTAAACCCTTAGAAAATGCAGGAGGAAGCAGACCCTTACATAAAATTAATGCCGAAGTGGGATGCACTGGGTGGACAGGCGCAAAATAAAAACCGTAGTGCAACGTACACCAATTTGAGGAATAGAGAGATAAGGCGAAAGCAAAAACCAAAAAAACAACAAAATTAAAATAAAACAAAAAAAGCAAGTTTCTCAGTAGTAATCACAACTCTCTGCTAACAGTGCCAGACATGTACTCTAACTAAGGGACAATTTAGAAAAATCATGATAGCTTTGAGAAAGGCTGTCTGGGTCACAAAGCTAGACACAGAATGGAACAAAGAAATTAGACAGAAATTGGGTGAATCGTTGTGTATGGAATATACTGAAAGGCAGAGAATACAATCGCTTCGATATTAGACAAGAATGCAATCAACGTTGCCAGCTGCGTGCATCTACTACACCGTACAGCAGGGTCACAGAGCAAGAGGGAGACCAAGAAAAAGACAGTTAAAAGGTGTTAGTAAGATACTGAAGAAGCATAGAGTAACAACAACATCGGAGACACATCTGGCACACGATACAAACAATTGTAGCTCCCTACGCCGTCTACCCACACAAGTGGATAGATGATGGCGATTATTGGTGATGATTGATGATGATATAGATGATGTATAGAAGATGTTCTTTTCGTTGGCTAAATGTTATGCAATAATTTATAAAAACCATCTTATGATTAATGCTAAAAACTGTCCTTCTTTTTGCATGGGAAGTCTATTATTTGATAAAGGACATTCAGGCTGACGATGCAGATTGGCTAGCCACAGTCTTTTATTTGCCAAAAGCCACCCTTCTATTTGTCTAAAGCCACCCGTCTATTTGCCATTAACCACCCTTCTATTTGCCAAGAGCCACCCGTCTATTTGCTAAAAGCCACCATTCTATTTGCCAAAAAGCCACCCTTCTATTTGCCAAAAGCCAGCCTCTTATTTGGTAAGACAACCATTTATTTGCTGAAATCATCCTTTTTAATTTTCTGAAAGCATACTTCTATTTACGAAAAACAACTCTTCCATTGTTGAAAGCCACCGTTCTTTTTTTATAAAAGCTGTCTTTTATTTGCTGAAACTCATTCTTGTATTTGCTAAAAAAAACGTTTTCAGGCGAAAGCCACGATTTTTCTGAAAGTCAACATTTTTGGTGAAAGCCATCCTTTTATTTCTGAAAGCAGTTCTTTGAAAGAGCTCTTTTGGAATTGTTAAATTCCTTTACTTACTAACAACCTTTTGTTTGCTGCAGTCAACATTTCTGTTTTTTAAAAGCCATCCTTCGAAATGCTAAAAGGCAGCCGTTCATTTGCCCAAAACCACTATTTTATATGCTGAAGTCTTCAAAGGTTCAGATTAGTGTTCTGATAGAGCACACGCTTTTCAAGGCAAAGGTGCGAGATCCAAATTCTACTTGCGACACTCTTCAGTTGACCCAGCTGTTTAAGAGTTGATTAGCAAATGTATTAAGGAAGGAAAAGCAACCAGACAGGGGATTTGCCACCCAACCTCACACAAGCGGTGGCTTTGTACAATGAAATATGTAACACTTTATCTCCGACTGCAGTTTCTAGTACAGGGTATACAAAGTCCTCATGTTGCTGAAAACTGCTATATTTGCAAAGTGCTATAACTTTATTTGCTAAAATCATCTTTCAATCTGACAAAATCTATACTATTTTTTACTAGATAGGCCTACGCGTTGGCTAAACCGGTTCTTTCATTTTCTAAAAATGTTGCTTTAATTCTTTAAAAACGTTCCTTTCATTGTCTAAAAACGATCTTTAAATTTGCGTAATATCCTTCAATATATTACATCAAAAGTGAATGATATTGTAACAACTGGAAGTGTATATGTCTGTCAATTGACTTTTTTCAAAACTACGATTTTACTTTGTGTAATTAAAACTATGGATATCTTTACCTGTTTGAGCAGCACAATAGACACATAAGTAAGTTCAGATGCAGATGTGAGAATCGGAATTGGAAAGTCATTGGGGACATTCCTGAAATTAATCAATATGAAGATCCAGAGAAATCAAGGTGCATGCCACAGTTTGAATATTTAACGCAAGTTTGAAGTCAGTACTGCTGTATGGAGCGGATACATGGAGAGCGACCATGGTCATACAACACAGACTCCAGTCCTTCGTTAACAGATGCCTACGAAGGATAATGGCCATAAAGTGCCAGGACATGGTGAGGAATGAAGACTTGTGGGAAAGGAGCCAACAACAGCCATTGGAACAACAAATTCAGCGAAGAAAAATGTGCTGGATAGGACATACGCTGCGGATGGCACATTCCAACATAGCCAGACTTTCTCTTACATGGAACCCTCAAGCGGAGAGAGAGAGAGAGAGAGAGAGAGAGAGAGAGAGAGAGAGAGAGAGAGAGAGAGAGAGAGAGAGAATGGTGGACCCAATCATACGTAGAGAAGAGAATGTGAGAAGGAACTAGAATTAAATGATAACACTTGGAAAGAGGCAGAAAGAGCAGCGTAGGACCGTGCATGCTGGTGGGATGTTCTCAATGACCTATGCACAGAGAGGAGCGAGTCGCTCAGTGATTTATAGCTGGAGTTACAATTTGTAGTTTTTCAGGTTAACAAATACTATTTTGAACTTGCAGATCTCCAATTTGCATTTTTCATTGGTATAAATCGTATTTTTCATTACTTCAACTATGGACTGCATTATATATATATATACGCTTATCATCATCAGATTATGATGATGTTTCTTGACCTGGTCCTAGTATGTGCTTCGTACATGGGGAGCTTAACTGCGTCTGTTATTTCTCATATCCATCTTTTACGTGGTCTGCCCTTCGCTTTGTATCAATTGTATCTGGGTAGCATTGCTTTCTAACGGGTACTATCTGGTGTTTATCGTGTCAGGTGGCCTGACCATTTGATTGTTTGTCTTTTGATAAGATCTATCACTGGTATCGCACCTAGTTGTCTCATAATGTCTTCGTTTCTGATTCTATCCATTCTTGTTACTCTAAGCATTCTGCACAGGCTGTTGTTACGATCAGTCTTTTATCCTTGTTTGTCAATGTCTAATTATAGCACTGATAGCACAATGTGCGTATGAGATAGAATCACAAATACGAGTGTTCGGGAGAAGGTTGGAACAATTCCCTGCTTACAGTGAATAGAACATCAGAGAATGAATTGGTTTAGCTACATTGTGAGAATGCAACCAGACCGTATTGTTCATGCAACCTTCTACAGGAAAACATCAGGAATAAAGACTAGAGGTAGAACGAGGAAAATGTGGATAGACAGCGTAAAAGAACCTGACGTAAAATGGGGGGGGGGTGGGGGGGGGGGGGATGTTACTCGAGAGAGGCGAAAGACAAATACATAACATGATACTGGGCTACAACCTGGTAGAACGTCAGACAACGAAAGAAGAAGAAATGTCAGCATTCCGTTCTTGTTGTATCCATTGTCGTGTGCTTACATAATAATATCAGGGATATTTGCCCAATGTCTTGATTTGCTTTATTACATCTGTTTTGGATTCTGTTGATTCCCTTTGTTCCGCAGGTATGGCAAATGTGTCACATGTTTTACTTGTTAGTTTTGTATTAATAAATGTATATATTTGTAAACACGAATAAAACACACGCAGACACGCGCACACACGCACAGACTCTGACATCATTTGGAATCACACCCTCGCATGTAGAAGTGAAAGGCTTGGTGTTATACACCTAGGAGTTTTTCTCTCAGTGCTAGAGTGTCCGTTGTGCATTGTAAACGTTCGTTTCAGACGGTAACCATGACAATGAGAACACAATACTATAAACAAGCTTTAACTATAACTCTGGCTACAGATACGACACTACTGCACGTATGTTGTTCAGGAAGCACGCAGCCATCTGTCGAATGATTGTCTGGCTTAGGTGTTTGCCGCCTGCTGTGGTCTCTTCAACACGCAGTTTTCTTGCCATTTGTAGCCCACGAGATGTCTCTGGCCCGCAAATTGATCTGATCTAAGCTGTGCTCGTCTGTAATTCATTCATTCTGTCTATTTGGGATCAAGATGATGTCCAGTGCACGGGCTGTAGCTGTCAGCGACCCAAAGCTGACTGTTAGCGTCAGGGCCAGTGACCCAGAGCTGACTGTTAGCGTCAGGGCCAGTGACCCAGAGCTGACTGTTAGCGTCAGGACCAGTGACCCAGAGCTGACTTTTAGCGACAGGGCCAGTGACCCAGAGCTGACTTTTAGCGTCAGAGCCAGTGACCAAGAGCTGACTGTTAGCGTCAGGACCAGTGACCCAGAGCTGACTGTTAGCGTCAGGGTAAGTGACCCAGAGCTGGCTGTTAGCGTCACGGCCAGTGACCCAGAGCTGACTGTTAACCTCATGGCCAGTGACCCAGAGCTGACTGTTAGCGTCAGGGTCAGTGACCCAGAGCTGACTGTTAACCTCAGGGCCAGTAACCAAGAGCTGACTGTTAGCGTCAGGGCCAGTGACCCAGTCCAGCCAAGACCCGTCTACACCACCACGCGGTGATCCTGGATAACAGGCTGAAACAGAACAGACTGGCTAAGGAGAAGAGATCGAAGAGGAAAGGCTAACCCGGTACCCCGACTGGCTAAGGAGAAGGGATCGAAGAGGAAAGGCTAACCCATAACCCCGACTGGCTAAGGAGAAGGGATCGAAGAGGAAAGGCTAACCCGGTACCTCGACTGGCTAAGGAGAAGGGATCGAAGAGGAAAGGCTAACCCGGTACCCCGACTGGCTAAGGAGAAGGGATCGAAGAGGAAAGGCTAACCCATAACCCCGACTGGCTAAGGAGAAGGGATCGAAGAGGAAAGGCTAACCCGGTACCCCGACTGGCTAAGGAGAAGGGATCGAAGAGGAAAGGCTAACCCGGTACCCCGACTGGCTAAGGAGAAGGGATCGAAGAGGAAAGGCTAACCCGGTACTCAAAAATATGATGCTGAAGTCGGATTGGCCTGGTCGAAATGTGCAAATATCGGAGTCAAACTGTAAACTACGACACAAAGCAATCTGTTCCCCGGATTACAGCCTATTAGTTGTCAATCTCTATTCAGGGCTTGGTAGCAGGAGTTTAAGTACGAATAAGACAGAGGACTATATTTTATTGATGAAGTTGTTGTACACAAAATACATCATGATCAGTGCCTGCTGTACAACAATGGAAATTAACAGCGGAATCTCACGATCAAGTTTGCGATTACTTGTGCTAAATACAATATGTGAATTCTCGAGATGAAACCGGAAGCTGTGAGAATCAGTAGAACACCAGGGTCAGTCAGAATACATGTAAGGATAGTGTTCTCCAACAGGTCCATGAGTTCTAAGTATTTGGGCTGTATTTTTTCAGCAGACGGCAGGATCGACGGGGACATCGAGATTAGTTGTCAGAAAGCATATGGTGTGACTTATCAGCTTTCGCCACTGCCTAGGCACCAGATCAGTACAGTGACAACAAAGCAACAGCTGATAAATAGTATATTTATTCCGACTGTGCTATCAGTGCTAAATATGGCCTCTGTCCGAGGTGTGTGAGAGCTGAATTTGGACAGCCGAAATGAAGTATTTCGCTTTGCTTCGTTCGTTCTTAATCTCATGCCATCAAATCCTGAAAGGGCTTAAGTAGCAGAATGTAGTCCTGAGAACGGAATGCGTTGTGTCGTAGTTTACAGCTTGACTGCGATATTTATACCTTTCGATCCAACACATCCGACTTCAGCAAGCATTTTGTGAGTACAGGGTTAGCATTCCATCTTCGATCCCTTCTCCTTAGCCAGTCTGCTCTGCTGCAGCTTGTTATCCAGGATCACCGCGTGGCGGTGTAGAAGGATCTTGGCAGCTCTGGTTCGCTGGCCCTGACTCTAGCAGTCAGCTATGGGTCGCAGACCACTGCAGCTCATACGCTGTTCAGCATCTTGATCCCAAATGAAGTATTTGAGGAAGGTTATCGCTGCTAGTTGGAAAGAAAAACTGCGAAACGAAAAATATAGAAGTATGGCCGGTGCTACGACTTGTGCAGAGTACACAGGCACACGATACGCCGACTCTGCGTATCATGAGAATTTGCCCCCATCAACTTCCACTGGTCCCTTACACCTCTGTCAAAGCTTACTACACGCCATGATAGTGGCCGTGAGACAGGTGAATAGATGACATTAGAGTAATTGTACAACTACATGGGCTCACAAATTCCAACGCAACTCACTTGGCGCATGACATACAATGATTATCCGATTATTGTAAGAAGTGCGTGACGCGCAAAATGGCGCATAACTGAATCGATAAGTATTCGCAATGACGTTACAATATTGCTGATGAACCCTGACCTAGTCGTCCTGTTGATGTTGCAAAAGAAACATATGGGGGTAGGGAGGGTGGAGAGGATTATTAAGGTTGATAGACGTGTAACAATGGCGGTGCAGCATCTTCAATAGGGTGTTCGCGTGGTTTAGCTTAAATACGAAGCGATCGATTGAATTTCCGGACAGTATGCTCCTGTGGAATCACAGGCAACAGAACGATGAATACAAAGATGATCAGATTGGGCCTGTCCTTGCACTGATAAAGCGATGGGACATGTGTATCAATGTTAATGAATATAATGTTGAGAAAAATGGATAATGTAAGTGCAGCAAAAATGGATAATGTAAGTGCAGCAAAGATGGATAATGTAAGTGCAGTAAAAATGGATAATGTAAGTGCAGCAAAGATGGATAATGTAAGTGCAGTACAAAACAAATGGTTCGCATTTTCATTGTTGCACGTCCCATATAAATAAATGTATAAGGATAAGTCAGTAAGAAAGTCCCAAACTGAAATGGGACAACTGAAAAATGCAGTGGGTAGTTCTAAAGGCGTCATTAGGGGATAGGAACATCGAGCTATGTGATTACTGTAAGCAGCAGACGCTAGGTGTGGTATGCACACGCGCAGTAGGATGTACATTGGCGTACGTGCTCACTGTAACAGTTCCAGCCCGAGCATGAGCGTTTAGGGCAGGGATGATGTGGTCGGCGACTCTGAGAACAAAGGTACCTGAATGTGTGCCAATGTCACGCTCCGTCTCGACACTACGTCAAGGTCACTCACCGTGGTAAAACCAAGTCAACAAAGGAAAAAAGGGGGTTGGGGGAAAGAATGTGTATAATACAGGAAGGTGCTAGTTGCTGACCACTATAGCGTTCCGATTTGGGTAGTGTGGGACGAGTGACAGAAGGAGGCCACCAGACCTTGCTGCGACATTTTGAGTGACAAGAATTCAGAGTGATGCATTCCAATGGCAGCTTAATTGAGGCAGATCCCAACTAGAGGATGGCTTGGTCAAGACAGCCCACAGAAGGTCATTGGACAGCTATGATACTGCTTGAGACTATATAATACTAGACTAAGTTTAACTTAAGCAGACTGGCCATGGATAGAGAGAGAGAGAGATAGAGAGAGAGAGAGAGACATAATTTAGTTAGGAGTCTGTTTAGCTCGCAAACCTAATAGAAGAGCGACTGATAGGCTGTTTTACGAATGTTAGTGATATAACAGGGTTGCTAACCTGCATACGTCTTTGAGTCTAGGCCAGTCGCTCTATAAGGTGTGAGTTGTGCGCCCTGTGTCTAGAAGAGATCTGAATGTGTGCTGTACGTACAGGACACCTTGTGAAAGATGCATGTCCTGAATAGTTACACGAGTGTACAGATCGACTAGCAGAGATCTGGACGTGTGTGTGTGGTGTGTGAAGAACACCGAGGGAACGATGTATGTTCCAGAGTGTGTGTAGACGCAGATCGATTGAGTGTGTGATCATATGTGAGTATACATTGAATATATTGAATGCACGATGTCCAGATCACCCGCCTGAGGGGATCTGAGTGTGAGTGAATGCACAGAATATAAACGTGGGGTCGTGTTTTTGACAGTGTGTTGGGGGGTGCATATAAGGGGAGGGGAGTGTGCGGCTAGAACTGGGTTGGGGTAGTCCGGAGCAACATCAATATCTTCGGCTTATAAACTCCGCGTATCTATTTAGTTAAGATTGTATTTCTTGTATTGTTTGTAACCACATTGCACTCACTTTAATAGTTGTTGTATGAGTAGGATGTATTAATATGTCACCTGCTGTGTGCTATGTTATTTGCTGTGTGTGTGGTCATGAATAATGTGGATACATGTGGTAACATTCTAAATAAAATAACCCCAGTGAAAACCTGGACTCTGCTACACATCTTAGACTGCGCAATCAACGAACAGTATCATGTTGCACGTTGTTTATTATTTGGCAAAACGACTTTCTGCAAATGGTATTCATAAGAATGTCTGGACCGGTGCTCCCCGTGGATTCACAGACAACCGACTGCTGAAAACAAAAATTATCAGATTAGGCATGTCCTTGTACTTATAAAGCGATGGGATTTGTGTACATATGTTTATGGAAATTATGCTGAAGGTTAATTTAAGTCCAGTAATAATTCGTTTCAAAATCTTGAATCTTATTTACGAGGCGTGTTCAAATGAAACCGGACCAAACTGCAACAAGTGAACAAACCTACGATGCGCATGATGACGTCCCTTCTGCTGTAAACAGTACATACCAAATATCAAGTTGCAAAATATCATTATCCTCCGACTCATAGTTTCTCAGCAGACCGTTGAAAACATGGCGGGTGTAAAGCATAATCCGTCCAGAGTTAATCATCGAGCGGTGATTCGGTTTCTAACATCTGAAAGATGTTGACGAGTTAAGATTTATTGCAGAATGCAGGCAGTGTATGGTGAGAAAAGTATGTCACAAACGGTGAAGAACTGGACAACGATTGGTTAAAGAAGGGCGTGCGTTAACGAAAGATCTTCCAAGATCAGGTCAGGCGCATATTGTTGCGTTAACACACATTCTTCTTTAAACATCGTTTTTGCCGTGTTTCTTCAGTGTCTCACTGACACCTTCTATCCATTGTGCGCATGGCCGGCTTCTTGCTCTGAAACTTTGATGTCTGGTATATCAGATACGAGTAGCTGGTAGCTTTGGTTGCATTATTGTCAGTGTGTCTGAAACATATTATTATACGCCTTTCTATGTAATCCATGCACGGTGTTGCATCCACAGTCTGTCTGATTATTTTATTTCTTAATATGTCCAGCCTTGTGATCTCGACAGCCTTTCTCAAACACCTCATTTCGCGTACCATGATTTTTCTTTCTTATGCATCGCTGAGAGTCCATGTCTCACATTTGGCAGCGGAGAGTTGATATCAAAGTTATTTTTATCAGCTGTATCTTCGTCTTCAGTCGAATGTGTTATGTCTTAGTAATGGTGAGCGATGATATGAAACATTCATTTACAATAAAATGACATCGACCGTTCATCTCCGTAACCAAAATGGAATATCCCGCTGCAGTCACCAGATGCCAACTACGTATGATGAGAACAATTGGAACTATGTTTGGAGTGAATTAAGGGACACGTTTCCAGGAAACTAAGGAACCATTTTTCGCAGAAGCTCAAACAAAAATAAAAACCATTATTAGAAATAATGTGTCTTCTGAAATGAAATCCCACAACACAGAATTAGCAGAACAATTCACATATAAAACGTGTCTGTCAATTTCCGGTTGACCAAATTGACATTTAGTCATCTTTGGAAGCCTAGCCATTTACAAATCTCACATACTTTGGTAAACACGCAAAGTGTAGATTAGCTATTGTGTCCAAAAAGTACGGACACTGGAGTAAAGTCAAGTAACCCACAGCATTACTCCCGTAGGGGTGTGAGGTATTAGCGATCTCACATTTCAAAGGCTTGGCTATATGAGGGCGGTAGCCATCTCCTCTCCCTCGCCGCTTTTACTTCCCGGACAACCGGCACGCATTTAACGCTGGGTCGACCCGGGGGCCATTGCGGTCTGAAAAAACATGTCTGTCTCAACTGGGGAATGAACTCAGGATCACTAAAATCCGAGGTCAGAGCGCTAAACACTGCGCTACGCGGCTCCCACTTGAGTAGCTGACATCATTTAAGTTAACACAATTAACCAATCAGAGCTTAGATCCGCTCATGGCGACCTTCACAGTTAATGAGTTGTTGTTGTTGTTGCTGAACGCCCGCAAGATTACTCGTTAAAGCGAACTAAAAAGGACGTTAAGTGGCGCGCTTTTGTAGCTTTCTCCACATCCAACGCGTGCTGGTACAAGGTGGACTGGGGATCTCCTGGCAGTTGTGCAGTGCTTGGTTTCATATGCGTGGTACTCACTACTACAAGGATCACCTCGTTAGTCAGGCTGCCTTGAAAACAGCCCGCTTCCAGGAAGGACTACGGGGAAGCCGAGGTGAGAATCTTGGCCAGTACATGTTGCCTGACCCTGACTAACATGTCTGAAGAGCATGATCTTTTTCTGACCAAACGATAGTCATCCTCGCCCACTGTAAAGGAGTCTAGTCGCAAAAACCTGTCTGCAGACAGGCATGAACTGTACGCAGACCGGTACGGGAATGTCTTCTTCTTATTCTTCTTCGTTCGTTCTCAATCTCCCGCTACCAAACAATGAAAGGGCTTAAGTAGCAGAATATAGTCCAGAGAACGGAATGCGTTGTGTCGTAGTTTACAGCTTGACTGCAATATTTGCACCTTTCGGTCCAACACATCCGACTTCAGCAAGCATTTTTTGAGTACCAGGTTAGCATTCCCTCTTCGGTCCCTTCTCCTTAGCCAGTCTGCCTTGCTGCAGCCTGTTATCCAGGATCATCGAGTGGAGGTGTAGAAGGGTCTTGGCAGCTCTGGTTCGCTGGCCCTGACGCTAGTAGTCAGCTATGGGTCGCTGACCACTGCAGCTCCTGCGCTGCTTAGCATCTTGATCCCCGGGACTGTCTAACAGCGGTTAGGAAACACTATACCAAGAGACTGATTCAGATATTCTCGTACCCCCTATCGTTAACCTAATCACACACCGGAAACAGTTTGACAGATGACAAGTGGTCTGCAGAGCCGTCTGGTTTTGGTAAAACCTGCTATAGATAAGGAATACGGCGTTTTAACTACATTTCTCAAACTCAACACACCGACATTACTTGCTTTGAACAACTAGCGTTTGTTGGACAGGACGGTTAGTTTAATTCATTCTTTGATCTCTACAGCCCATATGTTGCCGTTTGATTCAGTATTCATATCAGCCAGAGTTCCCAAAATGTGAGGCCAGTGGACCACATGAGGTCAGCAAAGTCCTTATATGTGGCCCGCAAATGTATATATGAAGTATAAACACATTACTTAACAACACTGGGAGGGAGACTAACGTCTAGTGCAGGCACAACGTACTGATCAGTCATGTTAGTCAGGGTCAGGAAAAATATACTGGACACGACCCTCACCTCGGCTTCCTCGTAGCCCTCCCTGGAAACGGGCTGTTGTTCTTGGCACCCTGTCTAACGAGGCGAAGGATCGACGTAATCCTCGAGGTAGTGAGCGACACGCGAAGCCAAACATAGTGCAACCACCTGGAGGACTCACTTTATACGTTCATCAGCACGCTCAGGATGTGAGGAAAGCTACTGCAACTCGCCACTGAACGTCCTTTTCAGTAAGCCCACAAGAGTAAGCCTACTCATTGTGGCCATTCATAGCATCAACAACAACAACAACAACAATTTAAAACTATAAAAAAAAGGTCATGACAAAAACAACTATGAAATGACAAAAAACTGTGAGATTGAGGTAGAATGAGAAACATTTATATATAAGAGCAAATTGAGGATATTTTGTTACCATCAAACAAGAAGATGGAAAATGTTTAACAGAAAAAAAACGTTCAAGATATATCCAACTTACAAACAAAATGTTTCTAATAAAACCGTTGGGCAGTGTTAGTGTAGTGTGAACAGTTTAGATAGTTTTCAAACTGCCGTTGAATCATCTACCTATTCGTCAAACGGCCTTGAATCATTTTAGTCTGTAAACAGCCCTTGTACAACCTAATTTATCTTCACATGGCCAAAGAATCATCTAATTAGTCATCGTACGGCTCTTAAATAATCTAAATAGTCTTCAATCGGCCCTTAAATAATCTAAATATTCATCAATCGGCCCTTACATAATCTAAATAGTCATCAATCGGCGCTTAAATAATCTAAATAGTATTCAATCGGCTCTTAAATAATCTAAATAGTATTAAATCGGCCCTTACATAATCTAAATAGTCATCAATCGGGCCTTAAATAATATTAATAGTATTCAATCGGCCCTTAAATAATCTAAATAGTCTTCAATCGGCCTTTAAATAATCTAAATAGTCTTCACATGGCCCTTAAGTCATCTAAATAGTCTTCAAATATATTCTTCAAATTGGACGAATCATCTGCATAGTCTTTAAACAGCCATTGAATAATCTAATCTGTCTTCAAATGACGATTGAATAATCTAAATATTCTTTAAACAGCTCTAGAATAATCTAATTAGTCTTCAAACAGCCCTTGGTGCTTCTAATTAGGAATCGGCCCTTACACCATTTAATAACTCCAATCGGCCCTTCGACCATTTAATCTCCGATCGGCCCTTGCAGCATTCAATAACTCGAAGCGGCCCTTGAAATATTTTAATAACTCCAATCTGCCGTTGCGTCAATATAAATTTCACTTAACGGCCTTAGATCATGGAATTCAATCGAGCGTTCTGACATTGAACTGTTGTTTATAACGTCCGTTTTGTTCTTATTTACCAGTTTAGGAAACGTTCATCTTGTCCCTATAAGGTCTCATCGGTTCTCAATGAACAACGCTAGTTCAGATCGATAATCAGTATCCGTAAATAACATTGTTCAGGTGGCTAAGACCTGTCAAAGGCATTGATGCCTAGTTAAACCGGCAGGTGGGCGTCTTAGAAATAACACACGAGCAAGGGAGAGTACAGGGACAATTAATGGACGCAATTGATGTGTATGTATTCTTACTGCTCCTGCATTGTTTATTCTGTGGTAATTTGTCTTTCAGTACAAGTTGTCTTTATCTTTCTGTTATTCGTTTTTTTTGTTCTTGTTCTTTCTTCCTTCCTTATTCTTCTTTCCTTCCTTCTTTCCTTCCTTACTTCCTTCCTTCCTTCTTCCTTCCTTCTTCCATTCCTCCCTCCCTTCCTCCCTCCCTTTCTATCCTCGCTCCTGTCCTCCTTCCTTCCATCCCTTCCCTCCTGCTGCCCTTCCTTCTTTCGTTCCTTCTTTCTTCCTTCCTTTTTCCTTTCTTCTTCCACCTTCCTCCTCCTTCCTCATCCCCCGTCTTTCTTCCTCGTTCTTCCTATTTGTTTTTCCTTCCTTCGTCTTCTTCTAATTCGTCTTCTTCGACCAACTGATGCTATGTTTCTAGCCCGGTGAGGTTCACGAAGCAGACTGCAGTTCAGATATTCGCCAGTCCCAAAAAAGATTTGTCCAAGCATGGTCGCTTCTCCGAGATAGACTGCCTCTCTATGGTCTACATAAGTGGGGCAATCCCGCAGGACACGTTCAGGTGTTTGATTGGGTGCCCTGCAATCGCATGTGACGGTGTCTCTAAGACCCACTCTGTGGAGGTGAGAGTTGAGTCTGCAATGTCCCGTTTTGAGTCTGAAGAGCGTTGCCTGCTCGTCTCAGCCAAGTTTGTCTCTGCTGTCATTCTTCTAGCTCGTAATCTATATAGGGTCTCTCCATTCCGTCCGCATGGATAGTTTGATGAGTGTCTAAGCGTGATTATAGCTTAATGGGAGGGCGAGCGTGTGTCGCGATTGTCGGCTTTTTCGAGCTCATCTGCCTTCTCGTTTCCAAGGATCCCACAAGTGGCCGAAATCCAATGTGAGAAAATATCTGGTTTGTTTGTTTGTTTTTTCTTTTTATTTCTTCTTTTTTGGGCCATACACTGGCCAATACGTCCACATTACAAATACACACACGCATCCATCCACTGGCCAATATGTTCACTTTACAAATACACACACGCATCCATCCACTGGCCAATACGTTCACTTTACAAATACACACACGCATCCATCCACTGGCCAATACGTTCACTTTACAAATACACACACGCATCCATCCACTGGCCAATACGTTCACTTTACAAATACACACACGCACCCATCCACTGGCCAATACGTTCACTTTACAAATACACACACGCACCCATCCACTGGCCAATACGTTCACTTTACAAATATACACACGCATCCATCCACTGGCCAATACGTTCACTTTACAAATACACACACGCATCCATCCACTGGCCAATACGTTCACTTTACAAATACACACACGCATCCATCAACTGGCCAATACGTTCACATTACAAATACACACACACGCATCCATACACTGGACAATATGTGCACATTACAGACACATACAGGCATCCATACACTGGACAATACGTTCTGATGTAACCTAAAAGACGACGGTATGTGGATGAAACAGCGTGCCTGTGTCAGTGGAATCCATGAAACCGTTAAGCAAACAATAAGATATGTTTCGACAATTTGACAAGCGTTACAATAAAAAAACATCAACAAAATGCAAGCCATGAACATTAATCTGGCATTCCAAAAAGGAAGCAAACGATCAAGTAACAGAATTAGTCTTTGCGCATGACCGAAAACTAATATATGAGAATGAAGAGACGCACAAGGAGCGTGATGTAATCTGTGAAGAGTGTGATGCAGTTTGAAGATCAGGACAGCAAGGGCGAACGCAGTGATGATCAACAGGACACCAAGCTCACGTGTGATCAATATTGAATTTAATTCGTTCACTCTGTCGAGCCGAGGTACCGGCTCACAGTTTGTTTTTACAATGCCAGATAGCTCGTACACAGACACGCACACAGACACACACGCGCGCGTACACACACATACAACATATACTCTCATTCTATATCACTCTCTCTTACACATCCTCACGCAGATAGACACCTTATATACCCTCACCCTATATATCTCTCTCTCTCTTACACACCCTCACACACCTCATATACCATCACCCTATATCTCTTCTCTATCTCTCTCTCTTACACACCCTCACACACATACACACACATCCTATACCCTCACTCTCTGTCTCTCTCTCTCTCTCTTACACACCCCCACGCACCCACGCACACACACACACCTCATATACCATCACTCTATATCCTTCTCTTTCACACACACACACATACATACCTCATATACTCTCTCTACAGTTTTCTCTTTTACACACACACACACACACACACTCACACACACATACACACACACGCGCGCCGCATTTACCTTCATTCTATTTCCATCTCTTTCGTCTGCACACACACATACACATACATACCGCATATACCCTCACTCTTTATCCTTGACTTTCGCACACACACAAACACACACACCACATATACACTCACTCTAAATCCCTCACTTTCGCACACACACACAAACATACACACCACATATACCCTCACTCTAAATCCCTCTCTTTCACACACAAACACACACACCACATATACAAACACTCTAAATCCCTCTCTTTCACACACAAACACACACACACCACATATACACTCACTCTAAATCCCTCTCTTTCACACACAAACATACACACCACACATACACTCACTCTAAATCCCTCTCTTTGACACACACACAAACACGCACACCACATATACAATCACTCTAAATCCCTCTCTTTCACACACACATACCACATATACAATCACTCTAAATCCCTCTCTTTCACACACAAACACACACACCACATATACACTCACTCTAAATCCCTCTCTTTCACACACATACAAACACACACATCACATATACCCTCACTCTAAATCCCTCTATTTCACACACACACACCACATATACAATCACTCTAAATCCCTCTCTTTCACACACAAACACACACACCACATATACACTCACTCTAAATCCATCTCTTTCACACACACACACACACACACATCCAGAAACCAAGATAACCCACACATGGACGAAAGAAGAATGCCGGACCCTGTCAAGATCAAGAGATTTCCCAATCCCCTTGAGGACACTCAATTCCTCAGCCACACAGTTACAAACACATGGGAACATCTTCGAAAGTCCATCCACAATCCAGCGCCGACTCCCTTTGGAAGAAGAACTGTTCAATCAAATGGCAAAGACAAGTATGGATACTCTGGGGACATTAGACACACAAAATGCGATTCGGAGGCAAAGATACCCAGTTATTCGGTAGCACGTTCAACATGGTTAAGTGCACAATGGATACAGTTAATGGTGACATTAGACATATCTAGTGAACATTACACACGAGCAGTTGGACGTTACACGCCGTTAGGGGGGGGGGGGGGGGGGGGGGGTACCAGGCAACATTAGTCGATACAGTATACATAGGTATTCGGGACAAAAGGTACGATTTTGAGGACACTATAATACGGGTTGTTGGACATTATGCAAGGTTAGAGGCATATCCATGGTTTTTTATGCATGCTTGCCGACAAGGAGGGCGGCGGTTCGAATTCCGGTATGGTATATGTTGTTTTTATGTTTGGGGTGAAATAAATTAACATGGCTAGCAGACGACGTGGCGGAGCGGCCTGCAGTTCTCGACTAACCCAGCGATGGGGGTAAGTCGTATTGTCAGTTTCAGAGTGGGCATTGGACACAGTCAGGCGGACAATGGTAACGGTTGAGGTGGGCATTGGACACGCTTAGGGGAGTATTCTATAAGGTAAGTTGAAAAGGTGCACACGGGTATGGTCCATTACACATGGTTAGGGGACATTGCCTATGGTTAGGGGACATTGCCTATGGTTAGGGGACATTGCCTATGGTTAGGGGACATTACCATAAGGTTAGGGCGATATTACGACTAACACCAACGATTGACCACCTGTGTGACGATACACTCACTTTCACAGATAGCAGGAATGTAGGACTAATGATTGGTTGGGAAGAGAGGTATGCCTGAAGGGAAGAAGCAGAACAGCGAGCAGCCAGCGGCCTGAAAGAACCATCAGAAACAATAACGTGACTTACTTAATAAATGAGATTAATTACCTATGGATCTCTCCGGAATTCAGTTGTCTGTCTATTATTAGGTATAACAGAAGACGACAAATCAGTGGGATTTTCCTGTTGATCTGATGTTACGGTAGAGTGGACATCGATTTTATACATATAATTCAGAAGACGAAGTGCCCAGTATCAAATTGCACTGATTTTCAAACCACATAGCATGCTTATTGTTTTGATTTTTTCAAATAAGAGAAGACTGATAAATACACTATTTATTCCTATACAGTGTTACTTTTATCAATGATGGTCGTTACTAGAAACACATACGAGTAATTTCCAGAGCTGTGAGATGCGATATGAGAAAAGTGCAGCCGAAAAGACAATCCGTGACCGAACCAGCAACACTACGCTGAGACAGACAGTGGGGACAAATTCAGTGCCTATATTGACTCTCAACAAATCAAAGGGTTTGGTCATTCAGTCAGAATGCATTATGATAAGCGTGCATCTAGAACATATATGCAGGTCTCCGGTCCACGAGCAAGAGGCAGACCATGACGTAGATGAATCGGGGGTGTCTCTGACACTCTCAGGAAGTTACACCTAAAGACAGCTTAAGTCTCAAATTTAGCGATAACAGGAAATCTACGCGTTCTACCTCTCAGCGACACAGAATAATGAGAGCAATGGGAAAAAAAGAAGAAAAAGAGGAAGAAGAAATTGATTTTATTGAATGTACACCTTAATTACATTTACTCTTGTGTACGCCCGTGAAAGGACGTCGAGCGGTGGATTACAATAGCTTTCCTTACATCCCGACTGTGCTGATGAAGGTGAAACGTGATCTGCCAGACTGTTGTGTTATTATTGACTTTACCTGCGTGACTATAACTATTTCGGTGATACGTCGATCCACATCTCTTTAGTAAGACAGTCTTGAGAACAGTCTGTTTTCATGAAATGCTACTTGAAAGTGAGACCTTGACGTGACGTTTGGTCAGTATGTTGTGCATGACCCTGACGCAAAGTTTGGTCAGTATCTTGTGCCCGACCCTGACGTGACGTTTGGTCAGTATGTTGTGCATGACCCTGACGCAAAGTTTGGTCAGTATCTTGTGCCCGACCCTGACGTGACGTTTGGTCAGTATGTTGTGCAAGACCCTGACGCAACGTTTGGTCATTATCTTGTGCCCGACCCTTACGTGACGTTTGGTCAGTATGTTGTGCATGACCCTGACGCAAAGTTTGGTCAGTATGTTGTGCCCGACCGTGACGTGACGTTTGGTCAGTATGTTGTGCATGACCCTGACGCAAAGTTTGGTCAGTATCTTTTGCCCGACCCTGACGCGACGTTTGGTCAGTATGTTGTTCCTGACTCTGGCGCGACGTTTGGTTGTTGTTATTGTTGTTATTGTTGAATGCCCATAACGAGTAAGTAAAGTAACCCATAGCATTACTGCCGTAGGGGTGTGAGATGTTAGCGATCTCACATATCAAAGGAACGGCTATTTGAGAACAGTAGCCATCTCTTCTCCATCGATGCTTTTACTTCCCGTTCTGAACCGGGATCCATTTAAGGCCCGGACGACCCTGGAACCGTTGCGTCTGAAAAAAAACATTTCCGCCCCAAGTGGGGAATGAATTCAGGACCACTCAGATGCGAAGGCAGCTTGCTAACCACTGCCCTATGCGGTTGTCCCATAAGGCGTAAGCTAATTCTTTTCTGTACCTTGATAAGGGCGTCAAGTGGCGTGTGTAGTAGCTTGCCTCATATCATGATCGAGCTGATGAAGGTGGACGGCAGTCTTCCATTCGGTAGTGCTATGCTTGGCTTCATCTGCGTGCTGCTCAATGCTACGGGGATCCCGAAGTTCGGTCAGTATGGTATGTTGTACCTACCCTGATAAGACGTATGATCAGTACGTTGTAAGTACTCTGACGCGACGCTGGGTCAGTATGTTGTGCCTGACGCGACATTTGATCAGCATGGTGTGCCTGGCCGAAAAAACGTCTCATTCTCCAATTCCGAGAGATAAAATGGCTATGTTAAAAAGATATACCTCTAGACCATGCACGTGATGATGATGATGTAAAGATACTTTTATAACAAATGTCCAAGAAAAAAAGAACGCACTGTTCTGTTACTATAGAAACAGGGAAGTGAATCAATCAGGTGTCTGGGAAGAAAATGGAAAACAAATAGACAAATGATTTCGTAGAAAAACTCGGAACGAAAAATTTTGAAGAAAGAAGTACAGAAGCACAAAGAAGAGGAATAAAACAAATGTTTAGTTTCAAAGTGCGGACTCGCGAAAGTATGCCCCGCAGTCTCTTCTTTTGTTGACGATGGGCAAAGGTGGGTTTTCCCCGACCGGAACTGCTAACGACGGACGGTGGAACGGGGCTTTTAGATTGCTATTTGATACGGCAAAGATCTTAATGCATTCTTTGAAAGGACGGAATCAAAGGACGAAGCCACATTAAAAGCGAGTCAATAGGCTTCGGGTTTTATTTATTTGGGTGGCTTCCTGGACGGTGACGTCATGCGGGACTAAATTTAGCGGAAGGTTGCAAATTAGTCCATTTTTTATACAGACCTAAAATTTAGGGGACAGACAGGAAGACAATTGGAACTAACTTAATGCGCTGTAATATTCGCGTTAGAGTGGTACAGTCGTCACTCGTGTCTCTCGCGGGTAGAGGTACGTTAATCCCGACGTGCTCCAGTCTACACAACAAGAAATGTGCACTGGTACTACGTTTAAGGGAAGATAAATCGACGAGAGAAAGATAGCGTTACATCAGCTTTGAACAAAGGTACAGACCAGACTATACAGAGATACAATCGAGTTGCGATAACACTCCAGTATTTGACATCGGCAAACTTGGAACAGCGAATGCTTTTCATTCTATATCGTCATTTGCTGTTGTTGTTGTTATCGTCTGTTGTTGATTAGCAGCCTCACAATATCAAGATTACAATGTGAACGGTTATTAAGCTTTCTTCTTTATCTTCTTCTTCTTCTTTTTCTTCCTTCTCCATCTCCTGCTACAAAGCCATGAAAGGGGTTTTGCAAGTGGCAGGATGTTGTTCGGAGAACGGACTGCGTTATGTCGTAGTTTACAGCTTGACTGGTATTTGCACCTGTCGGTCCGACACATCCAACTTCAGTAGGCATTTTTTGACGTTTCTTACGATTTGCCTGGCAGGTTACAGTCGTAACACAGGTCCTGGTAACACTTAGGAAGATCGTCTTATCGCTCCATGTAAAACATAGTGCACTCCCTTCAGAATGCATTTTTTACGGAGTTTGTCTGAAAGTATTACCATACTCTTAAATTGGTCGTTTTGATACCACTTTGTGATACATGATGAAGTTGTTAGCGTGAGACATCACTTTTTACCCGCTTTCTACATCACTTTTCAAATGGTTGGATGGTTGGTTGGTTGGTTGGTTGGATGGTTGGATAGTTGGTTGGTTGGTTCGTTGGTTGGATGTTTCGTTGGTTGGATGGTTGGTTTGTTGAATGGTTGGATGGTTGGTAGGTTTGTTGGTTGGATGGTTGGGTGGTTGGATAGTTGGTTGGTTGGATAGGTGGTTGGTTAGTTCGTTGGTTGGATGGTTAGATGATTGGTTGGTTGGTTGGTTCTTTCGTTGTTTGGATGGTTGGATAATTGGTTGGTTTGTTGTTTGGTTTGTTGGATGGTTCGTTGGTTGGATGGTTGGTTGGTTGGTTGGTTGGATGGTTGGTTGGTTGGTTGGTTGGATGGATTGTTGGTTGGTTGGATAGTTGGTTGGTTGGTTGGATGGTTGTATGGTTAGATGATTGGTTGCTTGGTTGGTTCATTGGTTGGTTCGTTCATTGGTTGGATAATTGGTTGGCTCGTTGGTTGAATGGTTGGTTGGTATGTTCGTTGGTTGGAGGGTTGGCTAGTTGGTTGCATGGTTATTTAGTTGGTTGGAAGGTTGGATGGTTGGTTGGTTGTATGGTTGAATGGTTAGTTGGTTCGTTTTTTGAATGGTTGGATGGTTGGTTGGTTGCTAATGCCCACAACGGGTTGGTAACCCTGTTGTGCACCTTGAAAATGACAGAACTTTTGGTACAATATTGTAGCCTTCCTGACATCCCCAGCGTGCTGATACAGTGGACCGTCGTCCTTCAGGCGGTTCTGCAATTCTTGGCTTCATCTGCGTGTCGATAACTACTGCGAGGATCACATCGAACCTCACCTCGTTAGCCAGACTGTTGTCCTCCACAACAGCCCGTTTCCAGGACGACCAACGAGGAGGTCACATGAGGGTCTTGGCCAGAAAGTTTCTCCTGGCCCTGGCTAACATTGTTTAATCAGTGTGTTTTGCCTGCCCAGACGTTAGCCTCATCGTCCCTTTGGAATGGTTAAATGTAGCTATTCTGTTCTTTTCAAGACATCATGGCAACGATCAAAAGGCGGGAATATCATTTGGTACGGCCACTTGTGAAGATCAGAGAACCTTGCAAAACGATGCCGCAGATGAGGGGCAAGCCGGACGATGCAGAGGTCGTTCCAAAAGGAGACGGTAGGACAACATAAAATAATGGACCAATCTCAGACCACAGGAGTCATAGGCAGCTGCCGATGACAGAGCGGGGTAGCGTATTGTTTTGGGGGGTGTCTTCATGTGTGTCTGAATGTCCTCACCTGTTACGGGATGACTTGTCTTGATTCTGTTTATCTACTGTATCCCTCGGCCGCTGTATTTATGTGTACCGTTTCCCCTTTCCCCCTCCCCCCTCGCATAATTATTATACGACAGACTCATCCGACGGACAGGTCTCGAGAGCACACTAACTTTACTAAACCGTCGCCGTTAGCTCTTTTTGAATATGTGACCAGGCTTGTCGAGGATGCACTAACCCATCAGCTCTTAAAGTAGATCATGGGCATCAAGGACGGGAATATAACCTCTATGTAATGGCCTAGCCCTAGTGACTGTTCGCCTGGTTAGGTCAAATCGGAAAGACATCCTTGTCACTACATGAATTACATGCGGCCTGGGATTGATCCACAACTCATGGACGGTCTGTACGACGGACTCGTGTCACTTAAGAGGAATACCTATCTATCTAACTACATACCTAGCACATACCTACATACCTTCGTCTTATTTACCTATCTACTTACCTCATACCTGTCTACATAGTTACATGCCTAACTCATACAAATCTACCTACCTACCTCATCTCAAAGTACCTACCTACCTTTCTTCCCCCTACCTACATATGTCCTACCTACCTACCCCCTACATGCTATCATACCTTTCTACATATCTGCTTACCTACCTACCTCATGACAACCTACAAAACTACATACCTACCTACCCCTACCTACCTACCCATCTGCCTCTTTCTTGCCTACCTACATCCTACCTTCCTTTATACCTACCTATCTGCCCACGTAGCTCTTTTCTGCCTACCTACATCCTACTTACCGTTATACCTACCTACCTACCCGTTACCCCCCCCCCACATACATATCCACCTACCTACCTACCCACATACCCCTACATACATATCCACCTACCTAGCCCTTACCTACTTACCCCCTGCCTACCTGCCCGATACTTACCTTTGTACTAATCTACCTACCCCCAACTTACCTATAACCTAGTTACCTACCTCAACCCAACCTACCATACTACATACTTACCTGCCTCTAACCTACCCACAAACCTTCATACATATACATTTACTTCCAACCTACCTACCTACCTACCTTCTACCTACCTACCTACTTACAGAACTACCCTCCCACCTACCCCTTACCTACCTACTCACCTACTTCGTTCCTACCTAGCTTCCTGCAACTTACCTTTACACCTACCTACCTACCTTCCCCTGATCTACCCCATACATACCTACTTACTTCTTATTTACCTACTCTCGTCCTACACAGCCCATACTTACCTTTGCACCCCCCCCCCTACCTACCGCCTACCTACCTACTTCATCCCAACCTACCAAACTACCTACCTTCGTACCACCTACCTATCCACATACCTTCCTACTTATATATTTACCTCCAACATATCTACCTACCTACCCTCTACCTACCTCATTACAACCTACCAAAACTACATAACTGCCTACCTATCCATCATGTCTTTTCTACCTACCTACCCCTACCTACCTACATTGCTTCATATCTACTTTCCTTTATACCTACCCTCTACCTACCTACACACATTCCTTCATATCTGCTTAACTTTCTACCTACCCCCTACCCACGTATTTACCTGCCTACCTACCCCCTTCCCATCTACCCCTTACCTAGCTACACACATCCCTTCATACCTACTTACCTTTCTACCTACCCCCTAGCTACCTACATACCTTTCTTCATATCTACTTACCTTTCTACCTACTCCCTACTTACATGTCTGCCTACCTACCACCTACCAACCTACTTACATGCCTGCCGACATATGTACATGCTTATATACCTACCTATATGCATCGTTCCTACCAACCCCTACCTACTTTCTTCCTACATATATATCTACCCATTACCTGTCTACATATCTTTTTACCTACCTTCTTGCTTTCAACTTACCTGCCCATCTACCTACATACATCATTTCCTTCCTACCTGCCTACCTAAAATTATTAAGAAAAATATGCATCCACGAATAACGAGAAATTTATTCAAATCTATTTTAGATCAAGACATCGGTTTACTAAAGAAAAGTAGCAATGAACTTATGTATCTTAGTCTTAGTGGTTACCACGAGAACAATACAACAGCAACTGAATCATGTATTATCTTCTTTCTCTCGTGCATTAGATCCGTTTACTCATTAACTCCTGTATCCCATATTGTTTGCTTACTCCAATGTTGGCATACCACCTAGATGTAATGGTTCGAAAAGACAAGTAGCAAAACTTTACACAATGACAGATTAGCTGGAATATGCCTCTAGGACTTGGGCAACAGCGGCGAAAACAAACACAGAAAAACTAGACCGAGTACAAAAAATATGTATCGGAATTACCCTTGGGGTATTGAAAAGCACTCAAATTACAGAGCTGTGGAAAGCTGCAAATATTGAGCCTCTTGAATTATGAAGAAAATACAATTTCCTTACCAAGTCACACAAAAAAAAAGAAAATAACTAATCACCCTCTACACCAGAAGTTACGAGTGAGAACAAAGCACACACGACTATGGAATAACCCCAATCACGTGGCCATAGAAATCCACAGAAAATATGTTGGCATCCTTGAAATCGAAATCAAAATCCACAAACAAGATGGACTCTCACACTCACAAAGAAAAAAAATGTAAAATCGGATCAGTCTCTAAAACAATATATTTTGTTCAACAGCAGATTCCGGCCCACTGTGGGGTCATTGGAAGCGAGAAAGCAGATGAGCTCTCAAAAGCCGAAAGTGGCGGCACGCAAACCAAACGATCCGTGAAAACTGAATGGAGAGACCAGCACGAAGTATACAAGCTAGAAACTGACAGCATAGACAAACTTGGTTGAGATGGACACAGATCTTCCGACAAATATGTCCACTTCCACAGAATGCTCCTCGGAGACACTGCCACGTGCGATTGTGGAGAACATGAACAAACAGCAGAACAAATCCTGCAGGACTGCCCGATCTATGCAGTCCACAGAGAGGCAGTCTCGCCCGAGAGACCGACCATGATCGAAAAGCTGTGGGGGACCGGGGAAGACGTGAAACGTACATTCTCCTTTGTGAACCTCACCGGGCTAGAAGTATAGCATCAGTTCATCAAAAAAAGAAGAAGAAAAAGAAGAGGAAGAAACAGATGATGAAGAAAAAGGCAGCTTAACATTTTCCAGCACCAAAAAAAGTCAGAGTGCAGCTTGTGGGCTGATGTACAGGCTAAATATCAACACGGAAATGTCTAAAGCTGGACACCCCAAGGGCCGTGTCATCCCCAGTCTTAGTAAGCCGAAAGCAACAAACTACCAGCAAACCTACTACTAATAGATGTAAATCCGAAAGACAAGCCATGGAAGATATATAACATCATAAATAAATATAGACCAATAACAGAATAATAAACAACCCCACAAACGAATCGTAAAAACATTACAACGAACAACAGCAATATGCCAAAAAACGTCATCCTTTTGCCGCTGCATTGCTTTTTGAAAATTTTCACAACTTCATATTTTGCTCTATGGTAGTTGAATATCAAAATTTGTAACTTTTCTGTGTGTTTGTCAATAAATTTCATTTTCTTGTGTGTAGAGACACAATTGAATAAAGAACTTGTGGGTGTTATTGTTTTTGTTGTGTGTTTGTTAGTTTCTGAGATTCAGAAAGATGAAGTTGAACATTTTTGGAAATCTCGAGAAC
Source organism: Ariolimax columbianus (assembly GCA_036924085.1). Classification (NCBI taxonomy): domain Eukaryota; kingdom Metazoa; phylum Mollusca; class Gastropoda; order Stylommatophora; family Arionidae; genus Ariolimax; species Ariolimax columbianus. Next base: position 34,059,641 of record JAVGWX010000019.1, on the reverse strand, counting down.
AAATTTTGACTCGACCGCTAGACCTAGTCGCTCCGATAGAAATCCATGGAAACCACAACAACGTATCGATACTGTGTTTACAATATTGACACACCTGTTAGTTTCCAATTCAAACGTAGTTCTTTCATCTAAACAAACAAAGTAAACAGATCTACTCGATAACAATCTTTCCCAACAACCTACTTCCCCTTTCGCAAAAAGTCGGCTTGCTCCAAATGGCGCATAAGAATAAAAATGGTTCAAAACCCATTTATAATCGAACATACTCCTTCTTCTTCTTCTTTTTCTTCTTCGTACGCTGGTAATCGAACATACGATACTTTTACCGGCAAAATATCGTGTGTAGATGGTGACGTGTTCAGCATAAAAATCAAATGGCTATTGCAACAAAAAAAAATAATTTTTTTTTTAAATTCCGATTTTGTTGGCCGAGTTGGTCAAATCAGTCTAGACCAGGGCATGGAGAAGGTTCAAAGTTTCAAGGCGATGCGATTCAGAGACGAGTGCTTCAATCTTCCTTCACTCATCAACGACAAGCATAGAGTTCATATACATAATGGCCACATTAGAAGAGATCGCTGAAAGGTCCCTTTTTCAGAAACACTTGGAAGGAATACTTAGTTATTTGGTTCGGTCATCTCATGAGAATGAATACTCATCACAGTTTCCAACGCTGGCAGATCTGGCTACAGGGCAAGACGCCGGACACGAGGTAGGCGGATTGATTGCAGAGTTATTGTGCAACGACACGGGCTCACAATGATCGATGCAACGCACTTGGCGCAGGACAGAATACTTAAACTTCCCACGGCGCTCAGCTGAATAAACAAAGTAAAGTAACCCATAGCATTACTGCCATCTCACATTTCAAAGGCTCGGCTATATGAGGGCGGTAGCCATCACCTCTCCCTCGCCGCTTTAATTTTGCGGACTGAACCGGTAGCCCTTTGAGGCTGGGTCGACGCGGGAACCGTTGCGATCTGAAGAAACATGTCCGCCTCAACTGGGGAATGAGCCCAGGACCACTCAGATGCGAAGCCAGCTGACTAACTACTGCGCTACACGGCTCCACAGCTGTATAAGTGGATAGAAAACTAATTTTCTGGAAAGGGCGACCAGATGAATGTCCATTAGAGTGGGACAACGTTTGGATTCATGTCATCAGAAACTAGTCTGCCCTGTTGAGAACTAGGATTTCACCATTCTAGTATATTGCTCCCAAGTTTTCCACCGAGGATAGAGTATATGACAAGGACAGGAAAAGTACTACTGCTCCACAGACGGCATGTCGCAAAAAGCGACTAACTGCGTGATACGGCATAAAACCAGCTATGGTTGGGATGCTAGTTTAGGATGTGCATAGTTGGCACCTAACAGGCTGCAGGTCTACTTTGGTCTAGTGTTTGAGTCTATTAAGATGCGCATTGGTCTAACCACCCATCCTTGGCATTTGCCCTAAACGCAAATGGGATAATACGCTGCTCTAGGCTAGACCGCCAAGCAGGAAATCCTTCTCCGGGCTCCACCAAGCTAATTCCAGGACTGAGACATGCACAGGTGCATCCGCTCCTATAGAAGTACAGTTGGACTAAGAACAAAGAAGCACATTGTTGCTTGAGCTTTCATTCAGTCGCACAAGAAACACGTTTCTCGGCAGGTTTCTAAACTTTGTGAACCGGGATTTGTGCAAAAGTTTTCTAAAGGAGCGGCTTCTACAATTGAGGCTCTAGCTGTCCCCTCGCTGTGCTGATGTGGTGATAGTATTATCATCTCTGTAACACTCATTGCTCTCACGGAAACAACCCCGGCCTTACATATATAAACATACATACTTATATACAAGAGGGCTGTTCATACAGTTGACCAACTCACCATGTAACAGCTCAACAACCTTCGGTTGTGAGCCGTGCCACAACCACTAGCCGACGCCGTCCCCTGGCGTTGTAGTGAATTTGTTTAAAGTGAGAGTATAGTTAGTGCAGACTCCTTGCACCATCCGCTACGGTAGATCAGCCAGATGTAGCTGCTACACCCGACCGGCTGCCTGACAGCTCTGTGACCACTCCCTGGCGGCTCTCTGACAGTTCCCTGACGGCTCTTTGACGGCTCTCTGATGACTCCATGATGGCTCCCTGACGGACCTTTGACGGCTCTCTGATGACTCCCCGACGGCTCCCTGACGGCTCTCTGATGGCTCCCTGACAGCTCTTTGACGGTACTCTGATGACTTCCCGACGGCTCCGTGAAGGCTTTCTGATGACTCCCTGACGGCTCTTTGACGACTCTCTGATGACCCCCTGATGGCTCTTTGACGGTTCTCTGATGACAAACTAATGGTTCTCTGACGGCTCCCTAACCGCTTTTTAACGGCTCTCTGATGACTCTCTGATTACTCCCTCACAGCTCTCTAACGGCTCTTTGACGGCTCTCTAACGGCTCTGTGACCACTGCCTGACGGCTCCGTGATGAATACTGCCTGACAAATCCTTACCGGGTACCTACCACAATGGATCGGGAATGGGATGCAGGATGATATGTTTCCGTCGCCATAATATAGCCAAAATGACAATCTCCATAGTTAAAAAAGAGTCTCATAAGATCGAAAAAAACCCAGTTAGCAAATAACACAGCCTAACAAACGAAGGCGATATCTGCCGGCACGCCATACAGGGGAGTCGATGTGATTTCCTTGATGAGCTCGTGTCACGTGATACATCATCTGACACGTCATATGCATGAAGGACAAGCCAAGCAATTCAGATGCATGCCATCATCTATAGACAGGTAATTATAGGCAAACATGCAGGCAAACATATTTATAAATATCTTCTGCGCAAGTCTGTCAGCTTTCCCTCCTTCTCCTATATCGTCAAATTCTAAATTGCTCCTCTTCTACTTTCTGATGTAGAGGTTCCGGTTTGCACTTCCAAACGAGTTTTTTTCAGACAAGAAGGTTATTAGTATGTTGTTCCCGTGCATGGTGGAGTGGTTGCTTCCTTGGGCTTTGATGCAGATCACAGAGTGTAGCCTAGTCGGCAGTGAGCTGGCTTGCTACATATGGATTACAGCGTTGCAGGGTTCGAATTCATGGACGGACAGAAACAAAAATTCCAAACCATGGATCGTGTTTGGAACGTCTGCTCATCCAGTCGACCCAGTTCACTATCTAATATAAATATGGCATGGGAAACTTTAGAAATGTTAGAATTAACGCTGTTAAGACGTACTGACTGACAAGCATTCACTCGGACACACGTCAAGGGTAACAAACTGATGGACATGTTTTCAAACAGAAACGCTGACACAGTCCCAGCTTTAGATGGGACAAAATAAATGAACAAAATGTTAAAAGTTGATTAAAGTTAACTTTAATCAAAAATTTGTAATGGGTATGGTCAGATACCGAACCGAGACGAGAACACAAACAAAACCTGCGTTACGACCAAAATGTCTTCATCAGGGAGTGGAAGGTAAGACGACACGTGATAACAAATTGTAGCAGCAATGGTGGTACAAATAAATATAACATTAAAATAAGGCAAGTCTCTGTGGATGTATATAATGGGAAACAAATAAATGACAAAAGAAGTAGAAGTTATAATTCGTGATAGTAGTAGTATAAAATGAAGAAATAGTAGTGTTAATAGTATTATTTTAGTAGTAGTAGTGATAGCAGTAATTGGGACAGAAAGTAACACTAGTAACAGTAGTAACAGAGTGGAAGTAGTAAACAGGTGAGTAGTATTACCCGTATTATTTTTAGTAGAATGGTGAATGTAGTTGTGGTAATAATTGTGGTAGTGATTGCAGGAGTAGTAATAAATAGTGGTAGCACTAGAAGTCATAGTAGCAGTACTGGTAGTAGGAAAAGTCGTAGTAGTAGTAGTCGTAATAGTTGCTGTAGTTATAGTGGTAATATTAGTAGTAGCAGTCGTCGTAGTAGTAGCAGTAGTTGCATTAATAGTGGTAGGAATAGTTGTAGTAACAGTAGTAGGTGTAGTAGAAGTAGTAGTAGTAGAAGTAGTAGTAGTAGTAGTAGTAGTAGTAGTAGTAGTAGTAGTAGTAGTAGTAGTAGTTGCAGCAGTAATAATTGTAGTCCTACTTGTAGCTGTAGTATAGACAATAGTAAGTAATAGTAGCATTATCAATACCACTAATATTAGTGTTACCGTTAGTAGCAGTAGCTATAGAAGTATTAATAATTCAAGTAGAGAAGGTCATAATATTAATAACACTCATGATTATAGCAGTAAATAAGTTGCCCAGTAAAAGCAACAATAGAAAACAGCAACTAGAACTTGATAATTGGCTTTGTGATATTTCAAATAAAACATCAACGCTCACGAAGGGTCTCTTGTCAGCTTATGCGACTTCCCAGAAAGTAAAGTGTGCTGCTAAGCACTCGACAACACTCAGGCTGAAATTAGCCACGATACCAGACACAGAAAATTGAGACGGCGTTTACAAGGATAACAAGTGCAGCAGGATTCAGGGTCAAAACATCTCCTCCGATGGACTACAAAAAACAATTTAATAACAAGGATGGGTTTTATTCATTCATAGGCGTCTCAGTCATTGCAGACCATGCGCGTGGCACCGCGTGACTAGCCTGTGATGGCGCAATCCTGGGTGCGGAATATGGAGACACTGGGCTGCCAAAACTGCAGGATCTCCCTCTCGGCCTCGCTGGTGTAATTCTAAAGAATGAATAGCATGACAATTTGGCACCAGCTCAGCTGCCGAAATGAGTTCGCAATTTTGAAACCATCCGTCATAGGTGCTACCACTTCGGATTTTCAATCCGGGTTTATTTTTGTAGCCCTCCGATATATCGAGGCTTCCAGAAGGCAGTAGACTCGTTGCCCACAGATGCTAGTTACTCGAGACATCCGATTATACTCTTATCGTCCAAAGACTAGCCAGCACTCTCCGAGACTCGTGGTTTAAAATCAGTTCCTGCTTTCCTAGGCGAACTGCCTGAACAGGCTAACGAGCTTCGTCTACCCGGGTTTTGAGTCCGAGTTTACCTTCTCATAGATTGGCTGCCAACCAAGGCTAATGAGCCAAATCTGGACGCCCAGTTATACAGCCGGCTACTCGGTCACGCCCCACAGCAGGCTCTGTAAGAAACATGGCGCTCCTCATAAAGGTGCTGCTGGACACACACAAATATAGGAGAAGCCATTGCCATGGAAACTCATGAACGGCAAGCCGAATAGTGAATCCAGCGGCGATCTCTACACCTGGAAAGGAGAGGCTATATCAGACGCTTCACTTTCTTTTAACGAGCCGGACTTCCAGCTCGTTCCTCGCTACTACCCCTCCCCCCCCCCCCCCTCCTCACCACTTCGAACTTTGTTGGATAAATCAGTGAGGATGTCACAAATATAATATACGACATTGGTCATATGAAAATCCAAAGACAATTCTCAATAAGAGGGACAGATATGAGTCTGGGATCCCATAGACCAACCACTCCCCCCTGCACTGTCATTAACTTGAAGAATCATTGAAAAGCACTCGGGAGAACGTGAAAAAGTGCTTGGAAACAACTGTCAACATTATATAGAAAAGCTCACATAGGAACTGTGGAAGGTCGAAGAAATTTCAAAAGTATAATCAATGACAGTGGAGAGCAAGAAGAAATAATACGATTACGCACGTACTGTTAGGAATTAGACAAGAAAGTGGACAACGAGTGCCAGACGGTAAACAAGAAATAGAATCGATAAAGAACGAAAAGATGGTTGCAAAACTCGAAAACATAACAAAAATCTAGAACATACCAGAAAGATATTGCCAAGAAATTGTGAGAGTGAAACATATTATGTGTTTTTCTCCTCATCCTTCTTCCTTCTTCCTCCTTCTCCCTCCTTCCCCCTTTTTCCTTCTTTCTTCTTCTTCTTCTTTTTCTTTTTCTTCTTCATCTTTCTCCTCTTCCTCCTCATTCTTCTTCTTCTACTTCTTCTTCTTCGTCTGTCTTCTTCTAACCTATTGCTCATTCCTTTGGAGTGTCGCAGACAGGATAGGGTCAAATAGAGGGACAACTTTACAACCAGTCTCAGGACTGATCAACCAGAGGATATGGTCAAATGGAGAGACAAACTCAGACAACCTTACAAGCAGTTTCAGGACTGATCAACCAGAGGATATGGTCAAATGGAGAGACAAATTCAGACAACCTTACTAGCAGTTTCAGGACTGATCAACCAGAGGATATGGTCAAATGGAGAGACAAACTCAGACAACCTTACAAGCAGTCTCAGGACTGATCAACCAGAGGAAATGGTCAAATGGAGAGACAAACTCAGACAACCTTACAAGCAGTCTCATGACTGATCAACCAGGGGATATGGTCAAATGGAGAGACAAACTTAGACAACCTTACAAGCAGTTTCAGGACTGATCAACCAGAGGATAGGGTCAAATGGAGAGACAAACTCAGACAACCGTACAAGCAGTTTCAGGACTGATCAACCAGAAGATAGGGTCAAATGGAGAGACAAACTCAGACAACCTTACAAGCAGTCTCAGGACTGATCAACCAGAGTTCGTCTTATTTTTCTATTCTGAAAGCAGTGTGCGTTGCATTGTGGGTTTTTCTTTGCGCTTATCGGTCCAGCGCGTTCCCCTACCCCCGACTACTTCTGTTATTCCTGATATCCATCATTTGAGTGATCTGCCCTTGGCTTTGTATATATTGTATCTGTATATCAGTGCTTTCTGAGAGATAATATCTGGTGTTTAACGTGTCACGTAGCCGAACCATTTGGTTTGCTGTCTCTTGATGAGATACAGCACTGGTGTTGTACCTACTTGTACCTCAGTTGCATAACACATCCCAAATGCGGCGCGCCTGAAAATCACCAGGATGAAGTGGTGGTAGTCCAACAAAACTGTGATGATGTATGCAAACAAAATACAAAGTTAGAAGCACGTTTGCCTTTGGAAACGTCAACAAATAACAATCTGTAACCGAATTTCATTTGCGGAATACTTCGATCCAAAATAGAATTGGCTTCCAACACTAGACAGACATTGAATTTAAAAAAGGAAGTTATTTTCCGGGGAACGCCGGGTATGCCAACTAATGTTGTTCGTCCATCACGTGTGATGAAGACCAATCTTTTGTTCAGCGTTGTGGATAATCTTTTCATCTTCCTCTGTCCGCTGAAACTTGCGAGGTGATGTTGGATTAAAGTGAGAAATGTTTGCGCAATAAGTCAACCTCACTCTCTCGTACTGAGCTACATTTGGCCATCTTCAAGGCATTACCAAGAGGATTGGAGAAAGCACATAATGCAGATCTTTTTTTTTTTCTCTCAGGATTCACTCCCGAAGCCTTTACGGTAAACAGACATCCTGCTAGGCAGCTGGGGTGTGTCATCTATTTGGTTGGGAAACTAGCTTGACCATAGGCAAATATGAATGTTCAGAACACATAACACAGAAATAATGTTCCATATATTCATAAAGTGTTGTCACAAGGTGAGAGTCAAAGCCACCCAGATAGAGATAAAGGTAGGTACCACGATTAATCTGGTTTGCCTGTAACAACAGAAGGTAGCAGAGGTAGTCCAGCCACATTCTGATGGCGCACGTGAACCACAGCTACAAGCCCCAATTTCACCAATGGCACTGACAAATGATAAACTAGTCGATTGTTGCTGGAAAACCGTTGCCCACCTTGACTAAGAGACATCATACGACGTACGAATTAAAAGAGTTTCAAGTGGCTAATGAATAAAGCTACAGGGCCTGCTTAACTTAGCGGCAAAGTATTTAACAATCGTTTATAATTTCCTGACACTGGTACGTTTTAGGTGACCCATCTGTAAATGCGTATCTGGCTTACTGTTTGGGTACTGAAAGTCAGCGAGAAAATGATCTGGCTTACTCACATCATAAACAAGTTGTGGTTTCGTACAATGAAATATCTAACACTTCATCACCGGCAACGGTGTTTGCTAGGGACGTATTATTACATATAAAACACAAAGTAAGTAACGTGTCCGTCACAGAATGTGGCTTCTTTGCAATAACAAATACAAGTGTATGGAAATGTATGAGCAGTGTTACGTCATCAGACATAATCATCTGGCTGATCAGTCTTAAGACTGGTTGTAAGGTTGTCTGAGCATGCCTCTCTATTTGACCCTAGCCTCTAGTTGATCAGTCCTAAGACTGGTTGTAAGGTTGTCTGAGCATGCATCTCTATTTGACCCTAGCCTCTAATTGATCAGTTCTAAGACTGGTTGTAAGGTTGTCTGAGCATGCCTCTCCATTTAACCATATCTTAAGCAGTCCTAAGACATTATGTGAGGTTGTTTGAGCATGCCTCTCCATTTGATCCTATCCAATTGCAAGTTATAGCTCAAGACTACTGGAAGTAACTCAGGATGCAGGCACTCTGGTCCCATCTCCAGCGAGATCAGGGTCTCTTGAAACTCGCGGTATTCGAGAGACCACAATTTCCGTTCATCGCTTTGAGAGACGAGTGCCTTACATTTTTAACACAGCAACCACTTCCATTAGACCGGTTTAAATATTGTTTCCGCAAGTATATTCCTTTCATCGAGCTCTTTGCGACTCTTCATATCTGCATATATTATCACTTTAGTAATACAAGACCCAAATCCAGACATAGCTTCATATAATCAACAAAGCCAATACAGACAAACCCTGAAAGTCGCCGTATCGAGAGATGGCATGAATTGTTGCTGGCCCCAGAGATGTATATTTGGGATGAACCTGTCCCCGGCCATCAACTACCATACACGACATGGAAGTCGCTGAACAGATTTCGAACAGGTGTATCACGGTGCAATAAGAATATGAAGCAATGGGAATACACAGCTGATGATACACGTGACTGTGGACCAATACAGGACCCAGGCCACCTGATGGCCTGCCCCAACCTCCAGGAAACATGCAATAGGTGCGACATGCTAAAGGCAAATGAAAAGGTAATCCATGACGATGAATGTTGGATGCATACTGTATAACGTGGTCCTTGGAAACGGAAAGTAATCAAGGAAGCACTTTAAGGCCTCAGCATTCCACAGGCATAACAGCGCGTTTTGGTCGTCCCCCTCCCTTAGTTCCCCCCGCAGGTGTACTCTATTATCTTTTGGTTAGACTTTGATATCACATATTGTGCCCTAGCCAACATAATCTTCGTTTCTGTATTAATTTCAATATTTGTTATAGTGCGAATGAACGAATATTTAATCAAACGGCAAATTGATATAGTTCATAAAAATTGCTCAACTGTTATCATGTACGCCAGTAAAACTTGAATTAATGTCTTCTAACATCCGAGCGCCTGAGGTTACTGCATTTAGCTGTGTGATTGCAGGCCGGATGTGACCCGAAGGCAGTATGTTCCTGACATTTGCTTTCAATTGAATATTTCAAAACAAAGCAGACAAAAATATTTACAGGAAATGGATAAAAAGCTGATAGAACCAACTTGCCCGCACCCGGGAGCCTCATATGGTCTGCGTTCCATTCGTTGGTGAACGTGCTGATGACAGAGTGTGAACTATGTAGCCCCAGAGTTGTTTAGAAAATGTCCTCAGATACCCGACTTGTCAATTACAAATTAAGTTACGGAGAAGAAAAACACTCGGGTATTAACAACGGGAACATACTCCGATCGAAGAAACAGGGAATGAGAACACCATCTGCGACAAAGTTAGCACACGCCAGAAACTGCACCTCCTTACGGAGTCTAAACTCACACGTAGATAGAAGATGATGATGATGACCCACTGCCAAAGGGGAAGAATGGGTCCACACTGGTGATAGAATGATAGAGTACCAGAGAGTCATCTTAACCTTAGGCAAGAAATGCAGAGAACGGAGCAACGAGAGAGCAGAGCACGAACGTAAATCAGCTGATAACCGAGAACACCCAGGAGAGTGACGCTGTCATATACACCGACGGATCAGTCGTGCTCGGTCGGACATCAGCATCCATATCTTACGCCATTTGTTGAGAGGGATTTAGGACCTATGAAACAGAAACAGAAACAGACCCACTGCAATAACTTCCTTGCAAACGCAGAGGCACTGACGGCCGCAGCTGAGCTTGTAATCCAAGATGGAGATGTCCCTCGTAGAAACATAGTATACCTGAATGATGCAGCGCTAAAACAACACAAATATAAACATCTCAAGCAACGTATGCACTAACTGACACAGCTTTCAACAGAACACCCAAGGTTGGTCATACAATGGAACCCATCTCACTGCAATATTAAAGGAAATGAAGCTGCAGACAAACTAGCAAAGAGTGGGGAAGGAGGGGGGAGGCATCTCTCCAAATAGACTAGGACATCATTTATTATGAGGCCTTGGTCATATTTAATACCAAATTCGGGGGGGGGGGGGGGGGGGCAGATCAACACCCCGACTTCCGAAAAGAAGACAATGAATATGGTTTAGTTTGGCTTGGCTTCGTTTGTTCTCAATCACCAGCTTCCAAACCCTGAAAGGGCTCAAGAAGCAGAATGTAGTCCAGAGAACGGAATGTGTTGTGTTGTAGTTTACAGCTTGACTGCGATATTTGCACCTTTCGCTCCAAGACATCCGACTACAGTAAGCATTTTTTTGAGTAACGGGTTAGCATTCCCTCTTCGATCCCTTCTCATTAGCCAATCTGCCCTGTTGCAGCCTGTTATCCAGGATCACCGCGTTGAGGTTCAGAAGGGTCTTGGCAGCTCTAGTTCACTGACCACTGCAGCTCATGCGCTGCCTAATATGGTTTAACTTGAAATGGGCAAGTCGCTATCCTCAGACTGAGAACTGGGCATAATAGACTTATGGGTCATCTTTACAACAAAGTGAGGATTGGGGCAGATTACAGGTGTCCACGTGAGGAGCATACATTGACCGTGGAACACATCCTACAAAGTTGCATGTTCACTCAGGAAAATTGAGAACATTTTTGACCTCGCGAGAGTGATATGAGACAAAAGCTGTATGGGGATAAAACAGGTTTATAAACAAAGTTGTCCTTTAAATGATAAACTGAGAACGTCTTATGAAGATGAACAAAGAATAAAATGAAAAGGATAAAAAAGAGGAAACATACGAAATGTAGAAGAAGAGAAGTACAACAAGAACAAGAAGAACAATAACAACAAGAGCAATACGAAGAAGATGAACAAGAAACACAAGAAGAAAAATAACAACAAGAAAAAGAACAAGAAGAAAAAGAAAACGAAGAAGAGCAAGGAAGACAAAAAAGTAGAAAAACAAGAAGAACACGAAAAACAAAAAGCAAGAACAAGAAAAACATATCATTTACAGCTGGGTAGAACTGAAGAAGCGGCTAGGCCACGAAAAAAATCTACGACGTGCACGGTCTGTGAAACTGAACATGACGTGACTCGAACATGGCACTTTGGGACTGTAAGCCAGATTCACAACCAATGGGCCACCGAATCTCCAATATAGTTTGATAGATGACGTAACAATCAAACAACAAGCACTCCAGCGGTACTCGTGATAAGAATAAAAGAAAGCTCACCGCAAACATTCATGCATATTGTAACAGACAATGAGAGAACCTTGCAGGATCACCACGTAACACACCATTGATATTATAACGGTCGGATACATGCTGTCTGTTAACGGACTAGATGCAGTTAAAACGCGTGCTGTCACATTGGAACGGAAAAATTGATGGATTACAATTTCCTGAATCAGGTTTAATGTACATGGGGCCAGTTGCAGTTGTAGCCTATCCGTCTCATTTAAGCAGAACACTTGATTGAATGAATGCATGAATGAACCAGTGAATGCATGAATGAAAGGGTGAGTGAATGAACAATTTCATGTATAAATGAATAAACGTATAGACGGATGAGTGAACGAGTGAATGAATTAATAAACGAGTGTGAATAAATTAATTAATAAATGAATGAATAGATCAATAGATGAATAATTGAATTGATGAATGAATGAATGTGTCAATGAATGTATGGATGAATTTATGAATGGATAGATGGATTTGTAAACGAATGAATTGATGAATGGATAAATGGATGTATATATGGATAGATGGATATGTAAACGGATTAATGAATGGCAAAATGAAAACAATGGATGCATTAATAAATAAATGCATTAATTAATTTATGGATGGATGATGAGTGAATAAATGATTGAATGAATGGATTGATGGGTGGATGTAGTGATGAACGAATGAATAAATGTATGCATTGATGAATGGACAAATGGATGATTGAATGAATAAATGGAGGAATGAATAAATGGATGGATGGATGAATAACAGACGAATGAATGCATGGATGAATAAATGTAAAAATACATAAGTGGATTAAAGAATGCACTAATCTATAAATGGGTGAATGCGTGGAATGATGAGTGAATGAGTGAAAGAATGAATGAAGCACTTCCATACCGTTTGTCAATCCTGGACTCCTCCCTTGGGAACAAAGAATACAATTCCCTCCATGATATTATGAAAGGCGAGTAAAGTGAGGTGTTCATGGATCTAGCGTCCTTATCGTGCAAACCGACTTGTTATTTACACAACCACTTGGAATTTGCGGACAGTGCTATGGCCAGGCTTTCTAAAGGAAGCTGTCCGTAATGGTGGCCATATTCTCTAGCCGGAACAGTAAAAGGAACATGAAAACAAGAAGAAGCACTTCATTGATCCGAGTGGTATCAGGGGAGCTGTAGCAAGCTATGGGAGACTTAAGACGGGTGTGCACCAGGCTAGCAGCATCATTATCTGAAACAATTGCCGAGTTAAGTTTATTCTCGACTGTTCTTTGGTAGAGGTTACAGTGGCTCTTTTTACATACAGAGACATAACGCCTTCGTCAGCAGGTTGTATTCCTTACGGATGCAATGCCAATTCTACACAATCTTAAGAATGATAAACCGCAAAAGCTTATAAAAAGTCTTAGGTGAAATAAGAGAGAAGAGAAAGGTAGTGCTACAGTGGATACAATCACTCTGTGTCATACCAGGATATGAGACGGCACACAAATTGGAGAAGGAGTGAGCATAAAGTACACACAATCACCTTTTTATAAAACGAAGAATCTCATACAAGCCATATGACAGTCGACTAGACGAGAGACAACTACCACTGTCTTGATTGAGCGAAGCAAGCGATCTTGTTCCGTATGAGAATAAGACATAACATAATGAAAGACCATCTACACAGGCTATCATTGGTTCAATCACACAGGTAGGTGTGTGGGCAAATTGCACAGACAGTCTAATATATCCTGCACGGATGCAATATGTTTAGCAAATTACGTACTGACCACTGGCCTACCTAGACGAACTTTCACAGAAGAGGTGTCTGAAGACTTAAAGAACTCTCCACCACAGCGACAAGTATCCAGAAAACTGTACTTCATATGTAGACGTAACAACAAAAATCGTGGCGATCGAGTAGCAGAGGACATTCCAAAACGTACTAGAGAAGATGGACGGGAGTTCTTCAGGCTGTATTGCAATGTTATGATGCTCAGTAAAATCACCAACATGGAAATTACAGTGTTGATCCCATTCTTGTTGGCTGAATGCGGAAACACAGACTGCTTCTAGGAGCACGGACAAGAATGTAAAGTGGGGTCTTGATCAGTATTTTTCAATTGAACCTGAATACTCTTCAATGCCAATCTCATACTGAAGAGAAACTTGTTTCAATGGCAATCAACGGGAAACGATTTGTTAAAAAAAACGTAATTGGGACATATGAGGTAAAAACACGCGTCAAAACGGACACGCGTAAAATGGAAGACTGAACGAATCAAACAGACGATAAACCAAACATCAATAGAGATTGGAAAATCTATTCTATTAATAAAATTGGTTTTCTTTGAGTGTTTCTCTACCATTAGAAATAACGTATTTACTGTCTGACGTATACTCCAGGCAAATGCGATGAATGATGTTCGTTCATCACATGTGATGAAGACCACTCTCTCTTTATTCAGGAGGGAATGTGTGATGTTCGTTCATCACATGTAATGAAGACCACACTCTCTTTGTTCAGGAGGGGATGTGTGATGTTCGTTCATCACATGTAATGAAGACCACACTCTCTTTGTTCAGGAGGGAATGTGTGATGTTCGTTCATCACATGTAATGAAGACCACACTCTCTTTGTTCCGGAGGGGATGTGTGATGTTCGTTCATCATATGTAACGAAGACCACACTCTCTTTGTCCAGGAGGGGATGTGTGATGTTCGTTCATCACATGTAATGAAGACCACACTCTCTTTGTTCAGGAGGGGATGTATGATGTTCGTCTATCACATGTGATGAAGACCACTCTCTCTTTGTTCAGGAGTCCGGACAATCTTTTTATGGCTGTGTCCGTTGAAATAGGTGACTTGTGCGGTGAATTGGATATTAAATTGCGGAAGAAACTGCGCCTTTTATCAACATCACTCTCTTGTCCGAAGCTACCTTTGGCCTGTGGTAGGACGTCATCAACACGACTGGAGATAGCACATGTTGCAGATTTTTCATCAGGGTTTACTCCTGAAGCCTTTCCCGTAAACAGGTATCCAACAAGACAGCGGAGGGTAATGACATTTATCGTTGTGTCTTGCATTTCCCGTAGATGCAAGAGGCCGTAGGGACATCACTCAGCGTGTGAGTGATCCGTTTGGCATCTCTCCCGGGCGACGTGTTCTAGTTCCTTATAGTTACGAATCTAAATGTTACAGTCCCACCAAAACCGACGCTGTCTGCAGCTTGCGCTAAAGGCGCCAATCTCGTGAAGTTCAGTTCGTGTGCACTAAGCGTGAAGATTTAACAATAGTTCATATAGCCGATGTTAAGGCCAGGATAATCGGGGGGAGAGAAACATTCAAAATTAAACGAATTAACTAGTCCAAATGAAAAACACTGTCACGTTTCTGTGAATACAAGTGGAAGTCGTCGACTAGTGTGAATTTGAGGTAAAACCGTGCCCTGTGGGCATTCATAATGAACTAAAACACCAAAGCAATGTTAGACCCGCGATCGGTAGGCCGCCAACTTTGGTGCTCAGTAGAGATGTACTGTTAGACCAAAAGAACCATCTGGCGACCGTTGACCGAAGACACGAGATACGAGATAAAATGAAGCAAGATTGGACGATCTTTTTTGTCACATCAGATTCAGACACGCGTTTAGTGAGCCAAACCATCAGATGACATGCTGTGGACCGTACAATGGAAACCCAATCACACACAGTAACATCGTTACATAAACCATCCGAATGCAAACTTGTCTTCTGATAGTATTTACCCGTTTTTATCCAACCCCTTTACTTGTACGTTAAGGTCAAATCTTGTAATTGAAAATTCAGACATTTCCCGAACTGTTGTTTGTTGTTCCCAATCCCCACAATGAGTAAGTTTACTCTTTTGTGCGCTCTGAAAAGGGCGTTAAGTGGCGGGTTGTAGTAGCTTTCCTCACATCTCAAGCGTGCTGATGAATGTGGGCCGGCGACCTCCAGGCGGATGTGCTATGCTTGGCTACAACTGCGTGTCGCTCATTACTACTTACGTCAATCCCTCATCTTGTTAATCTGGCAGCATGAGAGAAGTACGTTTCCAGGAAGGGCTACGAGGAAGCCGGGCTGAGGGTCTTGGCCAGTATACTTTGCTTGAACCTGACTAACACGCCTGCTCAGCATACTTTCCTTGAACCCGACTAACACGACTTATCAGTAAACTTTACTTGACCTGACGTTAGTCTTCCTTCCCAACACTTCATAACAAACTAGGGAGCTGAAATGTTCAGAACAGGTACACACTAGGTACAATAAACTTGAATGATACGAGGCGTGTCAAATGAAACCGAACTGAACTGCAACAAGTGAACATGCGTACAATGCTCATGATGACGTTACTTCTGGTGTAAACAGCACACACCAACCGACATGTTTGCAATATCGCATTATTATCCGTATCATAGTTTTCTCAGCAGACCGCTGAATACATGGCGGGTGTGATACGGAATTCGTCTAGAGTTGATCAGCGAGCGGCGATTAGGTTTCTAACAGCTGAAGGATATCGACCAGTTGTCATTCATCGCAGAATACAGAGAGTGTTTAGGGACAAAAAAGTGTGTCAAAGACAACAGTGAACAACTAGACAACGATGTTTCAAGAAGGACATGCGTTCACTCAACAACATGCGTCTGACCTGGTCTCGGAAGATCGTCCCTTAACTCACGACCTTCTTTATAAATCGTTGTCACACCCGACTTGTATTCAATGGTCTGCTGAGGAAACTATGAGTCAGAGGATAATGCAATTTTGCGAAGTTGTTGGTTGGTATGCGCTGTTTACACTAGAAGTGACGTCATGAAACGCATCATACGTATGTTCACTTGTTGCATTTCAGTCCCGTTTAATTTGAACACGTTTCGTATATTAGGCCAAGGAAAGCAAGTCCGTAACAAAATCTTCATCAGTGACTTTATTAGAAGCTCTCTCTGTTCTTTTGTTCTTACATAAAGTGTTTTCAACCACAAGATGATTCGTGTATCAGTGCCACTTTAATAACGTACAGAAAGTTTCTCTCTGACGTAAAACTGACAATGAAATGGTCAAAGTTCGTGCGACTTCCTCGGTGATTCTCTGTAGCTGAGTACGCCGGGCCAGTTCGGAAAAACTCTGCTCGTCGATCTCATCGATACAGCAACAAATTAGACTGGCCGGATATTTAAAAGATGCCTCAAGCCAACTCTCTTTCGCCTTCTATCACCCAGGGGGTTCATATGCCATCAACCAACCCTCACCAAGCAGCTCTGTCCCGTGCAATCTGTTCCACTTCCTTCCAGAGTCTTCCAGTTTTCTTTACGTCCGCCTCCAGATGTATTCCGCCTCTATGTATTCCGTGGTCTACCTCTACTTCCCGCGGAGTTTTATTGACAGGGGAAAGGGATTTCCTGCTGGTACTGGGATGGGGCTTCCTTAATGTATGACCCATCCATCTTAACCCCCCTTCCTAATATTTCCTGTTCTAATTTACCTAGTCCTGCTCTCTCCAACAGTCTGTCGTTTGTAACTTTGTCAAACCATTTTACACCAATAATCATTCTCAGGCATCTGTTGACAAAACCGTGCAGTCTCCTGTCATTGTCTGGTCATCCTCCAGGTTTCCGCTGCATACAGCAGAACTGGTTTCACATTTCAATTGACAATCGTTAATTTTGTCTTCCTTCTTATTTCCTTGTAGTTGAAAATTTGTTTCAACATTCCGAATGCAACGCTTGCTATTTGCATCCTTGTTTTCATATCCTCGTCTGTCCCTCCTTCCTTGCTGGTTCAAACCAACTATAACTGATATAATATACCGGATTATCCGCGCTGCAGCACCTCAGACTCGAATAAGTGTCTCATCAGAAACTGAAAGCAAGAAATAGGCGAACGACCAAAGGCACCTTTTGTTTAGACACCAGGTGCAGAACACAAGACAACATTTCTTATAGTCGGAACAGTCCATATAGACTTGTCCTGGAAAACGCCGCATCGAAACATGGGAAGAACTGACGGAGGTCCCCTATATGCAGCGGCTGGAAGCCACGTGCGAAAGGTGAAATACGATGCTGGAAGAATTGAAATGGATGATGAGACATGCGCCCGTGGAGCAACATAAGACCCCCCACCTCCGCCGCCCCCCCCCTGATGATTTGTCATAATCTTCTGGACACAGGCAATTTGGATGACACGCTGAGAGGGAAACACAACGCCATCTACGTAGCTGAAATATGATGTCGGACGTGGTGCCCGGGACACGGAGAGTAAATAAGTACAATCGCCGCGCCCCAGTTCACTCAGTGTGACTATTATATCAGGCAATACAAAAAATTACAGACGTAACTGGTCATCAAATCTCACTCAATCAAATAATTCGATCAAAGTAGTCTTGAAAAGGTCATCTTCAACAGCAGTAACTCTTCCTATTTTCTTATAAAATGTGTACAGACGCAGACAAAGCCCAGGGGCGACCAGGGTAACTAATCTCTCACAGTAAGACTGAAACAAGGTGCTAACCTATGGTCTAGCAGTTTCTTTATATCTAGCAATTCAGTTAATATCGTGAGGTTGCAAGTCGACACAAGTATGCAGCAGTATTCAACAAAAACCTTAAAAGGTTACTGGGGTCTCTTTCTGTCCTTTTTTGGATACTACTTGGTTTAGCAGCTGCATTGAGGGTTTCATTTCTTTTTCCGTCGCCTCAATGTATTTCTTTTATTCGCGTTTCATGTTTTGCATTTTAGCGTCCGGTGTGAACATATCTCTTAGAACATGTCCTTCTTTGGTTTTAATGGACACTGACATTCACCGCCTCAGATATTTATGTAATGAACCTTGTTCGCGGGCGGCCTTTGGCCTTATATCCGTTGTATCTAAATTGCATATATTGTGTGTGCGTGCGTGCGTGTGTGTGTGTCTGTGTTAGAGAGAGAGAGAGAGAGAGAGAGAGAGAGAGAGAAGAGTGGTTGACTTGCTGTGTGGCCAAATCATTTTAGTCCCTGTCAATTCACTTACAGCAATAAAGAGACATTTGTTTTAAAATGGTAGACCGTCCGATGCATTTGGGATAAACAAACACAAATCGAAACATAGAAAAGACAAGAGCATATAAGAATGTTGTGAGAATAGAATAAAAGAGACACCGAATCATAAAAGGAGAGAGAAAACACATTCCACAGGAAACAACACACACACTTGACCCCTGTCATGTGAGATTAAGCAAAATCTATGGTCAGGGAAATTCAATTTGTGGGTCTGCATGTTGAGAAGAGCAACACAATTCTGAATATTCAAAGCTAGATTTCTGTGCTCTGCCATTTTTCGTTTTATTCTATGCATGCCATTCCCTTTGAATGTTAACATTTTTAGACTAATTCGCTTCTCTTTTGTTTATTTCCTTCCCATAGCTCTAATCACTGCTGATTGATTCTTCTAAGAACATTAATGTAGCACAAATAGTCTCGTCCATACTCTTCTTATTTGGCGGGTTTCAATTCATGAAATGCCTGACTGTATAGTTACATTCTTTTAGAAAGTTTGTCTCATCCTTGCTTTTCTCATTTCATGTTCAAATTTAAGTTAACGGTTTTTGCGCAAATTTGTCCCCGTGTCAGACATTCCTGGGCACTACGTCAGGTATCATGTCTTCAATGTTCAACCACGTGGATTGTCTTATCATCCCCTCCCAATGTCAACCCTATTGCATGTGTCCAGAAGGTATGACCAGATCATCAGGTAGTCTGCGTCTTGTGTTGCTTCTCAGTTGCAGGTCTCATCATCTTTGTGTCCCCATCTCTTTAAGTTCTTCCTGCATCGTGGCACACCAGTTAGGAGTCTATTTAGTGACTTTCATACTACGTAAGGCAAATAGTGTCCAGATGCAGGTTCCTCCCGCAGCTAGATCTAGGAAACCTGCGTCAGTTAATTCATGTTTTTTGACGAGTCGTTTTCCGGGTCTCAAAGGCCGCAGTCCATTGCAAACGATGATGACATCATTTATTTTGCAAGCTATATTTTTTAGTAAGGATTAACTGCGCTACTGTTTATCCTCGCTCTCTCATCTCGAGTCACCTGACCCCACTGTCAAGTCAAGGACAAGACCACTAGTAGGTGGCTACGAAATGCGGGGGACTCCGCATCAAGCACCCGTCAAAAAAACAGCGTAGTCCGGAGTCGAACTCACACAACCGATCACGAGGCCGACGGCTTAAGCACTTCCCCACCAAATCCCGGGTCTAGTCTGTAGGGAAACAAACTCCAAAACTAGATTGAACGCGCTTGCAACTACCTGTGCTAAACACAGTCATTGGCTCTTTTCATCTTGTCAGACGACAGTATTTGTGCTTATAGCACAAAAGTCTGGGCAGAAATATAGAGACCATGTGTTGCCTGTGCAGTATGGTCCTTCTCCTGTCTGCCTTGTTTACTCCAAGGGAAAGATGAAACCAATACATTTGGAACAAGGCAAGCTGCAGAAGTTGCCGGATCAGCAGAGCAATGCTCTATCTGTTCGCCTGTCCGGGCTTCACTCCTAGACCAGCCGCCAACCAAGGCTAAGGGCCTGATCTACCCTACCACAACACTCGGATGAGATTGCCTTTTCTCGCTTTAGGATAAAGCATTGCATCCTCCTGCGTGTGCTCTTCCACACACAATGTGCGAATTAGAGAGAACAAAACAAAAAAACTATGATGATCAATAGAACACATGGGCCACTCAACACAAGTGTAAATGAGATTACTCTTCGACAGGTTCATGAGCTCAAGTATGTGGGCAGTATATTTTAGCAGACGGTAGGATCGACAGAGAAATTTAGACCAGTTTTCAGAAAACATCTGCTGTGACGTATCAGCTGTCATTACTGCTTAGACACCCGATCATTATTTTGGCAACAAAGCTAATACACAGTATATGTATGCCGACTCTGTGCCAAACATAGCCTCTGTCCAGCGCACGTGAGAACATAATCTCAACCTATGAAACGACGTATTTGAGGAAGGGCATCTATGTTAGCAGGACCGACAGAATGGGGAACGACGACATATTGTCGGCACTACGTGTTGTGTAGGATACATTGTCAGGCAGAAAATAAGTTGATTTCGTCATCTCATGAGAATGCACCCTCATCAACTTCTACTGATGGCTTACAACGCTGGTAGATCTGGCGGCTTCAAGGCAAGGGGGCGGCCGCAGGGCAGGTGGATAGATGACATTAAGAATTATTGTGCAGCGACAATGGCTCACATTAACCGACGCAACGCACTTGGCGCAGGATAGGCGATTTAAGCTCCCGGCTACGCTCAACGGTTTAAATGGAAAGAAAACTAACTAACTCACTAACTAGTCTGTAGGGGTTGCGTTGACTATAAGAAACTTCGTCTAGATTTCAGTCTTGTGCACTGTACTTAGTTTCCAAACAAGGGTGCCTTCGGTATTTCTGTTAACGTAACTTCTTTATACTTGTTCAGAATACTCTGCAGAGTCTGTATACAACCAGTTTCATTTACACGAAGCTATGAGCTTCCAATCTATTCGCGAATGCATTTATTGACTCTGCCCCCACTATTTCCTGTGGCAATGCATTCCAAGCATTCACCCCTATCTGACTTGAAAAAAAAAAACATTGCCTAATATCTAATCTGAACTTCACTTTAATTAATTTGTAGATTGGCCGGCTTGTTCTTGTAGGTGGTTGGAAATTTTTATTAAATGGTTAAAGGCTAATTTATTATTCCTGTTTATTAAATATGTATTATGTCACCTCAAATTCATTTCTTTTGCAGACACTGTAGGTCGGCTTTTCAGAGTCTTAAATCATCTTAAATGTCAGCAGCAAATATGGCGCCGTAACTTGCTATAGGTCTACATTGCTCTTCTGTTTTAGTTCATTATAAATGCCGCCAGACCATGGATTTGCCGGGAATTTACACTAGTCAACGACTTACACTTGTGTCGTTTTCCATTTGTTAATTCGTTTGTTTTGTGTGTTTTCTTCCGTCCTGGAATGGACATCGGCTATATGATTAGCACTACGCTTAAACAGTCTAGTTCACCCGGCTGACCTTCACGAGATTGGCGCCCTTCACCCTAGCCGCAAACAGTGCCAGGTTTGTTGTGTGAAAATTAGACACAACTATAATGAACTTCCACCTGGAGAGAAATGGTAGTGGCCCAAGACACACTGTTGTTGTATGGCGGGAGCTGCTACGAAAAACTGCAGTAATGGTGCTTCAACGGTCATGAGACTGACGATCAAATCAAAAATTGTAATTATGGAATCCAACTTTCAGTTGTGTCGCTCTTCTTTGTATGCTTTCCAACATGTTTATATCACGATAAGGACATGGCACCTGTACACAATCTAGGTCTAACTAATGATTTATACAGTTTGAATATCACTTCCTTGTTCCTATGATTCATATTTCTTTTTATCATATGTAACATTGCATTTGCCTCTTTCACTGCTACCTAAACTTGCTATCTCACATTACCTGCGTGACATATTATAGCCCCCAGATACCTGTCCTGTTCTATCTTTCCGATATTGTTCACTCCAATGCTGCAATTGTGTTCCATTTAGGATCTACTCATAAGGATGACTGTACATTCATCTACATTAAACTCAATTTGCCAGCTCACAGACCATTCCTGAATTGTATCTAAATCCGACCTCATAATTTATCAGATACTTCTTCGTGTCTCAGGTAGTGTTGTGCCGACTATGGGGTATGTTTTGTTCAGTTCGAGCAGACTTTAGGCTTCTTGTAACTGTCGGGCCAGTCTCATGTATTGTTGTCTAATAATAACATTGACATGCGCAGAGTTTGGCCACGTCGATGAGGCATACTCAGCTGCGCAAAAACACAAGACAAGTGCTGATGTCAGTGTGACATCTTGGCTTAGCTTGGCTTAGCTTGGCTTCGTCCGTTATCAGTCTCCCGCTAGCAAACCTTAAAAAGCTTAAGTAGCAGAATGCAGTCCAGAGAACGGAATGCGTTGTGTCGTAGTTTATAGCTTGACTGCGATATTTGCATCTTTCGGCCCAACACATCCGACTTCAGCAATCATTTTTTGAGTACCGAGTTAGCATTCCCTCTTCGATCCCTTCTGCTTAGCCAGTCTTCCCTGCTGCAGCCTGTCATCCAGGATCACCGCGTGGAGGTGTAGAAGGCTCTTTGCAGCTCTGGTTAGCTTGTCCGGACGCTAGCAGTCAGCTATGGGTCGTTGACCACTTCAGCTCATGCGCTGCTCAGCATCTTGATCCCAGAGTGACGTCTAACTGTGTTCCATCTGTTGTGAGTACATGTTTCTGGTGTCAGTATATCAGGCATCAGTCAAACACATATGATTTCAACTAAACTCGGTGTCTGGTCTCTCTGCGTGTCTCTAAATGTCTCTCTTACACATACACACACACACACACTCGTTTCTGTATATGCCGTCGCGAACATTTCGGGATGTAAGGGGAACATTGTATTAATTTTTAAAGTTGAATACGAAGATTTAATGAGTGTTAGGTCACAGGTATTTGCCATTGCAGAAGATGATGACCACATTAGCAAACGAATTGTTCTCAAATGTCTTGATGACTTATTTCGCTCAATTTGTATTACATTGAGAAAGCGCACGCGATAGGCATCCACCTAACTCTTTCGTCTAGAGCTAACTTGGTCCAGTGACAAGACTATAAGTCAATACGACTGGAGGTAACTCAGTATGCAGACAATCGCACTATCGCAAGTAGAAAATAACGTCAATTTTGGCACGGAATGATTCGAACCCAGTGTGATGGGATTGCGAAACGGACGTTCAGTCCCTACGGCACGGTACCACCATAATGATGCGAGATAGCTGAAACATGTAGTTGATAGTTTCATAATGTGTCATTAGCCGACAGAATCATCCAGCGTTGTGTTAAATGTAACAATCAGACGCTTCGTGTCGTATGCACATGCGCAGTAAAATACAAACTAGCGTCAGTGTTAAGTTAAATTCCTACCAAATAATGATCAGCATGGAAGCCAAGAGAAGGCGGCTCTTCCATCATGCGAGAAGACAAGAGATTAATCACGCCTTCTATAGCACACTTGATTGAATGTGTGTAGATATAATGGAGTGACTATATGATGTGTGTAGATATACTGGAGTGACTATATGATGTGTGTAGATATGATAGAGGGACTATATGATGTGTGTAGATATGATGTAGTGGTTATATGATGTGTGTAGATATAATGGAGTGACTATATGATGTATGTAGATATAATGGAATGACTATATGATGTGTGTAAATATAATGGAGTGACTATATGATGTGTGTAGATATGATGGAGTGACTATATGATGTGTGTAGATATAATCGAGTGACTATATGATGTATTTAGGTATAATGGAGTGACTATATTATGTGTATAGATATGATGGAGTGACTATATGATGTGTGTAGATATGATGTGTTCACTGTTCACTGTTTCCGGTTGTTCAAGATGGTGGTTGGTTTGAATTGACAGAACAGAGATTTATAACGTTTCAGATAAGTATTGGTATTGAAAATTAATTTGTGTAATAATAACATAGTTGTGATTGTAGTTTATTGTAGCATACGTATTTTCAAATTTAGTGGCCTTGTTATAACAGATAGTTAGTGACTTGACAGAATTAAATAGCGTGGAACAGTGAGCGGTAGTAACACTCAAGTAACACTAGGCCTAGTCGTTTTGATACTTTGTAGAAAGGTAAATACCAGCGACATTTGTTTGTTCCTTTTTTTGGCGTTGCTTTAAGAAGTATACATTTTATTAGGTATTAATATAACTTTTTGGCTAACGGAAATAAATAGCAACATTAGTATGGCCACTAAGACGAGACGAACTGTTGCGAGGAAAGGCCAAGTCAGATTATGTGATTTGTGTGGCGAAAATGTTAGTATTACTACAACGTTGGAAGATGAAGGAACCGTTTTATGTAGGATATGTAGAGTTGAAGAGAGGAAGGCACAAATGGAGTGCAATATAAGGGAAAATGAGAAGAGATTAGAGGAGATAGAAAAGAGGCAGATGGAAATAGAAGGGAAACAAGTGAAAATGGAGGAAATTTTAAAGAAGCTGCAGTCTAGGTGTAGTCAATGAAGTAAGGGAGATTTGAGTGAGGAAACAGCTCACATGGCAGAGAACTTTGGAGAGAAGTATGCACATATAGGTGAGGGGTCAGTATTGGTAGTAGGAGATTCAATGGTGAGAGAGGTTGGCAGACATTTGTCTAAACAACACAACATGTTTGAAAGAATGGATATTGGGGGAGCAAAAATAGAGGACATAGAGGGGAGAATAAAGAGGTTAGATGACAAAGGAAACAGTCATGTGGTAGTATTGGCAAGTACAAATAATTTAAAGAGAGATGGTACAGAAATAATTATGGATAAATGTAAAAGTCTTATGAGAACACTTAAGGAAAAAAAGTTTAGAAAGGTCACAATGATGGGCATTTTAGACAGAGCAGATGGGTCAGACTATCTAGATAGCAAAATAATAGGTATCAACCTTAGGTTACAGGTGATGTGTGCGGACATGGGAATGGAATTTATTGATGTTAAAGTAGACAAAAGTAAAATGTTAGATAGGGAAGGTTTACATCTAAATGAGATAGGACAGCATGTTGTAGCAAAATATATGTTCTATCATTGTGTTAGAAATTTAAACTAGTAAGGCCTATGAAGTATGAGACTAAAGATAGGCCTACAATAGGGTGCTATAGAGGATGTAGTCAAAGGGGTACGTTGGTGTCAGGGAAGTGTGAAATACATAGTAGAAAAGCAAACACTAAAATGATAAAGCAGAAACAAAAAGAGGAAAACCAACAACATTACAAACTAAAATGTTTTTATGCAAATGTGAGAAGCATAGTAAATAAAAGAGAAGAATTGGAACTGTATGTAGAAGAAGAAAAACCAGATATAATAGGGTTAACAGAATCATGGACATTTGAGGAGATTGCAGATAGTGAACTTGAAATTGAGGGATATACAATGTTAAGGAACGATAGGATAATTGGAGACAAGACTAAGGGAGGTGGCCTTTTATTATACTGTATAAATTATGTTAATATAACGATCAAAGATTATTTATCATGTGGTAACAAAAATGAAAGTGTATGGGGAGAAATAGAAAGTGGGGGTGAAAAAACAGTGATTGGAGTGTGCTATAGATGTCAATCAAGTCAAAAAGAGGAAGATGAGGAGCTGATTAGTAGCATAGCAAAGGCAAGTAAAGGGAAATTATTATTAATGGGAGATTTCAACTATCCAGACATAAAATGGGATATGGCAGAAGCACTTGTAGAGTCAAAACCTTTTGTTAAGTGCATAACTGACAATTTTTTAATTCAACATGTAGAAGCAGCCACCAGAGGCAAAAACATACTCGACCTAGTTTTTACCACGGAGGAAAATATGATTGAAAACGTTACCGTTGGGGAACTGTTTGGCTCAAGTGACCATCAAATCATCCGTTGGGATCTTATTGCAGGGAAAGGAGTAAACATAAACACGCGAACATAAGACTACTCTAAGGCATATGTTAAGAGGATGAAAGAGGCAGCGAACCACATAATCTGGAAAGATATTGTTGTAGGAACAGATGTTGAACAGGAGTGGGAAAGTTTTAAAAACAGTTCTAGAAACGCTAAAAGAGGAATGTGTTCCATGTAGGGAGGTAAACTCCAAGCGTAAAAAGTGGACACTAGATTTGTAGTGAAATGTAGAAGAGCAAAAAATAAAGCATGGAAAAAAATATATAGAGGCAGGTAAATCAAAAGAAACATATGTAAAATATTTGGACAAGGAGAACATATCTCAGAAAGCGAATAAAACAGCAAAAATAGACTTTGAAAAAAAACTTGCTCAGAGGATCAAAACTGACAGTAAAAGCTTCTTTTCTTATGTTAGAAATAAACAAAGAACGCAAGACAAAGTAGGCCCTCTCATAGACAGTACAGGGAAAATAATAAGTGAGAATAGGGAGGCTGTTAATCTGCTCAATCAGTACTTTGGCACAGTCTTCACAAAGGAGGACTGCTCCGAGATCCCAGAGCCTATATATATTTTTCAAAGAGACATGGATACAGCGGGATTAAGTTCAATCTGTATTACAGAGGAAATGGTTTTTAAAAAATTGGAGGGGTTGAAGGTGAATAAATGTCCAGGTCAAGATGGTAATCACCCAAAATTGCTGTATGCAATTAGAGACCAACTAGCAAAACCATTGGCTATATTATGTTCTCAATCACTTACAATAGGGATTGTTCCACGGGATTGGAAAGATGCAGGAGTGATCCCCTTATTCAAAAAAGGCAAAAAATCAGATCCGGAAAATTATAGACCGGTGAGTTTATCGAGCATAGTCTGTAAATTGTTAGAGTCAATAATCAAATAAAACATTGTAATGCATTTAGAAAAATTTAATCTAATTAGAAATAGTCAGCATGGGTTTACTAGAGGGAGATCATGCTTAACAAATCTATTTGAATTCATGGAGGTTACTAAAATCATAGATAAAGGGGAGCCAGTGGATGTTATTTATATAGACTTTGCAAAGGCCTTTGATAGAGTACCTCATCAAAGATTATTTCGAAAGTTAAAATCATATGGAATAGGTGGGGAAGTTGCCAAATGGATTGAAAATTGGTTAACGGGAAGAAGGCAGAGGGAGGGCATAAATAAGGAGTACTCTGAGTGGAGTGGAGTGAAAAGTGGTGTGCCACAGGGCTCGGTTTTGGGACCAATTTTGTTCTTGATGTATATACATGATTTGGACATTGATATGAGATCCATGATTGCAAAATTTGCTGATGACACAAAACTATGCAGTAGTGTCTCATCTAAAGCGGAAGTGGATATATTGATGTCGGATTTAGATCAAATTCGAGAATGGTCTGTAAGCTGGCAAATGGAGTTTAATGTAGATAAATGTACAGTCATCCACATGGGTAGATCCAATATGGAACATAATTACAGAATGGGAGAAAACAATATTAGAAAGATAGATAAGGAAAGGGACCTAGGGGTTATAATAGATCCTACAGGAAAAGTGAGTGAGCAAGTTAAGGTAGCAGTGAAAAAGGCAAATGCAATGTTAGGTATGATAAAAAGAAATATTAAACATAGGTGCAAGGAAGTGATCGTCAAACTGTATAAAGCTTTAGTTAGACCTAGATTGGAGTACTGTGTACAGGTGTGGAGTCCTTATCATAGAGGGGACATAAACATGCTAGAAAGAATACAAAAAAGAGCGACAAAGATGATAGTGGGATTCCAGAATTACAGTTATGAGGAACGACTCAGAAAAACCGGCCTACAGTGTCTCGAAGAGAGAAGAATTCGTGGTAACTTAATACAGGTTTATAAGATGATCAGAGGAATCGCTAAATTAGACTATAACAAGTTTTTTTTTTAAATACAGCCAACTACAATAACACGAGGGCATAGCTACAAGCTGACTAAAGAGAGGTCCAGGTTAGATATAAGGAAATATTTTTTTAGTCAGAGAGTGGTGTCTGCTTGGAATTCATTGCCAGGGGAGGTAGTGGAGGCAGGGACAGTTAATGCATTTAAGAATAGACTGGATGCGCATAGCTTTTAGAGCAAGGTGATGTAAATGCAACTGGTTGTACACAGACTCTGCAGGGTCTTCTAAACCAGTATAAAGAAGTTAAGTTAAGTTATGTTAAGTGTAGATATGATAGAGTGACTATATGATGTGTGTAGATATGATAGAGTGACTATATGATGTGTGTAGATATAATGGAGTGACTATATGATGTGTGTAGATATAATGGAGTGACTATATGTGTGTAGATATGATGGAGTGACTATATGATGTGTGTAGATATGATGGAGTGACTATATGATGTGTGTAGATATGATGAAGTGACTATATAATGTGTGTAGATATGATGGAGTGACTATATAATGTGTGTAGATATGATGAAGTGACTATATGATGTGTGTAGATATGATGAAGTGACTATGTTATTGTGTAATGCCCATAACGAGTGATTTACTCTCCTGTGCATTAAAAATTGTATTTTGTGGCGAGTTGTAAAAGTTTTCTTAGCATTCCGAGCATGCTAATAAAGGTGAACCGCATCATCCAGGCGGTTGTGCTATGTCTGGCTTCATCTGTGTGACGCTCATTTCTATATGAATCACGTCGATCTACATCCGCGCCTAACTTCTACAGCATGGTCTTGACGCCCGTATAATAAAACCCTACGCAGTCGCCACTTAAAACCATGCCTGGCATTTTGCAGTCCGTTTTTAATTTACTGCTCTTTTTGGGTGCAAAAATGCATTAGGTGTTCACGTATGCCATCTGGTAATATGAAACTGAAAGCAGACAAGGCACAAATAAAGAGCTCAGAAAACGACACATAAATATTGTATAAATATTGATTTGTCTAACGACTCAAATATGTCATGTAAAAGAGTTGACTATATGCACATAGATCAAAGAGTGCATTAAATCAATGGACACATTCAGGTGAGACTGTCTGCAGGTGAGTTTGGTAAGGTGTTTATTAGGTCTGACAGGTAAAAACAGCCTGAATGGTTTTTGTATGGGTTTGAATGCGACGGAGTAAAGAATAGGTCTCCGGCAACACTTGCAGGTAGCCGTAACAAGCAACTAGCTGTTGGATAAATTCGATGCAATTTGAATATATCTCAATCACTGCATTGCCATGTATAGGCTGAAGTTTTTGTTTTTAGATAATAGGCCGATGGATGTTGAGCGACCATGTTGGATTGAAGGACATTTTAGAGACAATCCTCTATAAGTTATTGATGAATTGTTGTTGTTGAATGATTACAATGAGTAGGATTACTCTTTTTGAGCGCCCTAAAAAGGACTTTGAGTGGCGGGTTGTAGTTTTCCTCACATCCCGAGCGAGCTGATAAAGGGCGACCGGGGTTCACCAGCCGGTTGTACTTTGCTTTGCTTCATCTGCGTGTCACTCACTACTACTTGGATCACGTCAATCCCTCACATTGTTAGCCAGGCTGCCATGAAAACAGCATGTTTACAAGAATGGCTATGGAGGGGGGAGGGGGGGGGTGTATTTGTCCAGTACATTTTGCCTGACCCTGACTAACTTGTCAGATCAATATATTTTGCCTGACCCTGACCAACATGTCAGACTAATATATTTTGTCTGACCCAGACTAACATGTCAGATCAGTATATTTTGCCTGACCCTGACCAACATGTCAGACCAGTATATTTTGCCTGACCCTACCCTGACTAACATGTCAGATCAGTATATTTTCCCTGACCCTGAACAACATGTCAGACTAATATATTTTGTCTGACCCAGACTAACATGTCAGATCAGTATATTTTGCCTGAGTAACATGTCAGATCAGTACATTTTGCCTGACCCTGACTAACATGTCAGATCAGTATATTTTGCCTGACCCTGACCAACATGTCAGACCAGTATAGTTTGCCTGACCCTGACTAACATGTCAGATCAGTATATGTTGCCTGACCCTGACCAACATATCAGACCAGTATATTTTGCCTGACCCTGACCAACATGTCAGATCAGTATATTTTTCCTGACCCTGACTAACAAGTCAGATCAGTTTATTTTGCGTGACCCTGACTAACATGTCAGATCAGTATATTTTGCGTGACCCTGACTAACATGTCAGATTAGTAAATTTTGCCTGACCAGATGTTAATCTTCCTTCCCATAATTCATGAAGAAAAGAGTTAATAACTCATGTTTGAAGAGTTATTATTCTTGTTATTGTTATTATTTTTGTTATCATTGTTGGTGCTGCATGCATTGTTGTTTGTAATGTTTTTTTATGTTACTATTGTTGCTTCTACTGTTATTATTAGTGTTGTTGTTGTCATCGCTGCGGATGTGTGTGTTGTTAGTATTGTTGCTAATGTTGTTGTTTTTGTTAGTGTTTCTGTTGTATCCCTGCCGTTATTGGCTTTCCTGTATTATTTGTGTTATTGATGTTGTTGTTATTGGTATTGTTAATGTCGTTGCTGTGTTGGTGTTAATGATGTTGTTATAGGATTTGTTGTTATTGTTGTCGTTGCTGCTGTTTTTGTTATTGGTGTTGTTTATTTATCTTTGTTGAGTTATTCTTACTTATTTTGTTGTTTTTGTCATTGTTAGTATTATTATTGTTGATGTCTGAGTGGTTGATGTTGTTGTTGAAAAAAAACTATATTTGGGTTAATTTATCTCATTTGCGATATTTCTTCGATGGCTGGTTACAGTTCCCCTTCCTACATTTTGAGGAGTATTTGATAAGGTGGACTTATGTCCTGCTAGCTGTAGTGCAATGTGAAAATCATATTTAAGATCACACCTGTTGTGATCACAGTGTCGATCCCCACCTCATTGGCTTCACTGCTGCAAACGAGAAGTAGGACCAAGATCCATACGTTTTACCCGACCCTGATGTTTTTTCCCTGTTTGTCAGATCAGAAGGTAGAGTAGCTTAAGACAAGTGAGACAATAGTTCCCGAAAAAAACAGAACAGGACCACTGTTTCCTCTCATGCATGTTGTAAGTGGCGATTAAAGTGGTACGGCAGTGGGACTGACATATAATTTCATCATGTTGCATGATCATCATTAGCTCTTTCAGTCTTGTCAGATGATAGTGATTGTGCTTTGGAGAAAGGGATGTAACTACAGTCCATGACGGTAATGAATGTGGTTCGTTAAACCAATCAGAGCACAGAAGAGCCTTCCACAGTGTGTGCAAGGAAAGTCATGACCGTTTGCAACATTGCATGGTTTGACTTTCTCTTTTCAAACCCTGAGCCCATAGCCTATCCTAAATCAGTGTATCTGTTGTCTACATTACATGTTTAGTCATGTGCCTCAATGAAACACGATCTATGACGTACTGTCCCCATGATTCCAAATCGATGCCTGCATCATGCATATCCCGCTTGCATACATTCTTGTCCCGAAGTAGTTGCCGGCGCCGAGACTTTCTCCTTAAACTGTAATTCTCCATAGAGAAGATATTTTGGTATTCTGCCATTATACATCCTCCGAGTGCGTCTCGGCCACCGGAGCCTTTGAATACTAAGCATGGAAAATATTGTGACAGTGTCTGTTCTCTCCAACACCCCCGCGTTGGTGATCTTGTCCTGCCACCTTCAGGATTCTGCGCAGGCACATCAAGTGATAGCTGTTTAGAATGCTCTCCTGGTTGGTGTAGGTATACAATAATACCAATTAGTAGAGCTGATAAACTTGAGAAAAAAAACATAGTAACGTGAGATGAACAGAAGACGTTGTCATTAGTAACAACATACATAATAGAAGACGTTGTCATTAGTAACAACAGACATTACAGAAGACGTTGTCATTAGTAACAACAGACATTACAGAAGACGTTGTCATTAGTAACAACATACATTACAGAAGACGTTGTCATTAGTAACAACAGACATTACAGAAGACGTTGTCATTAGTAACAACAGACATTACAGAAACCACCTGATAGCAAGCGTTACAAATCAGTCTCTGTTGTGGAATCAGCCAGTTAGGACAAATAGAGATTGAGCAAAACACACACGAAGAAACCTGCTAAGAAACAGATGTATATGGATAAGTAAAGAGGTGAATAGGTCGGCAATGGATGGCACATCACATGTCGATTTATTACTTAGTATTAAAAGACATGTTCTCGATGGGAATATGACAGGTTACAGATGGAGCAAAATCGAAGCCCTGACCAAATCATGATAAGGTTCTAATCATTGTTTAATCGAAACCCCGTAAGCAAAATTGTTTCAGTGTATTAGGATAAGGAAATCGATAAATGATTACAATCAGTTCGATTTCAACAAATATTCACTCAAATATCTGTTTGTGAATAAAACAGGTGAAAGATTACTTCAAGCCGTATCGCTGGGAAATAATTGATAACACTTCATTGATAAATCGTGTAAATAAATTTAAAAAATGACTCGAAAACCGAGCGATAAAATCGTTTCAATGATTATTTTTCAGTGAGATCTACACTGCATTCCACACTGAAATTAAATTGACAGACTGTCATGCAGTCATGTCTGCTGACTGAGTATTTATGAGAGGCGTTCAATTGGAAACCGAAGCTCGAAAATAAATAAGTGATAAGTGATACTGACCGGGGTGATAATGATGTCGTGTATATAGATGAATCTGCGCTGAGTTGGTTGAGAAGATACTAGTTTAAGGTTGACATTGTCCTGAGTAAGAGGTAGGGCGTTGTCGTGTGCGGAGTGAATGTTAGGCAACAACATGTTCCAGTAGCATAAAGCAGATGTATTATCATATACCTCATAAATTAGTTGATGTATGATGGTCAAACTCTCAATACATGCTATGGAAAACGTATTACAGATGGATAGAAAATTCAGTTCAGTTCATGTGCCACCTCCACATCGAATCTCGGCTGCAATGGATCAATAGGGAACATAGCTCTTCGTATAATCCATTGAAATCACAACAAAGTAATGATACGGTGTTTATAATACCAGCACAGCTGTTAGTTTCCACTTCAAACGTAGTTATTACATCTAAACAAATAGAATAAACAGCGCTACCTAATAAAGATCGTTTGCAACAACTTACTTCACCTTTCTCAAACCCGCGTAATAATAAGATAAATCATTTCAAGTCCATTTTTAATCAAACATACGATACTTTTTTTTAACCAGCTGGAAACATGTGTAGAAGGACGTGACGTTTAGCACCAAAAAAATGTATATTTCTACGGTTTCCGTGTTTGGTCGTGCGTGAATAAAAAATAAAAGTAGCGTACGGCGAAACGATTCCAATAGATTCCTGGTGTGTGACAAGATATCCATTAATTATATATATATATATATATATATATATATATATATATATATATATATATATATATATATATATATATATATATATATATATATATATGTTTACATGACGAGATGTGAGAAAATATTACATCCTAAACTAAATTATTAATTCCTATGAAAGATGTCCCTGAGGCAAACTTGAGGTGAAGAGTAAAAGTCTGCAAATGATGATGTAAACCAATTTCCATTTTTAGTAGATTAAGAGTTTCATTGATACAGATATGTGCAGCAGTAGCCGCATTGATATACGAATATCCAAACCAAGTTTGATATTAACCAAATGGGTGTTATTTAAATACGCTGATATTTTGATTTATGGTTTGTCTATTTTAATATTATAGTGTATAACCGGCCTCACTGCGCATTGAGAAGACCAATTCAGTATATGTCTCTGCCGTAATTGACCATGCAGATTTATCCAAGACCAGAATCAACTTCGAAACAACGATTTCTTTCAAACGATCTTCCAAGAACTGATTATCCTTTTTTGTTTTGCCTAGCGTGGAAGCAACACCTTACGACCACGAATATGTCGGATAGTAACTCAATTGTTCAGAAGAAAGATCTTGTTCGGGCCATTTGAGAATGGAAGGTGAACGGAGAACAACCATGTATAACAACGATATGCCTCTAGCATTATGTGCATAGAAAGCGATAAGACGAGTAACATATTATTATAGGACATAATACATGATATAGCTTAGGGGAAATCTAACAATAAAATGTGTTAAGTTCCTTGTGGCCATTTGATATAATTTTCTGATTTTTTTTAATAGCAAGTGCCCTGGTTTACTTATCTTTAGAGTATTTTGCGTGTGCGTTATCTATATATAGCGAAGTGGTTAAGCCGTCGGCCTTGTGATTAGATGGTGTGGATTCGACTGCGGACTCCACCCTCTTTTTGACGGGTGCTTGATGCTTGCATCTCGTAATCGCCCACTAGTCGTCTTGTCCTTGACTTGCCACTGGGGTCGGGCGGCTCGAGACGAGATAGCGAGGATAAAAAGTATGGCAGTTAATCCTAACTAAAAATAGTGTAACATTAAATATGCCGTCATCGTCTACGATGGACGGCGGCCTTTGACTTAAATTATATATATATATATATATATATATATATATATATATATATATATATATATATATATATATATATATATATATATATATATTATGGACGATAACCCACACTTTTAGAAATAGAATCGCGCCCTTTGAGTCAATATGTTATTTAAAAATCCCCAGCATATCCAGGACGGTGAAATGACAAATATAGCAATTCGGCAGGAGTTGAACACAGATTTAGCAATTCCATTTTGATCAGAAAATTGAAATACTTTTATCACATCAAGAGACACACGGGTTTTGAGAGAACACTGATGGAAAGTATCGTGCCAGGCAGAAAAGGGCAGGACTATACCGAGAAGACGATGGCACCAAGATATCCAGGAATGCTTGGGTGCCACTGTGGCGGAGGCTATAGTTTTGGCAATAGAAAGGGATTCTTTCAGACATGCTGTGTTGATATAAACGTCATGCTATATGATAATTATATATATATATATATATATATATATATATATATATATATATATATATATATATATATATATATATATATATATCAATATGGAGAGCATTTGATCAAAGTATCCTGAAACAAACTTATTCAGATGCTGCAACAAATTGATGTCGGGAAATAAATCATCAGGTTAACCCAGTCTCTGTTTGAAAATAAAGACAAAATAATTGCAATCAGAGAAGGACTAACCTGGCCAGTTTAAATAAGACAGGAGCGGACATGACAGACTTGCTTCCTTCCATCGAGTATATGTAGCCAATATTCCTAGAAAATGATGGATAGTGATGCAAATGGCTGTGTACTGACTCTGAAGAGTATTTTAAACACGTATAAGGGATCAAGATGCTGAGCAGCGCAAGAGCTGCAGTGGTCAGCGACCCATAGCTGACTGCTAGCGTCAGGGCCAGCGAACCAGAGCTGCTAAGACCCTTCTACACCTCCACGCGGTGATCCTGGATAACAGGCTGCAGCAGGGAAGACTGGCTAAGGAGAATGGATCGAAGAGGGAACGCTAACCCGGTACTCAAAAAATGCTTGCTGGAGTGGGATGTGTTGGACCGAAAGGTGCAAGTATCGCAGTCAAGCTGTAAACTACGACAGAACGCATTCCGTTCTCTGGACTACATTCTGCTACTTAAGCCCTTTCAGGGTTTGGTAGTGGGAGGTTGAGAACGAACGAAGACAAGCCAAACAAGTATAAAGACGTTACGTTAGAAGCAGAGTTGGTGTGTTAATGGCATAACAGTTAATGCCAACACATTTACCGATGATCAAGATATATTGGGAGGATCAGGATCAGTGTTGCGAAGGCTGTTTTAAAAAAAAAAATTACCAGCACAGAAAAAGCGTTTGACATGAAAATAATAAACGTATTGAAGATAAAGACTAAGGTAATGATCAAACTTAAACGAATATTATCAAGGCAGAAATCATTGGAAAAGTGCAGCAGTTTACATATTTATGGCAAATTATTAGAAGAGATACATGCACTTACTTGATTACTTTATCCTGCCACTGATTTCGTGAAGAGTAGTGAGGAGATGTAGATCTCGTACTTATGTCAGATGTGTTGTGGGATAAAGTGGGGAGATGTAGGTCTAGTACTTTGGTCAGATGTGTCGTGGGGTGTAGTTGGGAGATGTAGGTATTGTACATTGGTCAGATGTGTCGTGGGGTGTAGTGGGGAGATGTAGGTCTTGTACTTTGGTCAGATGTGTCGTGGGGTGTAGTGGGGAGATGTAGGTATTGTACTTTGTCAGATGTGTTGTAGTGTGTCGTGGGGAGATGTAGGTTTTGTACTTTGGTCAGATGTGTCGTGGGGTTTAATTGGGAGATGTAGGTCTCGTACTTGTGTCAGATGAAGGTATAGTACATGTGTCAGATGTGTCGTGGGGTGTAGTGGGACGATGTAGATCTAGTACTTCGGTCAGATGTGTCGTAGGGTGTAATGGGGTGATGTTGGTCTCGTACATGTGTCAGACGTAGGTCTAGTACTTTCATCAGATGGTTTGCAGTAGTTTTTGTGATTTCACGGTGGTACATGACTTCTTTTTATTTTGTCTATCCATTGCTTCCCGAATTTGTCATTGGCTGTCGATTCCGATCTCTTACTGTTGGATGTTGTAATGGCATCCGATCTGGTTTCATTCTCATGAGATGACCAAACCACTGTAACTTCCACCGATGCATGTATAGTTGGGCAGATGTTGTTAAACAAAATTGAATGATGTCGGTATTTTTCATTCTTTGTCTTCTGGTGACGTTGATTACTTCTTTCAAGCATCTCATTTCACAGGTTCCAGTGTTCTGTTCCTCTGTCTTGGACAGAGGTCAGGTTTGACACAAAAAGCACAGTTAGTAAACAAAATCGTGTTTATCAGTTGACGTTTTGTTTCTATAATGATATTCCGACGTTTGAGTAGTATTGACATCTAGTAGGTCACCGCCCTTGCTTTTTGACATCTGGTTGTCATTTCTCTGTCTAATCTTCAGTGAAAACGCATCCCAGGTACTTGAACTATTGCACGGCATATGCACAATCAGCACTCCCAGCACTGAAATTTGAGAAAATAACAGATCTATAGGCTCTACTTTCTGAACTGAGCAACCAGCGCAAAATGTGTCATACAGTGGACACCTTCTCCTTGTGGAGTACCAGGAAACGAGAGAGCAGACCGACTGGCAAAGGAGAGTGCTGCAGACGAGCAGCCAGATGTGCCAGTTACATACCAACAGAAGATAAGGATGATCAAACAATCAGAAAGCCACCAACAGTAACACCAGATGATTACCATAAGATGAACAGACAAGAGCAAACTGTTGTATTACGCCTTAGAACAAGACACAACCGACTCCACAGCCAAATGTACACAAATATGAAGATTGACAACTCAGCCATGTGTACATGCGGACAGGCACCTCAGACAGCAGAGCACATACTACAGAACTGCCCCGAATATGATATAAATAGAAAATCTCCCTGGCCCATAGAAACAAACTGGAAGAGAAACTTTAAGGACCTGTATGGAAACTACAAACGACAGTGAAGTTTATACAAGAGACGCCATTGCAGATATAGACAATATTTTGAAGCGAACGAGGGAAGAAGAAGAAGAACTCGTGCACCTGTTTGAGTCGGTTGTCGTTGTCCTGTATGGTTAGAGGGCGTGGTAATCTGCCGCTTCTCATACTTGATATATAAGTGTACTAATAATCACATTGTTTCTCGCACAAGTAACTCCCTAACAAATCGTGGTCTTGAATTTCTGCAGTTTCGTTGCCTTTTAGGTTTACTTCTAATGTAATGTTATCAATGTATGAATAATGAATAGTATTGAATTGCATATGCTGAAAAGGTCAACAAAGAAAAACATAAACGTCGAAGCTCAAAGAATAGCAATTGGGGTAAACAAATAATCACTACTCATTTATGGCCAATTGCACTGAAACATCTTCTCAACAATGAGAATATGGAAACATTTGAAATTGTTTGAGATGTGCTGTTAGCGTAGAATGGAACAAGTCAGTTTGACAGAAAGCGTAGAATGGAACAAGTCAGTGTGACATAAAGCGTAGAATGGAACAAGTCAGTGTGACAGAAAGTGTAGAATGGAACAAGTCCGTGTGACATAAAGTGTAGAATGGAACAAGTCAGTTTGACAGAAAGAAGATTGAATGAAAATGTCCTCGCCGAGGTAGGCGCACAATGGTACATATTGAAAGTGATAGAAGAACGACGGTTGTCTTGGCTGGAGCACAATATTCGACAATAAAATCTACAGAAAAAAAACGGATAGCAAGATGATGGGATAAAAAGAGGTAACTGGTCACCAAGATCCTGTTTACATGTCAGGTATGCAGAGACATTACATCACAAACCTTTGCTGAAATGAAGAGACATTACATCACAAACCTTTGCTGAAATGAAGAGACATTACATCATAAACCTTTGCTGAAATGAAGAGCGCTGAAAGAGGATTGGCTCTAAAGGAGTGGCACACTCAGACAACTTTAAAACAAATCTTAGGACTGATCAACCATTGAATAGGGTCAAATGGAGAGACATGCTCAGGCAACTTTACAACCAGTCGTGGGCCTGATCAAACACAGGACACAGGATATGGTCAAACCGATCCCATGCTCCGACTACCAATATATGTAATAGTGACCAAGGTAACTAAATGATTCATATCGAGGTTCGAGACAACCGGGGTGAGAGACGACGGAGCAAAAGTGTGTACACCCAGCGAGCTGCAGAAAGCATCAGTATCCGCAGCCTTTGCCTTATACTAAGATAGCCTGAGAGTATATCCGTAGCGCAAAAACGTCGATTCTTAGAAACGAAATAGAACATAGACAGCATATTTGATTTCATGTGTTGCTAGCCCTTCTGCCGTAATGTTGTTAATTTTGAGTCTCCGAGCTTTAAATAGCTTAGTGCTTCATCAAATAGACGACAACAGTTGTTTTTTTTTAAATCAAAAATACAACTGACTACAAGATCAAGAGGGCACAGCGCACATTAAGTAAATGATATAGGGGACGGCGTTGGCTAGTGGTTAAGTGACACGGCTCACAACCCTAAGGTTCGATCCCCATCACAAAACCGGCCCTTACCTCGGGAATGCAAATCCTTACAAAATGCAGGAGGAAGCGGACCTGATATAAAATGCAAGCAGAAGTGGGATGCACTGGGACGACAGACGCAAAATAAAAACAACAGTTCAACGCACACCGCCTGGAGAATAGATTTTAAAAAAAGGCAAACGCAAAATAAATTTAAAAAAAGGAAAGTACGATCCATATTAGATTTTGAGAAAATATATTTTTAGTCAGAGAGTTGTGAATGTTTGTAATGCATTGCCACAGGATGTAGTGGAGGCAGGAACAATTAATGCATTGAAGAATAGATTGGAAGTGCACAATCTGTAGTGCAAGGAAATATACATGTAACTGGTTGTATACAGACGAAGTTATGTCTAGATGTGGCACTTCAAAAAAAGTCCAAACACATCATGAAGCGGACTTCCTAGCTACAACAGGTCGAGCTATAGCTGCCACTGCATGCTCTTACTGGAGCGTAAAATAATCAACGACGTAGATAATAGGAAAAGGTAGAAACCGTGAAATGACGTGACAAGGATATAATATGACGTCACAATGACCTAGACAGCAAAACAGGCAGGCGGAAAGAAAAGGAAAATTAGGTAGAAATAAACTGGAAATAAATGGACTTATCCTTCAAAGTGCTGCCAGGCCGGATCGATGCCGCCATTTAAATGGAAATTTAATTCCCATGAGAGACACCATAATCGCGTGGTCATCGGGGCGAGTATCGATTGTGGAAATTGATTGCCGTGTTTCTGCGATTATTTGACAAGCCTGATTGAGTATATCCCTGGCTCACGCGCTGACTTGAAGTTCGCGCGTGTTCAGCGACTCTTCAAACAGATGCCGGAACTACAGTCTGTAGGTTGCGTGCTTAACTACGGCTGGTTGACTCTGGTACAACTGGTACAACTGATACAATCGGTACATGACGCAAACAAATGGTGTTCTATATATAGTATAAAGCCGTTGTTTCGGGGTTGTTTTGTTTCCCAAAATTTCTAACTTTGGGGAAATGATTTACTGATTTCAGTTAGTTTCACGCTTTGGGCCTTAACTTCTTCTTCTTTTGTCCTACTGCCCTTGCCTTACCGCGTCGCAGAGAGATGGGATGGGTAGATTTCTTGCTATCGCCAAATGGGGGGTTTGTGCTGTCGTTAGATGTAACTTTTTGAGAGTGTCATAGACCACACTCGATCCACCGAGGTTGACCTTTTCCTCGGGGACAAAAACCTGCATTTGATATGCTCTTGATGCAGGTTGGTCATACGACTTCTGACTAAATGGCCAAGCGGCGTGATTTCTTGAGATTCAGTGAAGGCACTAACTAGGATTGTACCCCCTGCCTCAGCGAAGTGTTGCGTATTTGGTCACGGATTGTCTTTCCGGCTGCACTAAATGTCCTAGCTGAATGGTTTATAGGCATGGGCAACATACAATTGAAGATATTCTTGCCTCCTCATTGCGGGACTGATCTATGTCAATAACAGCCTAAGGATAGGGTGCAGCTGCTGCACACAAAAAGCCAGAAAAATTATACAGAGGGTTACTGAGAATGTGTGGCTAACAATATGTCACTACGATAAATATAACGAAACAAGAAATACATTAGCCAATATGTATTTGCACTGACACACACACATACATATATATATATATATATATATATATATATATATATATATATATATATATATATATATATATATATATTATATATATATATGTATACGAAGCTAGTTCAAATGAAACCAAACCTAACTGCACCAAGTGAACATAAGTATGATGCACATATTGTCGTAACTTCTGATGTAAAAACCACATGCCAGACGTCAAGTTTACAAAATTTAATTATCCTCCGACTCATAATTTCCTAAGCAGACCGTTGAAAACCTGGCGGGTGTGATTCGAAATCCGCTCGGAGTTGATCAGCTAGCGATGAACAGGTTTCTAACAGCTGAAGGATGTCGACCAGTTGACATACATCGCAGAATGCAGGCAGTGTATGGTGACAAAAGTGTGGCGAACGTAAGCTCCGGCGACGGTCTACCCGAATCGCTAAATCAATTTTGACGATGGCCTCTTCTGACGCAACAATATGCGTCTGACCTGGTCTCGGAAGATCTTTCGTTAAGTCCCGTCCTTCTTTAAACATCGTTGTCTAGTTCTTCACTGTTGTTACCGACACACTTTTGTCACAATTCACTGCATACATTTTGCGGCGAATGTCAACTGGTCGACATCCTTCAGCTGTAGAAACCGATTATAGTTATGTGTGTAAATGTTTGTTTGCTTTCTAGCTTGTTCGCGTTGAGTACGCTCGCGTGAGTCTGTGTGTGTGTGTGTGTGTGTGTGTGCGCATGCGTGCGTGCGTGCGTGTGTGTGTGTGTGTGTGTGTGTGTTGAAGGCGCCATAATATATGGAGCTGAATTTGTCACTGGTAATTTTTAACGGATTTCTAAATCAACACAACGTATTTCAAGTCGATATGTTATTCCCGTCATGAGCATGAGATACTATGGTGGCACACATATATTACATACTGGAAAGTAAATAGGCGATGAGTAAAGAAACTGGGGGAATAGATGTTCAGATATTGCTCTCATCCTGATGAAACAGTTCGACACCTACTCATTAGTGCATGGAGCTTGCAGACACGAGGAACACATTCTTACAAGTACTGCCGACACTTGCCAACACACTGTACAAAGGAGTGAAATATGTGAAGAAGACCTGTATATATTTATAAGAATGGCGTTGGGCTACCAAGAGCAAGATCATACTGGAAGAATGGAACTCTTTCTTTTCACACACTCTTGTTTCATTTTACTGTTTCCAACAATCACACTCTTGTTTCATTTTTCTCTCTCCAACAATCACACTATTGTTTCATTTTTCTCTGTCTAACAATCACATTATTGTTTAATTTTTCTCTGTCCAACAATCACACTGTTGTTCCCTTTTACTCTGTTCAACAATCACACTGTTGTTCCCTTTTACTCTGTCCAACAATCACACTGTTGTTCCCTTTTACTCTGTTCAACAATCACTCTCTTGTTTCATTTTACTATATCCAACAATCACACTCCTGCACAACTTTCACACGCGCTCTCAGAGTGAGGCCCTTCCATTGAACTCTGGTTGGGCTGGCTTCCAAGAGTGCACAAAACTAGCAAAGCTATTTACAGACGTACACATGCATCCAAGCACTGGTTTATGCGTCTTAATATCGCCCAAATGACTACGGCCTGGGGTGGAATAGGCGCGCCTCCGCCAGTAGAAACTAGTGAATTAAACATGTAAAATTTTAAAAAAAGGAAAATAAAACCAAGAGTAGACTTACACAGCAGCTATGGGACAACAACAACATCTGCAGTGGAATAACAAAGATAATGAACGACAGAAAAGAAAGGGAATTAATGTGCAGCGCAGATATACATATAGTCAATGATATCCACTTGGACGTTCCTTACCTTTATGCATGCCAGTAAATCTATCCTTTAGCACGGTCAACTCGTAAATATCCCCAAATTCCAGGAACACTGGACGAAGATCTTTCTCTTCTAGATTTCTTGGAATTTGACCCACGAAAAGTTTGATGGCATCTTGATCCTGCAGATAGAGATCATGTTTGAATATAACGATGAAAGAATGTAGAGTTCAGAATCAATTAGGAAATCCATTCTTGAACTGTCGCTTCAACTGAGACAATGAATCAATAACTGAAGGTGGCTTATTGTGTAGAACGATTGCGATATGCAATTTGAAAGATAGATTTGCATTTAACGCGAGGGTAAACACTTATAGAGGGAGAATTACAATAAAGCAAGCAGAATATCAGCCAAGTAGTCGAGCTGCATTATTTGAAATAAATAACACAAGTGTAACGACTAAAGGACATGTTTCTTACCCACCAACCCACCCCCTCCCCGCCCCTCTAAGCTGTATTACATCCACATTGCACTCTTTCTAAGCCCTTCAATCAACCTGTCCCTCCGCTGTTGTACTTCTTCATCAACCCGTCAATCTCTTCTCTCACTCTACCCGCTCGTTTCTTCCCTTTTCAACCTGCCCATATCTTATCGTTAAACTCAACACTCAACCCGCCCATCTATTCTTCTCAACACCCCTTCCCCCACCCCCACCCTCCTCAAGACTATCATCTTTTCCCGCATCAATCTGGACATCTTTGTGTGAATGAAGGCGAAGGCGGACCAGTCCGCGGGACGATGTCTCGTTAGTTCAAGTTAAATATACAAATATGTGAAAATTATATATAAATATATGTATGTATGTTTCATGATCTAAGCAGAACGTCACTTCTTACAACTGCCAACCAATTCGACTGTTATATATTTCTTGTCAGGTACATTAGCGCGTCGTTACTTTCCTTACACGGAAGAGCGATCACAAATATTTA
Organism: Ariolimax columbianus; assembly: GCA_036924085.1. Lineage (NCBI taxonomy): Eukaryota > Metazoa > Mollusca > Gastropoda > Stylommatophora > Arionidae > Ariolimax > Ariolimax columbianus. The sequence continues at coordinate 34,016,076 of JAVGWX010000019.1, read as the reverse complement.
TCGTCTATGCCAAACGGGCCAGGATGGATTTCGAATATGGTGCGTTGTGATATATATATACACGCACACAGACACACACACACATACACACAAGCACACACACATATGTATATATCTATATACAGACACACGTCACACACATATATATATATATCTATATACAGACACACATGCACACATATGTATATATCTATATATAGAAACACATCACACACATATGTATATATCTATATACAGACACACATCACACATATGTATATATCTATATTCATACACACATCACACACATATGTATATATCTATATACAGACACACATCACACACATATGTATGTATATATATACAGACACACATCACACACATATGTATATATATTTAAGAAAAGAGCGAAAGAAAGAGTCAGAAAGTGTAAACACTGCAACATAGTATTGTGTCGATAGAACAGGCTCAATAAGCACACAGTTATTGCAAGGCGATGTGGCAAGGAGGACCAGACTAGCTGCGCACGCTATGAATGACCTCCGAAGTGTGTGGATTAATGGCAAGATCTCCATTGGGACAATAATCTGTATCTACCAGTCCTGCCTGGTCCCTGTACTGTTTTACGGCTCTAAAACCTGGACATTGCTGAATCATGACATGTCGAGACTGGAGACCTTCCATATGCGTAACCAGCGGCGTATCCTGGGCATCCGATGACGTGACTACATCCGCAGCGTTGAAGTCGCTGCTAGAACATGCCTCCACCCTGTCGCCTAAACACTTGACCGGCGCCGAATTTCTTTGTTCGGTCATGTTGTACGGCTGGACCAGGAAACCCCGACCCACAAGATACAACACAAATCGTTCATCTGCGCCAAAAGTCTTCCCTCGACCGGCTGGAGGGGCCGCCCCGCCCGAACAGTATGACTTAAGCAGTTAGCAGCCTCCACCTCTGCCTTGGACGAGGCCTTTAACCACGCTACAGCAGTGGGCCATGGATGTGTCTGAAAGACGCATGGGCCTCAGACGGCTAAGCGAACATTATTATTGTAGCAATGAACAGGATAAAATAACTGGGGCATTCGATCCACATCTTTATTATGTTCTGTTCTAGTAGTCGACTTCACTGCACTCTAGGCATTCCCATAGGTACTCAGACTCTCTCAGCAGATGGCGCAAAGTGTGGATGCTGATGGTGCCTGTAGCCTGTTGGTTGTACACCTTCCTGTTTCGTCCTCGCAGGTTCCCTGATCCACTGAATCCTAATTTGATTCCAAAGTGCCGCAGCCTGTGTGTTGCAGACTCATCCAAAGCAGTGTCGTTTTCTAGAAGATGGTCCTTGATAACCTTCACTATGTCACCTTTATCCATGTCCCCTGTGACTGTTATGGGTGCGTGTGACGCCAACAAAATCAGCTCGCTCGTTGCCCGCAACCCGGGCATGACCAGGACAGTAGATCCACACCAGCCCCTGGAGCTTTGAGGTCTCCAGCGCTGCTATCCACTCATGTCGTAGCCACCCATTCTGCACCTTCTGAAGTAGTGTTTGGGAGTCTGACACGATGACTGCTCCTGTTGAAGATGTCACAGTTAGCCACCTCAAAGCTTCTGTCACCACCTCCATCTCCATTCTCATACTTGATGTTGTAGTCTCGTATGCGCCACTTCGTCCAGCAACGATCCAGTCTCTTATTCTAGCCGAGAAACCCCAGCCTGATGTTCCACTACTTTGCACCGATCCATCAGTGTATATGATGGTGTCACTTTCATGCGTCTTGGCGCTTATCAGCTGATTGACTTCGAGCTTTGTCTGGCTATTTCGCCCCTTCGTTAATTCACTGCCCATGGTTATGATAACCGTGTGGTACGCTGTTAGTGTATCCCCAGTGTGGACCCATTTCTCTCCCTTGACCATCGTCTCGACTGCAGTCACCTCTCCTATAGTACATTCAGCCTGTGCCATCCATGACATCCCTCATTTGATTCTGGTTCCCTTGATGTCCGCAGCGTTATTGTACAGCGGGTGCCTGTTGTCCGCTATGACTCGCATATAAGCTGTAGTCTGTGCCACTTTATGCCTGGATGTTACTGACAGCAGTCCCAGCATGTACCTCATCTTTATTATCGGGGCTTCTCTGGTGCAACTCAACACGAGCCGCATTCCTTCATTTTGGATTAGTTCCAGCCGTGCACACTGTGATCTTGATAGGGTGAGTATACCCAATCCATAATCAACGACCGAGAGAATCAACTGGCGATAGAGTATGAATAGCAGCCGTTATTCCAAGTTAGCAGCCACCATTTTCTTGAGTGCAGCCAGTCCTCTCTTGCACCTTTGTATCGTTTGGTCGACGTGGTAATTGTAAGACAAGCTGCGGTCAAATGTTATTCCGAGATATTTCAACCTGTCGCTTCTGTCTATGACATAGCCATCAAATGTGATGCCAGGGAGGTTGTCTTTCACGATGCAGTTGTTCAATGAACACCACATCATACCCGCCTTGTTTGGATTAATCTGTGCACTGGAGTCTCCACACCACTTTGAGATTGCTTGCAAGGTGTCTTGAATATCACCCACGTCTTTATTATCAAAGAGCCAAAATCATGCTCAATGTTAAATACTTACTTACTTCCCCTGTCCTAGGCACACGTCACACATCATTCTTTCAGTATTCAGCCACATGGATTGCCCTGTCACTGGCACTCAGCAGATTATCCATGCTACAAGTCTCCGGGAGGTTTGGGCAGATCATCAGATGATCCTGGTCATGTATTACTCCACATTCGCATGTCTGATTATCCCTGTATCCCCATCTTTTCAGGTTTTTGCTGCATCGTGATACACCAGTTCGAAGTCTATTTAGTGACGTCCATGTTGTGTAGGGAAGGAGATGTCCAGGCGCAGGTTCCCCTCGTAACTTGATTAAGGAGACCTGTGTCAGCTGTTTACAACTTTCGATGCTTCGATTTTCTGGACTACTCTGTAGAGGTTGAGTTGACGGCAAGAAACTGCGTCTTGACTTCAGTCTTGGGCGCTGCACCTCATGTCCGAACATAGAATGTCTTGGGTCATTTACCTGTTTCTCTCTTTTTATCTCTGGTGGTGCTATGCCGTCAATGTTAAAATGACATAAGATATCGACTAGACCAGACCGACAAGTGCCCTACACCCTACAATTAAAACTCGGGCTGACAGCAACACCATCAGAGTTCAGAACACAACATATTCTCAAAATACACACTGTTTACGGTAGAATGTTGGGTGCCTCTCAAGATTAAATACAAACACCAACACCAGGGGCTGAACGTCTTGTGTGTCTTAGAAGTGTCTTAGAATAATGGTCATAACTTGAGTGCTCCTACAGGAAAACACCACATTCTCAACTTAACGTCTTTATACTGGTTCAGAAGACTCTGCATAGTCTGTATACAACCAGTTTCTTATGCATTCACTTAACCTAATAATAGCTATGCGGATCTATCTAATGCATTAATTGGCTATGTCTCTTATGAAAGCTTTATTTTAGAGCTTTCCTTCTGAACAAATCATTTGGAACCGAAATGATGGAACAAAATTATGGCTGATGACATGGAGCTCAAACGGATCTCAGAGGATAATTAGGCTCAACATAAACAGCAGTCTAAGCTGGCATGTTGACTTTCGGGTGGAGTGGCGTGTTTGTTGATGTAACAATAATTCCACAAAGAGGAAACTCAACACCACTCGTAGGCTGCACACCATTTACTCCCAAATCGCTTGACGTCTGAGTGCCACGGCGGTTAGAGCGACGGCTCCTTTTTTTTTACAAAGGGACTGGGTTCTACAGCAGCTCCATACACACTCCAGTGTGTGCATCTATAAACGAGTATATGTTTTACTGTAGACAAAAAATGGCAGTGAACTGGGCACTGGAAATTACGAAACGCTGAGGACTAGAATAATGAATGCTGCATGTCTTCAACACTGACTGCAACATTTATTGATGTGAGAACACTGACTGCAACATTTATTGATGTGAGAACACTGACTGCAACATTTATTGATGTGAGAACACTGACTGCAACATTTATTGATGTGAGAACACTGACTGCAACATTTATTGATGTGAGAACACTGACTGCAACATTTATTGATGTGAGAACACTGACTGCAACATTTATTGATGTGAGAACACTGACTGCAACATTTATTGATGTGAGAACACTGACTGCAACATTTATTGATGTGAGAACACTGACTGCAACATTTATTGCTGTGAGAACACTGACTGCAACATTTATTGATGTGAGAACACTGACTGCAACATTTATTGATGTGAGAACACTGACTGCAACATTTATTGATGTGAGAACACTGACTATATTTATCTGTGTTCGAACATGTAATATATTTATCTATGTGAAAACTGACAATGATTATCTATTGGAGAGCATGTTCTTATGCAAAAACACTGGCTATCTCTATCTAAGTGAGGACATTGACATAGAATTTACTTCAAATGACCAATGACAAAACACGGTTTATTTAAGAGGACTAATGGAGAACGTTGGTTCTCAATGTTGTTATAACCTGAGCTGTGGTTGAGGATGAACTCTCAATACCAACTAAATGCTCCCATGGCGTTCGTCTCATATAGCCTGTGACACCAAAGTTCATCTCATGGCATTCGCACGGCAGAATTGTTTTGATTAAAAGGAGGAGAGGAAGGCTAGCTATTGGCGCCTTAAAACAAGTTGTTCGAGAAGATGGGTTTGAAAGCCTTAGAAGGCAGCTTATCTAGAAGAAGGAACACTCTGATATCAAATCATTTGAAGTCTTGCAGATATGATGCTGGCGTATATAGTCGGGTTTTGTCAAATATAGCTGTGCAATCTGTTTTCTGATGATAACTCGTCGGTGGTCAGCCTCTATCAAACCTGACAATCGACGATATGCGAAGGAGCACACTCAAGAGGATACAATGCCTTATCCTAGAGCTAGGAAAGGCAACCTCAGCTGAGTGTTGTTGATCTTGGTTGGTGGCTGGTCTAGGAGTGAAGCCTCGACAGGCGAACAAATAGAGCATTGCTCTGCTGATCCGGCAGCTTCTGCAGCTTGCCTTGTTCCAAATGTATTGGTATCACATTTCCCTTGGAGCAAATAAGGCAGACTGAGAGAGGGACCATAGTGCATGTGCAACACATGGTTTTTATTTGTCTGCCCGGGCTTTGTGCTAAAATCAAAATTACTGTCGTCTGATAAGACGAAAAATGTAAATGGAATGATGCACGAACAGTTTATTCCAAGTTGAAAATCGTCAGTTGTCATCTACATTCAAGTTGACCAATGACAATTGGCGGCTATATCCAAGTGGACCAATGGCAGTTGGCGGTTATATTCAAGTGGACCAATGACAGTTGGCGGTTATATTAAAGTGGACCAATGACAGTTGGCGGTTATATTCAAGTGGACCAATGAGAGTTGGCGGTTATATTCAAGTGGACCAATGACAGTTGGCGGCAATATTCAAGTGGACCAATGACCCTGAATAGTATGGTCACAAACAGTTCCTTTACTTATCACCAACATTTCACATGCAATTTCGTTAAAGTGAACAACTGGCAATATGCACTATGTTTAAAATAGACTTGTTACCCTCTAACGATGCAGACCCAAATCAAAAATAATACATTTAAAATAGCATAGTTTGTGTACAATGAATTTACCTTCATTGGAAGTATGCAGTTGGATGACGGCACGTGGCCCAGGTTCACAGGCGGAGGCTGGGAGGTATGGCTCAGGGTGTGGCTCAGGGCGTGGCTTAAGGAAGAGGGCGGATGCATAATGTGTTGAGGGGCGGGGTTAATTGGTACGTGAGAGAAATGATAGGGTAGATTAGTATCCAGGAATAATGAGGCGGGGATAACCGCTTTCATCATGTCGATCATTGGGATGGGTTGAATTGGCTGCTCCCTGGCGGCGCTTGATAGATGATTGACAATGGTGTTTCTCCGCTCGTAAGGCTTACTTCTGGTTGAACAGTACACAGTCTTGCAAGATGGAGATTGAGCGTAATAAGCCACCGGAAATGCTGACGACGGCGTCGGTATCACAGAATGATTGGTGAGAATTTTGATACTGTATGTACTCACGCAACTAAACTAAAGATTTGGGCAGGCGTAGCTTACGTATCACTAACCAATGGATTTGCTTGGCGCGAGAGCCTGGTTTTGACTTGCAGTTCCCGTTACCGTGAAAGACAAAATGATGTAATTCACAAACAACTTTAATTTGTTGAAGTGAATAAGTATATAGAATAGAGTGCTGTCACGTCGATTTTATTCAATGGTATAAACTTTTTTTCTGGCACTACTGCGAATACTGGCGATAAATATTTATATTTTAAAGCAGAGTCCTCTTTGATAAATAAATGTAAATATAAATATACGGCTTTTTAAAATTGATACGATCAATGCTTAAATAACTATATTTATAAATATCTGAACACCAAGCCACATCACAGCCAATATGAGTGTTAATTCGCGAAAGAAGTGCCCACGCTATTGGAACTTAGAACCAGGAAGTGAGAAATTGCTTCACAACTGTTATTTTAATAATAACCAAAATTTGACTTGGTGAATTTTGTGACGCCGAAAGGAGATCTCAAATCTGCAATAGTTAGTCTGTGCTGCGGTTCTGAGGTCAAAGGTTCGTGAAGATATTTATTACTAGTCCTTGATGAGGTAGTGTGTTCTCGAAGATAGCAATATGGAAGAGGGGATCACTATTACTGATGGCGTCGGGTGTACTTGAAGAAATGGTGGTCAACTTTCAACATAACTGCACCATACAAGAATCTGCTGAGCAGCTCTGCAAGGACAGGGTTGTCTGCTTGAGCCTAGGTGGTCTGAGGATAGAGTAAATAAATCAACAGGTAAGCATTAGAGCGTTTGAGAAACGTTGAAAAAGTATTTGACATCCAGATGGGATATCTCAAACCTTGATGCTTGACGCTTTTATACTCGGACACAGTCGAGAGAAGATTAGCTGGTCAGGAAAAAAATATTGACCTGATAATGTTAGTCAGGGGAAGGCAACATGTTAGCTGCTCATTGCAAGCGATGATGTTAGTCAGGGGAAGGCAACATGTTAGCTGCTCATTGCAAGCGATACTGTTAGTCAGGGGAAGGCAACATATTAGCTGCCCATTGGAAGCAATAATGTTAGGGGAAGGCAACATGTTAGCTGCCCATTGCAAGCGATAATGTTAGGGGAAGGCAACATGTTAGCGGCCCATTGAAAACGATAATGTTAGTCAGGGGAAGGCAAACATGTTAGCTGCCCATTGCAAACGATAATGTTAGTCAGCGGAAGGCAACATGTTAGCTGCCCATTGCAAACGATAATGTTAGTCAGGGGAAGGCAACATGTTAGCTGCCCATTGCAAACGATAATGTTAGTCAGCGGAAGGCAACATGTTAGCTGCCCATTGCAAACGATAATGTTAGTCAGTAGAAGGCAACATGTTAGCTGCCGATTGCGATGATGGCGACATCGTCATACGGTTTTGTTTTGATGATGTAACTTCCGCTATATTTTAATTAATTACAATGAGAAAGAATTGCGTTGGTTATCAACCTCACTCTCTAGTCTCGAGCTACGTTGTGTTAGTGGCGAAACATAAGTCAAGACAATTGGAGGTAATTCAGGATGCATGCACACTCGTCTGACCTCATTCGAGACCAACGGTCACTTTATAATCCTACGAGGCTCGAACCCACGCCATTTTCGTTAATCGCTATTAAGCATATGCTCTCCTGGTTTTTGTCTCTCTCGGATGCCGTGTGGCCACAGATTTACAATAGTCGACGACTTACACGTGTGTCCCTGGGAATGTGATGTCATTTTCAAATTGGATCAATTAGTTCGTCCGAGTTGTGGTGCTGCTCACTCGACAAGCCTGCCAAAGTCATCGGTTGATTCAGCCAAAGTCATCGGGTTTATTCAGCCAAAGTCATTGGTTGATTCAGCTAAAGTCATTGGTTGATTCAGCCGAAGTCATGTGTTGATTCAGCCAAAGGCATGCGTTGATTCAGCCAAAGTCATCGGTTAATTCAGCAAAAATCATGAGTTGTCAGCCAAAGTCATCGGTTAATTCAGCCAAAGCCAAGCATTGATTCAGCTAAAGTCATCAGATAATTCAGCCAAAGGCATGCGTTCATTTAGCGAAAGTTATTCGGTTGATTCAGTCAAAGTCGTGCGTTGATTCAGCCAAAGCCATCGGTTAAATTAGCCAAAGTCATGAGTTGGTTCAGCCAAAGTCATCGGTTGATTCAACCAAAGCCCTGCGTTGATTCAGACATAGGCATCACTTCATTCAGCCAAATTATGACTTACTACGGCCAAAGTCATGATTCAGCCAAAGCCATTCGTGATTCAGCCAAGGTTTGATTCAGCCAAAGTCATGATTCAGCAAAGGTCATCGGTTGATTCAGACAAAGTCCCTAATTGATTCAGCCAAAATCACGAGTTGATTCAGCCAGTCATCAGATGATTCAGCCAGAATCAAGAGTAGATTCACGGGGTTGAACTTATCGAGAATAGCGCCTGTCACACTGTTTGTTGTCAGTGCAAATATTGATATGGCTAGCAGGACTATTCACACAGACCGACCAACCTATTAAACCTTTAACCCAGGATCAAAGTTGCAGCCATTAATGACCTGACAGAAGCTAGCGACCCATAGCTGGTCGTTTGCATCAGGGCCAGCGAACCATAGCTGGTAACGTACATTAGGGCCAGCGACACAAAGCTGGCAGCGTACATTAGGCCCAGCGACCCATAGCTTACTTCTTGTATCCCGGCCAGCAACCATATCTGGCTGTTTACATCAAGGTTAGCGACCCATAGCTGATTGATTGCATTACGCTCAGCGACCCATATCTGGCTGCTTTCATAACGGCCATCGATCCACAGCTGACTGATTACATCAATGAGAGCGACACATAGCTGACTGCTTACATCACGACCAGCGACCCAAAGCTGACTGCTTACATCACGAACAGCGACCAATAGCTGACTGCTTACATCACGACCAGCGAGCCATAGGTGACTGCTTACATCCCGACCAGCGACCCATAGCTGACTGCTTACATAACGACCAGCGACCCATAGCTGACTGCTTAAATCACGACCAGCGACCCATAGCTGACTACTTACATCACGACCAGCGAGCCATAGCTGACTGCTTACATCACGACCAGCGAGCCATAGGTGACTGCTTACATCACGACCAGCGACCCATAGCTGACTGCTTACATCACGACCAGCGACCCATAGCTAACTGCTTACATCACGACCAGCGAGCCATAGCTGACTGCTTACATCACTACCAGCGACCCATAGCTGACTGCTTACATCACTACCAGCGACCCATAGTTTCCTGCTTACATCACGACCAGCGAGCCATAGCTGACTGCTTACATCACGACCAGCGACCCATAGCTGACTGATTACATCACAACCAGCGACCCATAGCTGACTGCTTACATCACGACCAGCGAGCCATATGTGACTGCTTACATCACGACCAGCGAGCCATAGGTGACTGCTTACATCACGACCAGCGACCCATAGCTGATCCTGCAACAAGGAAACATATTAAACGATACAAACTGGCTATTAGTCAAGGCTCGAGGAGAAAAAGCAATCCAGGTCCAAACAATGTCATGATGAAATCAGTCGGAACGACACATATATCACAGCCTCGCTTTAAACTAGGACGCGACATCACACAGTCCATGTCAGGACAAAGAAGAACATATGTTCCATTGAATTTGGAAGACGTTTCCAAAAGAATCGGTCACCTTCTCCACCTTCATCTTCACTATATTTTTCTAAATCGTGTTCAAATGAAACCAGACCTAACTGCACCAAGTGAATATACGCGCGATGCGCACGATATCACTTCACTTCTGACGCAAACAGCTCATATCTACCAAGAAAAGTGTGGCGAACGTAAGCTCCGGCGACGGTCCACACGAACTGCTGCATCCTCTTTGGCAACGGCATCTTCAGAGGCAACACTATGCGCCTGACCATGTCTCTGAAGATCTTTCGCTAACTTTCGTCCTTCTTTAAAACATCGATGTCCAGCTCTTCACTGTTGTCTTTGACACACTTTTCTCACCATACAATGCCTGCATTCTGCGGTGAACGTTGATTGGTCGACATCCTTTAGCTGTTACAAGCCGAATCACCGATTCCTGATCAACTTGGGCACAATTCCGTTTTACATATGCCATGTTTTCAACGGTCTGCTGAGAAAACTATGCGACTGAGAATTTGGAAATTTTGCAAACTTAACTTTTGGAATGTGCTGTTTACACCAGAAGTGACATCACCATGCGCATAGTACGTATGTTCACTTGTTGCAGTTAGGTCCGGTTTCATTTGAACACGCCTCGTATATATTAATGTAAAGATAGTCTCTGGAGTAGACTTCAATGTACTAGACAACAGCTTGTTCATGAGATGGGCTAGTCACATCCTTCCCTAGCTACTGTCCTTCTTAGTCTTAGTCGATATGTACTTCTACAGGGGTATATTCCCATGTGCAGACCCCAGCTCTGGCGTAAGCTGGATGTAGCTAGGAGGTGGATTTCCTGCTTAGTGGCTGTATTCGAGCAACTTATTAGTCCACTGTGTTGTGAAAAGTGCCACGGAGGGTGGTTAACAGGTTCATTTTAAAAGACTCAAAACACTAGAGCAAAGTAGACACCTAACCTGTTAGGCGCCATATATGCTGCTCTTAACAATCCACTGAAGCATGGTTTGTGTAATGCCATGTCGCACAGTTAATCGCCTCTTACGACATGCTCTCTGTCTCTGATGGGCAGTGGCGGTGTTCTTGACTTTTTCATACACAAAGACCCTGTCGGGCCACTCGCTCGTCCTTCACTAACAAAACTTGTTCTCAGTTCCTTGACCATCGACAAACGAAGCGATCATTGGTGGTCAAAACTAATGGAAACTAACTCTTTCCAATTCACCTACCCTGCAGTCGTGTTTCGTACAGTGCCTCAGCTCTTGTTCCGGATTTCATGCCAGTGGCTTCCTTTCGGCTTTAAACACTGATGATCATGCTGGCATTTGTACCCCGGATGTCTATCCCGAGTTTAAATTGTTTTGTGTATTCCTGTTTCTGTAGCACAGTAGTTTTGTCTGGGTTTTAAAATATATATATATATATATATATATATATATATATATATATATATATATATATATATATATATATATATATATATACAGAGGTGTTAGCCCTGTGCCCCAAGGCTGGAGGATCGAGATGTGATTCGCAGTATGCCTCCTGACCAGTGATCTTCTAGGCCTGGGACGCCCAGCCAGGAACATTAGCTGACGTCAATGTGGATCACTGGAATAATCAAGATCCTCCCTCCACCATCACATCGACAAGGTGCTGTCAACGTGGCGGAGGAGCGTGTGTCTGAACAAGTAACCCATTTACAGCTGAATCAACTGAAGCGTTCCGAATGGGTGAGTCGAACCTGGCACCTTTACCATGAAAAGCAGGTAGTCTATCACTACGCTAAACAGACTCGCGTTGCTACAAATATGACACAATGGCATTCGTCGACTTACATTCAGTATATACTAGATAGGGATTTCGCCTCGGTGTTGGAGGTCGCGGGTTCAAATCACGGTCGAGAACGGGATTTTTTCACCTGGATCATCCGATAAAAACGTTCCATGACCTCTGACTAGTGAGATCCGTGTGAAGTTGGAAATCGAAAAGAGTGTGCTTAACCGCCGTTGTTCGGGAAAAATTCCAGTTAGAATCTACTCAAATTATTCTAGGGATTCTCGCCCAACAGAGAATATGTCGTAAAAAACGGGAACTGCGTGGCTATAACATTGGGTATTGGTTATGTGGTTAGAGGAGCGGTAAATATAGCGCCTAACAGGCTGCGGTTCTACCTTGCTCAAAGTTATGCTCCCCCCACCACCAGTCTCCAAAAACAGCGATCGTATATTACAGGGACAAAAAAACCTAACGTTGGTAACAGATACTGGGATTGACCTGGCAAGTCGCCAGCGGATTTACGTCTTCCAAAAAAATTTGAAACAAAGGAGGTCACACCTCCCAACGACACAAGTGTACTGAAGATAGATAGATAGACAGACATACATATAGACAGACATGCAAATCAACATGTAGATAGATAAAAAGAAAGTTGGATAGACGAATTGATGGATGGGTGTATGGAAAGACAGACAGACAGACAGACAGACAGACAGACAGGCAGGCAGGCAGGCAGGCAGGCAGGCAGGCAGACAGGCAGACAGACAGACAGACAGACAGACAGACAGACAGACAGACAGACAGACAGACAGCAGACAGACAGACAGACAGACAGACAGATAGATAGATAGATAGATAGATAGATAGATAGATAGATAGATAGATAGATAGATAGATAGATAGATAGATAGACATTAGTTAGTTAAGGTTCGCAGTCAGGATTGGTTGCAGTTATTAACATGGCAAGTTTTCGAGCCATAAAGTAAGACCCTTTGTTTGTTACAATATTGAATAGTCTAATCTTTATGTCCTAAGAGAATCCTGCCGACTTTCATACTTGACAACGAGAGCTGAAAGCAAATCAGGCTTGGTTAATCCTGGCATTAGATTCTTGAGTTTGTTCCTCCATCTTTGTCAGTTGTACTTCCCGCAAAGATAAACAGATAGACAACATAATCTGGACCCCAGAGGACATCGTTGGGTAGTGAAGACAAGAGTACGTGCCATCTTGGCTGTCTCGCCAAGAAATCTAGAGAAAATCTCTGAATGGATTCACAGAGAAAACTAAATAAACACCGCAAAAAACTGAATAATATTGACTGATGAAGAAGCCGATAAAAATATAGCTCTGAAAGGGCAAAAGCATACATTTATATTTGTACTGACCAGGGGTTCCTAGACAGGGGTCCAAGAACTCCCAAATAGTCTGTGGGCGGCATGTGGTCCGTGAACTTAGATGGGCAAAAATACACTTATCTTGATTTATCAACCATTAACTGAAAAATAGCATTTTCGATCCTTTTCAAATTATGCAGTGATGCGTATTATGCCTGTGTCCAGGGAAAGATATATGGAGAAGAGATAGTGATCTTGGTCAGTACATTATGCCAAACTCAAAACATGCTGATCAGACATGTTAGTCAGGGTCAGGCAAAATATACTGGCCAAGACCCTCACCTCGGCTTCCCCGTAACCCTGAAAGGAAACGGGCTGTTTTCATGGCAGCCTGACTAACGAGATGAGAGATCGACGTGATCTCCGTAATAATGAGCGATATGAGCCGATGAAGCCAAGAAAAGCACAGCGACCTTGAGGACCGCGGTGCACCTTAATCATCACGTTCGGGATGGGAGTAAGGCCACTGCAACCCGTAACGTGACGTCCTTCTCAGGGTTCACACAATAGTTATCTTTCTCATGGTGGACATTAAAATACAACAACAATGATGCAAAGTCCTGGTCAGTACATTGACCTGACACTGATGCGTATCCAGTACAGTATATTGTGCCTGTCCCTGACGCAGCATTCTGGTCAGTATATTGTGCCTGTCCCTGACGCGACGTCCTGATCAGTATGTTGTGCCTGCCGCTGACGCGACGTCCTGGTCAGTATGTTGTGCCTGCCCCTGACGCGACGTCCTGATCAGTATGTTGTGTATGTCCCTGACGCGACGTCCTAATTAGTATGTTGTGCCTGTCCCTGACGTGACGTCCTGGTCAGTGGTGTGTGGCTGTCCCTGAAACAACGTCCTGGTCAGTATGTTGTGCCTGTCCCTGACGCGACGTCCTGGTCAGTATGTTGTGCCTGTCCCTGACGCGACGTCCTGATCAGTATGTTGTGCCTGTCCCTGACGCGACGTCCTGGTCAGTATATTGTGCCTGTCCCTGAAAAGCGACGTCCTGGTCAGTGTGTTGTGCCTTTCCCTGGCGCGACATCCTGGTCAGTGTGTTGTGCCTGTCCGGACTAGCGGCTCAGTTACCCTAGGTGCAGCGTAAGTGTTAGTTGTGAAAACGCCCATTACACCCAGCAGAAAATGAATACCCGGCACGGCCCTCTATGAGAACACCTTCACGACTACGCTTTTTCAACCAGTAGACCCTTTCGTCATTTCATGCCAAGTGAGTTATTAAACAGTAGACGGTATCTAGGAATACAGAACTGTTCAGTGCTTAAAGCATTCTGATTGAAAATGAATCCGCTCCAGAGAAACAGCGTGACTGCTTGCGTTGAAGTGAGCTTTAGTAAACAAGCACGTGTAGATATCATTACACAACACTGGACCTTATGGCAAGAGTCCGGCTGCCGTTAAACATGCACCAAAGTCAGCAATAAAGTCACAAACTGAGATAGAATAGCTGAAAAATGTAGTTTATAATTTTTAAAGTTGTAAATACATGGCAGAATGATCAAGCTTTGTGACCACTGTAGGTAGCAACTGAAAGATGGTGTCCTTGAACACAGAGTGTAAAATCAAAGAACAGCATGATATCGTACATATTATTTTGGTCTTACAGGACAAGAGCGGGGGTGGGGACGGGGCAAAGAACTTGCTGCTAACGAATGTTATAAGAAAATGCTTACAGTTAACGGTGATAAGCGTCTGCTGCGTAATAGGGTGAAAAACTAGTTCAAACAATGAAGGAAGCTCAACACTTGCTACCGAAGACCGCCGATTGTTCGTCTTCATCAGACTGCAACAGAAGCATATGTGAGGTTGATGGGGGGAGGGGGGGGGGGAGAGATTCTAGTTCAAGGACCAGCCACCTACTGCAGCAGAAGCGTATGGCAGGTGCGGGCGGGTGGGGGGGGGGGGGGGGGGGGGTTCGAGTTTCAAGGACCGGTGCACCCACTGCAACTTAGTGATCGCATCGTTCAGACTACATCTTGATGTATGAACCGCTTAGGGTGGAAGACGTTTCACGAGACACAAACGGTTGATCGAAAAGTCCACGAGTGGCTGAAACTGCAAGCCAATGACGTGTTTGCTGCAGGTGTTGGTGCCCAGATAAAGCGATGGGATAAGTGCACATTTGATGGTGACAATTATTTGTTTATAAATAAGTGGCTACGTTGGGGCAATAATAAATGGTTCTTAAGTTCATATCTTCTTTCTTTGATTCTTGTTTCAGTAGCAATTTGTGATCTATTTCTGACTTGCGTTCGTATACGAATGTGGGAACTAATGAAATTACACACAATTTGTGTATATGCATTACAAACACTCATTACTTGCAAACATCACATTCCATTCGTTACATTGCATACCGTACATTCTATTACAATAACTAACATTGCAATACATAAATTGCATTGCGTTAAATTACATAAATTACATGACACTACATACTGTTCATTAGGCACGTTACGTAAACATATTACAGCACGTTGCGTAAACATATTACAGCACGTTACGTATACATATTACAGCACGTTACGTAAACATATTACAGCACGTTACGTATACATATTACAGAACGTTACGTATACATATTACAGCACGTTACGTATACATATTACAGCACGTTACGTATACATAATACAGCACGTTACGTATACATATTACAGCACGTTACGTAAACATATTACATATCGTATCAATTCAACAACCGTTCCTCTTCTCTCGGTCACAACATGTTCTAAACAGATTCCAGGATTGTATTTATTTCGGCCATTACTGGCGGGCTATACTAGTTACTAAATAGATATGGTCACAAACTTCGAGTATCTGGGATCCAGAAATGATACAAATAGCGACTGATCAAAGGAACTCAGATAGAGATTGACAATGGCAATGCAGAGACTATACAACCTGAAGAACTTTGGTAGAATAACGACAAACTAACAAAAACGAACATTTTGAGAGCCTGTGTATTTTCCGTGGCAGTATACGAATGGGATACGTTGGACAGTTACGGAAACCTCTAGGAAGAGAATCGAGTCGTTCGATTTTAAATTTTATAGACAGGCGCTCAGAATAATATGGACTGAAAAAAGATGACACGAGTTTGACATTGCCGAGAACTGGTTCATTAATTCCACCATGAACACGAATTGGAGCACTATGGCCACGTCAAGAGACCCAACAGTCTTGAGAGAACGGTAATAGAAAGTATGGTGCAGAGAAAGAGAAAAGGACCAAGAAGGAGATGGTACAAAGATGTCAAGGAATGTTTTTGCATGACTCTGGAGCAGGCTGGAGGTCTGGCATCAAATGTTGTTTCATTTAGACGGACAGTGATGGACGTGGGGGAAGTTCTGCAAAGGACGAGGTACATGATTTGCTAATTAGCTGGTGAACACGCGTCAAGACTATCCATGTTACGACCGCTGATGACCATTGTGCAGGAAGGCCATGGTCACATAAGACCTTTGACTAGCCAAACGGCAGAAGATGAAACAACGTAGCTAGCTATGAGCCCCTTGACGCGCCAACAGCAAAATAAAACGATTTTATCAAGGCCAACAATACACAAATCACCAAAATGCCATTATGTGGAACAAACTAACGCTATCTGCCACACAATTAAGAAGGTGAAGACGCCCTGATATTGCCAAAAATTTCAAGGCGTGTACAAATGAAAACGGACCAAACTGCAGCAAGTGAACATACGTACAATGCCCATGATGACGTCACTTGTGGTTAAAACAGCACATACCAGCTGTCAAGTTTGCAAAATGTCATTATCCTCTGTCTCATAGTTTCCTCAGCAGACCTTAGCAAACATAACGGGTGTGATACGGAATCTGTACAGAGTTGATCATTGCGCGGTAATTCGGGTTTCTAACAGCTGAAGGATGTCGACCAGTTGACATTCATAGCAGGATGCAGGCATTTTATGGTTGTCGAAGACAACATTGAAGAACTGGCCCACGACGTTAAAGAAGGACGTGAGTTAATGCACCACTAAGCCCCTGACCTGGTATCGGAATATTTTTCGTTAACTCACGTCCTTCTTTAAACACCGTAGTCCAGTTCTTCACTGTTGTCTTAGGCACGCTTTTGTCACCATACACTGCCTGCATTCTGCGATGATTGAGAACTGGACGACAACCTTCAGCTATAAAAACCGAATCACCGCTCGCTCATCTGCTCTGGACGGATTCCTTATCTCACCCGCTATGTTTTCAACGGTCTGCTGAGGAAACTACGAGTCGGAAGATAATGAAATTTGGCAAAATCTATGGTTGGTATGTGATGTTTACATCAGAAATGATGTCACCATGCGTATCGTACGTATGTTCATTTGTTGAAGTTTGGTCCACTTTCATTTCAACATGCCCCATACATTTTCTTTGGTCTAAAGAAGTGCCCCCATTGAAATGAAGCAAAAACTCAAAATATAACAACAAAAACAGCTTACAGGGATTATTAACCCACATTTTATGGGGTATTTTTGTCGGGGAATGTCCCTGTTTCGTCATTTAGATCCAACTGATGCCTCGTTTGCTGTCGGTGATTTATGAGCCTAGAGGAAACTGCCTGGCCCATGCCTTTTACTGGCAATGTTTAATGTTTATGTGTCCTAGCGTTCTTCCTTTCTTGTGATTCGTTTATTGATTTTTGTGTACAACTTGTTTCCATACATCAGGATTATGGTGGAAATGTTTATGCGTGGATATGGATAATGTTACATTTACGCATGTATGTATGTGTCCGTCTGGACGTATGTGGGTGTGAATGTGTGTGGGTGTGAATGTGTGTGGGTGTGTGTGTGTTTGTGTGTGTGTGAGTGAGTGCGTGTGTGTGTGTGCGTGTGTGTGCGTGTGTGTGTGAGTGCGTGTGTGTGTGTGAGTGCGTGTGTGTGTGTGAGTGCGTGTGTGGTTTCGGGTAGGTGAGTGTGTGTGTGTTAGAGTTTGTGTAAGTGTGTACATTGTGTGTGTTGGTGCGTGTTTGTTGGTATGGGGAAGGGTTCTTTTGTGCGCTCGAGACTAGTCAAGCGCAATTAAATTAAATTAGCCTGGTAGGTGAAGGTCATAAGACTTTGAAGGTCCTATTGAATGGAGAACTGAGTCAGGTCAGACACAACATCCTGATCTAGACTGTCTCTCTTTAATGTAGCGTTCTCTGGAATCATTCTGTTTTCAAGTCAATCTCGTTCGAAATGATCCCTGTCGTAGTGAGCGTCACGCAGATGAAGACAAGAAAAAAAAAACAACCGCGTAGAGGACCGACCGTGGTCCACCTTCATCAGCCGAGGACCGACCGTGGTCCACCTTCATTAGCGGATGACCGACCTGGTCCACCTTCATCAGCGAAGGACCGACCGTGGTCCACCTTCATTAGCGGAGGACCGACCGTGGTCCACCTTTATCAGCGGAGGACCGACCGTGGTCCACCTTCATCAGCGGAGGACCGACCATGGTTCACCTTCATTAGCGCGCTCGGAATGTGAGGAAGGCTATTTTTCCGTGTGGATTTGCCCAGGTTTCTGTCCAGTTTACTCTAGTTTGTAGGAAACTATTCCTTGATTTCAGTCCTCCCTCGTCTAGGTTGTATGCAAACTGAGAGTGACTCTGATCACAGCACTACTTTTTCCTTTCGCCTTCTGACGCAACACATTTCCTGATTTGTGACGGTGCCATGCCGGCGGAAGCATACACTTGTTCCGTTGGTGTTGGCTTAAGGCACTGTGCTACAATACGAAATGCCTTATTTATTGCGAAATTAACGTACATCGTGTGAGCTGACTTACCCTATTGTTCCAGGAATATGGAACATTGTAAACTAGTTTCATATTGGCGTGAAGTATTTTGATGCATAGATGCACAATAAGAGTGCCAACGTGAACACATTTGGTAATGTTTTCCATGTCGTGTTTGTCAACTAATACAGTGTGTAATTTATTACGCTAACTTTTTCTTTCAACGCCTTACAGTGTTCCTTGCAGGACAATGTGCGATCCATTGTAATTCCCAGGAACTTGGATGTATACTTGGACCAACAGATCAATATCGGGATATGCAAGGCAACAAGAACAATGAGCCGATTAACAACTTCGGTATGAGAGAATAAAAAGCTCATTCTTAAAACAAAAGCACTTGTTTACCAGACTTGTGTCCTCAGCACCTTTCTTTATGACAGCTAGAAATAGTATACCTACACACACCAGGAGAGACGGCTAGACAGATATCACATGAGGTGCCTGCGCAGAATCCTGGAGTTTGGGTGGCAGGACAAGATCATCCACGCAGATGTGTTGGAAAGAACAGGTATCAGCATCATGTAGCCTGTCCTTTGTAGAACGTCGCTACCATCACAGTCTGTCTGAAAGAAATTCGTTCCCTTGCCAGAACACCAGCCTCCGCCACAGTCATATTCAGGCATTCCTGGATATCTTGGTGCCATCGTCTTAGAGAACAAACACTCTGACAATATTGTCCATGCTTAATCTTCGAAGACTTTGATGGCTGGGACGCACCCGGAGGATGGATGATGGCAGAATATATTCTCTACGGGGAATTACAGTTGGGGAAAGAGTATCAGGGGCGGCCACTACTATGTGCAATAATGTGTGAACGCGGGATATTAATACAGCAGTCATTAATATGGAATCATGGGAACAGGTCACCATGGATCTTGTTACAATGAGAGGCAGGATTAAACATGGAAAACAGGCAAAGAAGATACTATCTACTAAAGTCTTAACGTTTGAGAAGACACGCCATACTATGCTATGCTACAAACGGTCCTTAGTTTCCTTTAACACATTGTGGAAGACGCTTCTCTGCCCGGATTGATCTTTCAAGTCACATTCGTTCTAAATCTCCGGCTACCAAGACTGGAAAGGGCTTTGCAAGTAGTTTACGGCTTGATTGCGATACTTACAGCTTTCGGTCCGACACATCTGTCTTCAGCACGCATTTTTGAGTACTGGGTTGCCTTCCCTCTTCGATGTTATGTTCAAGTCCATGCCCTTTCCAATTAGTCTGAAGGTTTTCCCTCTCTTCTCTGTTCTTCGGGTGGAACGAACATACCTGGCGTTTTTTATGGAGTTAATTTTGAGATGATTACCCTCATAGTCCTCAGTCAATCTGTCAACTGCTTTGGTTGGAGATATGGAGATCCACTTCATAGAAGACATTTTCTGGCGCATCAACCGCCAGGTTGTTTGCGTATATCACTTGTGTAGTGTCTGGACTGATTGACGGACCATTGATGTCAAAAAGGTACAGAGGAGAAGCCAAAACAATACCCTGCACTAGAAATTTATTTTGGCAATTTCGTGTGAAACCGTCAATTCTGAAGTAGATATTTAACTACCTGGGCCAGTAGCTAATTACTTGTGACCTTGTATATATCTTAGGAGAAGGTCGTGATGTACCGTGCTGTATTCCACTGTGAGGTCAGTAAGGGCTGGCATGTCACTTGTTTGAGTTCGTACTCTTCATCGTGTTGTTGAGTTAGGTTAAGGACTTGCTCGAAATATGATTTCCCGTGCCTAAAACCTGCCTGTTGCGGGAAATGAATATCTTTGACGATGATTGATATTCGGTCGATAATTATTTTCTCGAACATAGTAGTAATGGCACAGGTCTTCTTCGTACGCTGTCAGACATCAACTTGAATTTGTTCTAAGAAAGCAGCAGTCATCCTGAGGTTGTCGACACTGCCATAGAGCATGTCCAGTGTTGACACTTGTGATGGCCACATGTACTTTCTCTGGTCCTCGTATGTTGGGCAATTATGCAGCAGATTTTCAGCGGTCATTTTCCCTGTACCACAGGTGCATTCGTCAGTAGCACATGTCTTCAGTCTTCATGTCTTCTTTGATGATAGGTGGTACCTCAGTCTGTTGTGGTCTGTGCGGAGTCTGAAGACCACGAGCTGATCTCTTCTGTTCAACTTGTAATAAGCATCATTGTTTGTGTAGCCAGTATGCTATGTTTCCCATTTGACCATGTATCTGGCCCTAATTAACCTTTTGGACTCTTCGAAGGCCACACTAGAATCTGGTTGTGGTAGTCTTGCACCTTCTTTTGCCAGTCTGTCTGCCTCCTGGTTGCCTTAGATGTTACAGTGGGATGGAACCCACTGTATCACTACTCATTCGGGTGTGGACTGCTGGCACAGTTTGACCGAGTGCTGCTCTTAAGTCATTAAGTTCTGTATGTGTATGGCTTTTTACTGCTGTAACTACGGATAGGGCATCTGTAAACAGGACTATCTGGCTTTCATTGCATTCATTGACACAGGTCTGATATTGTTAGTTTATGTTGGTGCTTTCTATTGGTTTAAGTGGTGTCACGAGTTTGGTTTTTCCTCCAGCTAGTTGGTATCTGCAGACCTGTTCGACCTAATGACGTGTTACAGTGTTTGAACGTTTTTTTCTCTTTCATCAAATCAAGTTATCCCGTAACCGGTGAGATCGCTAGGGCACACATGAAGACATCCCCACACCACCCCTCTTTGTCAGCGGCCGCTGCCTGTGCTTCTTCTAGTCGGATATGGTGGTCCATTCGTTTATTTTGTCTTTCTTATCTCGTTTTGGGACGGTCTCTACGTCGTTCGATTTGCACCTTTCCATGCAGGATAGTATTTTCAAGACCGTTTGCATGTCTTTGTATGTGTCGTTTAGAAGTCGTTGGATACATCTCAGATGTTCTTGTTTAGTAGGATTGGAAGTATTCCACGTATCCGGCTTCGGAAGAAACAACACTTTGCTAACATCGTTCAGCGCCTGGCACTCAATCAGATGATCATCATAGAATTCGTATAAGTGTTTACCCAGATGACACTCTGCAGTATTGTGTTTGGATTCTGTGCATGTGTTTGTTAAGTGTCATGTGTTGCCGTCTTAGTCAAAAACTCATTCTCTGATCACGGCATGTACGCTTAAGTTGACTGGTAGTTATTTGGATTGGGGCTTGTAACGTCTGTAGACCTTCCTATTTTTGTGTTTTTCATGGCCCATTTCTTCAGCAACATTTCATTGCTTGTGAGTTGTCGGCTCTCTGTAGAACTGTTGTTGTGTCTGGCTGTTCCACCCTTAAATTAAATTGATACGTTTTCACACTGGTTTAGAAGACTGCAGAGTATGCTGTATACAACCAGTTTCTTTTACATTCACTTGAACTAGAACTAATTATGCGCTTTCAATATATACTTGAATGCAGTCTTTGACCCTGCCTCCACTATTTTTTACTCCAAGCATTCATCACTCTCTGGCTAAATAAATATTTCATAATATCTAATCTTGACCTTTCTTTGATTAATTTGTGGTTGCCCCCTTCTGTTCTAATAGGCTGCTCTATTATGCAAAACTGGTTATTCTAATGTATCCTTTCTGTTGATTATCCTGCATACCTGTATTAAATCACCTCGAATTCTTCTCTGTTTTTAGATACCGCAGGTCGCTTTCTCTTAGTCTTTCCCCCTAACTATAATTCCGAACACCTACTATCAGTTTGATCACTTTTCTTTGTATCCTGTCCAGAATGTTTATATTCACTCTACGAAAAAACTCTATACCTGTACAGTGCTCCAATCTAAAACTAACTAATGTACTACATGTACAATCTCCAGCATCATCATCATGTAGCATGTCCTTTGTAGAACGTCGCTCCCATCACAGTCTGTCTGAAACAAACTCGTTCTCTTGCCAAAACTCCAGCCTCCGCCACAGTCATACTCAGACATTCCTGGCTATCTTGTCCCATCGTCTTCTTGGTCTACCCCTTCCTCTTTTGCCTGGCACCATACCTTCCATCACCGTTCTCTCAAGACCGTTGTCTCTCTTGATTTGACCTAAGTAATTGCATTTTCTAGCTAAAATGGAATTGATAAACCAGTTCTCCTATATGCTCAACTCTTGCCGAATGTCTACATTTGTTTTTTTCTCTGTCCAGGGTATTCTGAGGATATTTCTGTAACATTTTGACTCGAAGGATTCGATTCTTTGTCTAGAAGTTTTGGTAATCGTCCATGCTTCACAGCCATAAGCTGCCACAGCAAAACACAGGCTCTCAAGACTTTCCCTTTTATCATTTTGTTGGTGCTCTGCCATAATTTCGCCAGACTGTTCAGTGTCTGCATAGTCATGGATAGTCTTCTGATTTCTTTCGAGCAGTCGCCATTTTTGTCAATTCTGGAGCCCAGATATTCCAAATGTGTGACCTGTTCTATTTCCTCACCACCCACTGTAAATTTATGCTGACATTGTGTTTTGTCGGCGGTCATTATCTTTGTTTTATTTATGTTTATGAATAGGCTTTGATCTTTGCTATGTCCATTAACGGCTAAAATTAGCTGCTCTAGCCCTTCAATACAATGTCCAGCATATTAAAATGTTTGAAGGACATTTGAGTCTGTGAAAATAAAAATGTTGGAGGCCCTTGACGGCGACTCGTCTAGTCATATCCTTAGATAGTACAATGGTTCTTCCAATGCAGTGGCTTGGCTTGGCTTCTTTCGTTCTCAGCCTTCCGTTACCAAACCCTGAAACACATCCGACTTCAACAAGAATTTTTCGAGTACCTGGTTAGCCGCTCCTCTTCGATCCCTTCTCCTTAGCCAGTCCGCTCCGTTGCAACCTGTTATCCAGGATGACCGCGTGGAGGTGAAGGGTCTTGGCAGTTCTGGTTTGCTGGCCCTGACGCTAGCAATCAGATATGGGTCTGTTGGCCACTGCAGTTCATACACTGCTCAGCACCTTGAACCCTTCTAATGCAGTGATTTCAGCTTTTAGTTAGAGCAAACCTCCCACCAATCATCATTAAGTTTATCAGATGATATGTCTGGGTATTCTATATATGGGACACCATAACCTGCTTTGATCTTGGCATTGAACGCAGATCATGCCACATTCATCCATTAATCTGTATAAGCATCAATTGTTTTTTGACCTGCCTGCAAGAGAGTAATTAGATTTGAATCTGTTGATCTGCCATCAATTTCGTTTTTTGTGTATTTAATGTACTCGATTGAATGTTTGTAGTGTTGCTGCGTTTACTATTTTATGTAATTATTGTCTTTTTCTGGGAATTATCTGTATTTTATACCATTAGCATGATGGAATCAATATTTGGGTTTATCTGTTTTATATATGTCGCATTTTGACATCATCGTGTATTATTGTGCAACAACACAATACAATACAATGCAATGCAATGTAATGCAATACAATGAAAAGCAATGCAAAGCAATACAATGCAAAGCAATTCAATGTAATTCAATTTAATGAAACACATGTAATGCGAGGTCAAAATTATGCTACTTCTTTCTTAAATTCTAACTAAGAAATGTTAAAGCGTTACCACAGCCAAATGCTAAATCAAACAATTACGCGTACTTATTGGTCACTTTAATTAGGCCTGAGAATAACAAAAAATAGTATAACTTAACTGTACGTCTTTATAGTGATTTACAAGACTCTACAGATTATGTATACAACCAGTTTCTTTGAGGGTAGTTTAACCGATGTTCCGGTCCATCTTAATAGACTCAAACACTAGAGCTAAGTAGATCCGCTGACAGTCAGGGGCCATCTAAAGATGCTCTTAATGAAGTAAAGGTACAAATAAATTTTGGGTAGATTGTTAGCTAGAATTTGGAATTGTGTCCAGGCAGCGGCCGTTAAGCCTACTCTTTTCAATTTCCAACTGCCAAAGGATTTTTAATAGGTAGATTCATTGAAATATCTTAGTACCAATGTAACCAAAGTCTGTGGTACTGACAGAGATATCCAATTAAGAATAGAAAAAACGATAATAGACTTTCATTTGCTGTAGGGAATTTGTAGAAATTGAAACAAATTAAATCCGCCATAAAAATACAGATCTAAAACTCCAGTATCAAGTCTGCCATATTGAATTGGCTCTGTGACGAGTGGAACACATAAAAGTACCACTATAAAGATCCAAGTTTCCATCAGTGGATGATTGCACTGAATTGAGGCAATACGATTGCATGATAAAGTCAGTAATATAGAACTGTGAAAGAGAACCGGACAGATGCCAGTGGGACGAGGCATTAAGTGAAAGAGAACCGGACAGATGCCAGTGGGACGAGCCATTAAGTGAAAGAGAACCGGACAATTGCTACTGGCACGAGGCATTAAGTGAAAGAGAACCGGACAATTGCTAGTGAGACAAAGCATTAAGTGAAAGAGAACCGGACAGATACCAGTGGGACGAGGCATTAAGTGAAAGAGAACCGGACAGATGCCAGTGGGACGAGGCATTAAGTGAAAGAGAACCGGACATATACCAGTGGGACGAGGCATTAAGTGAAAGAGAACTGGACAGATGCCAGTGGGACGAGGCATTAAGTGAAAGAGAACCGGACAGATACCAGTGGGACGAGGCATTAAGTGAAAGAGAACTGGACAGATGCCAGTGGGACGAGGCATTAAGTGAAAGAGAACCGGACAGATACCAGTGGGACGAGGCATTAAGTGAAATAGAACTGGACAGATGCCAGTGGGACGAGGCATTAAGTGAAAGAGAACCGGACATATGCCAGTGGGACGAGGCATTAAGTGAAAGAGAACCGGACAGATGCCAGTGGGACGAGGCATTAAGTGAAAGAGAACCGGACAGATGCCAGTGGGATGAGGCATTAAGTGAAAGAGAACCGGACAGATGCCAGTGGGACGAGGCATTAAGGTAAGGTGATGTCGATGGACAGGACACACATTGCGGACACCAGTTGTTAATATCACCAGACAGTCGCTATTCTGGAATCCTCAGAGTAAAAGAAGAAGGGTCAAGCCAATACAATTCTTGAGACACACATATGGCAGGAGAGACGTGTGGAGACGTGCTAATTATGGCTCATGATAGGAATATTTAGGGAGTATTTGCTGGGGGCCTAAGTTCCGCAGAGAGTTGGAGGGTTTTGATTTATTGATTGGTAGCTGCAGTAACCGACTTCAACTCTATTCAGTTTCCAAGAAACTGGTTGTATACATACTCTGCAGGGTCTTCTAAACCAGTGTAAAGACGTTAAATGAGTTAAGTTAAGTTATTAAAGGTGGCGTTTTCGTGTACACTATGCTCGACTTTTAACTTTTCATTTCGCTATAAAAGATAGGAAAGCTATTTTCTTATAATTTACCACAGACGTACCTTACCACAAACGTACCTTACCACAGACGTACCTTACACCAGACGATCCTTATCTTAGGCGTACTTTACACCAGACGCACCTTATCACAGACGTACCTTATACCAGACGTACCTTACACCAGACGTACTTTATCACAGACATACCTTATCTCAGACGTACCTTACCACAGACATACCTTACCACAGACGTACCTTACCACAGACGTACCTTACCACAGACATACTTTCCACAGACGTCCCAATGTCTTCAGTAGCGTTCTTCGACAGTTTTGTCTGTAAAGTAAAGGTTTGTCCCATGGTAGTGAGACTACTGTCTTGTATTAACGTTGCTATAGACCAATGATTTCGAGGTTATTTAATACAGATAAGATAATCAACGGAAAAGATAAATTCGATCATCACAAGTTGTTTTTTTCTTTAAAATAGAGCCACCTACTAGATTAGGAAGCCACACATTAATTAAAGAAAGGTTCAGATTAGATACCAGAAAATATTTCTAAAAGCAGAAAGGAGAAGGATTGGAATGCATTGCCACAGGAAATTGTGGAAGCAGGGTCAATTACTTCATTCAAAAATAGATTGGATGCGCATAGGTATTTTAAATCAAGTGAATGTAAAAGAAGCTGGTTATATACAGACTCTGTAGAGTTTTCTAAAACAGTGTAAAGAAGTTAAGTAAAGTCACAACTTGTGTGAGGTTTCTTGGCCAGTTCCTTTCCTTGCTGCCTTTTGCTTTATTAGTCGTATGCCAGGTACCCAGTCACAGCTGGATCAACTGGTGTTTACCGATAGCGTGATTCGTAACCGTACTTTGCCATGAAAAACGAGTGTTCTGCAATTACACTGTGCATGTACTCAACTATTTTATTACACGAGCATGTACCCAACTATTTTATTACACTGAGCATGTACTCAACTATTTTCATTACACTGAGCATGTACTCAACTATTTTATTACACTGATCATGTACTCAACTATGTTATTACACTGAGCATGTACTCAACTATTTTCATTTCACTGAGCATGTATTCAACTATTTTATTACACTGAGCATGTACTCAACTATTTTATTGCACTGAGCATGTACTACACCATTTTATTACACTGAGCATGTACTCAACTATGTTATTACACTGGCAAAGATGGCGCCGTAACTGGCTGCGAGTCTACATTTCTCTACTGTTTTGGATCATTATGGATGCCGCCGGACCACGGATTTGCCTGGAATTCACACTAGTCGACGACTTACACTTGTGTTCACGGATACGTGGAGTTGTTTTCCGTCTGGACTTGTTATTTCGTTCTTTTTTTTGTGATTTCTTCCGTCCGTTTATCCTGGTCTGGACGCCGGCTGAATGGCGCTACGCTTATACCTGTGTCGTATCTCACGGGTTAGTTCTGCCGGTTCACCTTCACGAAAATGGCGTGTGGGAATTTTAGATGCTACTATGATGAACTGAATACAGCTAGGGAGAGATGCCAGACTCACTCACACGCTGAGTGTTGTCCATACGACCTCTTGTGGTTATCGAAAAGGCACGACAAACTGCGTTAGATGCCTTCCCACTTTTCTACCCTGCGGGTTACATGTTTACGGAAAGGCTTCGGTGGTAACCCTGAGGCAAAATCTGCATCCTATGTTATCTCCAGTCGTCTCGATAAATGTCTTGCCACTGGCAAAAGGTAGCTTAGGCTCTGTGAGTGAGGTTGACAAAAGGCGCAGTTTCTTCCTCACTTTAATCCAAATCTCCGCGCAAGTCACCCATTTCAGCGGACACAGCAAGAGATACGACTGTCCACACGGCTGAACAAAGAGAGTGGTCTTCATCACTTGTGATGGACAACTATCGTACCCAACTACTTTATTACATTGAGCATGTACTCAACTATTTTATTACACTGAGCATGTAGTCAACTACTTTATTACATTGAGCATGTACTCAATTATTTTATTACATTGAGCATGTACTCAACTATTTTCATTACACTGAGCATGTACTCAACTATTTTCGTTCTTTCCGTGTAATAACGTTATTGCTGGTTCGTGATATTAACATTCATTTTTTGGGGCAGTTTTGGTATCAATTTTTCACCGTTGTTTCTAGTTTCAAATCTAGTCACATTTTCGGTGTATTTTTCTCCCTGGTGCATCCATAAAATCCTCGTCTTTATTCTAATTCAAGACTGTTGATGCTTCTTGTCTGCGGATTATATATATATATAATTTAGATTACAGAAGGCCTTGGTTTGTCCAAGGGACTTGCATGTTCAGGTTTTAACGACAAAAGCCCAGGCTTGTATCTCCTCTTCAGAAACTGGATATCTTATGAGAAAGTGTGTTTTTTTTGTTTGTTTGTTTTGTTTGTTAATATTTTTTTTTTGCGGGGGGGGGAAATGGGAGACAGTGGCACAGCATTTGTTCTTTGCTGAAAAGGTGCAGGGTTCAAATCTCGTTAACTTAACTTCACGTCTGTATACTCGTTTAGAACAGTCTGCTGAGTCTGTATACAACCAGTTTCATGTACATTTCCTTGGTATAAAAACTGTGCGCTCCCAATCTACTCTTGAATGTGCATTTATTATGCCTGCCTCCACTACACAGTTGACCCAGGTGTAACCTGATTTACTTTTAGCGAAGGAATGAGTTCGAAGAAAGAAATCACCATTACCACTCCCTTAACAAAATGAGACCTGGTACAATGAAATCTCTAAAACTTCATCCCTTACAGCAGTCTCTTACTTCGGACTCCTTCTTCTCCGCTTTCGCCACATTTTATTTTGTTCGTCTATACCGAAAAGTCCAGTTCTCTGGGTAAAGGTTTGCTGTGGTGGATGTTCTCCAAGGCTCCAAAATAACTTCGTCTCCCTAGGTCAGACTCAGAACACAGTCGTCTAAACAAACAGGCTTGCAGGATATGCTCGGATCTATGTGCTGCTTCCCCCCGCGTATACATGGAGAATGAAGCCAATTCTAGCCTGTAAGAGTGAACATTCAATCTGTTATGTCCCGTTCTCATTGGGAAAGGATCACATACTCCGCTCGATCAAAGCAGTGATAGTTGTCTCTAGTTTGGTTGACTTCCCTAATTGGTTTTCTTTTCTCGAAAAATGAATGTTTGTAATTTCTTGTTGTGTGTGTTGCTTCCTCCTTTGCTTCCCTGTCAATTTTTATTATTTTTGTGTACGCCACAGTGTGATGTCATCTGCTGTGGAACAACCCTTCTCTTCGTGTTTATTTCGTCTAATGCTCCTCAAAACTCTGATAGTTCATTATTCCTTAAGAATTGCAGAACTGACATTGCATCTGTAAGGAGCAAGGAGTGCAACTTGCTGGCACTGGCTAGCACAATGAAGTCTCTAACACGTCATTCTTGACAGCAGTCCACTATGGGACTAACTTACAAATACAGCTAGCACTGCAATGGACTATTTTTCTTCCTCGATCACCACCTCACAGCAGCATCAGAAGCTCATCAACAGTCACGTCTGTTGCTATTCTTATATGGTGTGTAACTTTGAGCAGTGTTCTGTGCCTCGGCGTCCGGTGAATTTGTGAATTTGAAATGTTCCCTTGCTTCCTTGTCGGATCAGTTCATCCCGTAACCCATCAGGTCGTTGGGGCACACTTGAAGACACTCCGACAACCCCACGCCATCTCTCGCCACGCCAGTCGTCACTCACCGGGACGAAGGTTTGACCACTCAGTGATGTTGTCTGCCCATCTCTTGCTTGGACGTCCCGACCCTATCTTTCCGTGTACGGAACCATGCAGTATCGAATGCAGTAATTCCGATGGACCTCGTGACGTGTCAATAACAAGTCATATTTCGCCTTTTGATAGCTGTGAACAGATAATCAAAAGGCCCGATTGAGTGTTCCCCTCTAAGTCGTATTTCTACGTTCGTGACACTATCCTTATATGTAATATTTAAGCGGGTTCGCTAACGGAACAGGCTTCAGGAGTAAACCCTGAGGAAAAATGCGCATTTTGTGCTATCTTTAGTCGTCTCGCCGTATGTCTTGTTACTGGTCTAAGTTAGCTCGGGACTAGAGAGTGGGGTTGATGACCAACGCATTAAATTACTCACTATAATCCAAAATACAGCGTAAGTTACATCATCAAGACAAATCCATCTCATGATGTCGCCATCATCGCTTGTGATGGACAACTACGAATTTGAAAGATGTATTTTCATGCTTTTGGTTGCGCTCAGCCTACCTGCAAGGCAGGAATACTTTTTGCTGTCTAATCTCTCCCTCTTAGGAACGTCGTCTTATTAAGCCTTCACTTCCTGATCCCTCTCCTCTGAAATACTTCTTCACACCTTCCATTGGGGGTGTTGATTGTGAGAATTAAAGTAAAGGTAGTCCCATATCAAACACTGCCGTCAGGGATGAAATGTTAGTTTTCATTAACCCAAAGTCGTGAGGAGGGACAGCTAGTTCCCTTCTTCGCTCCCTGTTTTTCTTTCCTAGATAGCATTTGGTTTGACTACGAAACAAGGCTACTATCACACAGCACACCCGCCCCCTTCCAACAAGCAATGCTATTTAGATACAACCGTTTCAAGGACAAAGGTCTACCACGAAATAAGATGGTTTACGGAAATATCTAAGGCGGTGAATGCCACTGCCCATGAGGCATACCGTAGGTCTCGTTCTAGAGATCTATTCAAAACTATACGCTGGAAGGCAAAACAGTTTAAGTAAAAAGAAAAACATAATCGTCTATCTAGAGGAGTGTTTCCCAACCGCCGGCATGTTCTGCCGGTCTGCGAAAAAGTTGTGGCGGCTTAACCCCTCATGAAGAACATAAACTTGTGCGCACTTAGTCGTTGTGAAAAATAACATCTGATCGAGTTGTGATCTGGTGTCCAAATATAACATTTGCCTCAATATTGGATATCACTGGAAAGCAAATATCCAATAAATATGTGGTTACAAAGCTTTCAAATTGTCTTTTTCTCTGCATATGTGTTTGAGAAAACTTTTTCAGCCTGTCAGTGATCAAAATCAGACATAGAATCAGAATGTATTTCAATGCATCGCTTCGTCTCTCTGAAACTACGCTGTAGCCACGGTTACCAAATATTTCAATAAAATAATCAGCATCAGATATCGTACAGACTTTATTTGAATCAAATATTGATTTCTCAAAAACGTTGCCTTTCTAACATGTGTATTTACTGTTCGTTTTTTTGGTTATTTTTATTAAGTTTCATTTTATAATATTAAATTTGAAACTTTTACTCAGAATACTATACAAATAATGGTTTTCATTACTGTCTGAACAATTGACGTATTTATTGTCCTATTTTCACCATTCCCCGAAATTGTTTTCCTATTTGCACCGGTCCGCGAATTTGTTTTCCAATTTTCACCATTCCGCGAAATTGTTTTCCTATATTCACCGGTCTGCGAAATTGTTTTCCTATTTAGAATGTCCACGAAATTGTTTTCTTATTTTCAACTGTCCACGAATTTTCTTCCTATTTACAACTGTCCACAAATCTTCTTCCTATTGACAACTGTCCGCCAATTTTGTTGCTGCTTAAATCTGTCCACGAATTTAGTTGCTATTTACAAATTTCTACGAAATTTTTTTCCTATTTACGACTGCCCACGAAATTGTTTTCCTTTTTACACCTGTTCACGAATTGTTGTCCTATTTACACCGGTCCACGAAATTGTTTTCCTATTTACACCTGTCCACGAAATTGTTTCATATTTACAACTGTCTATGAAATTGTTTTCCTATTTACAACTGTCCACGAAATTGTTTTCCTATTTACAACCGTCCACGAAATTGTTTCCCTATTTACAACACTCCACGATATTGTTTTCCTATTTACACCGGTCCGCGAAATTATTTTCCTATTTTTTACATGTTCGTGAAATTGTTTTCCCATTTTCACCGGGGTGCGAATTTTGTTTTTCAATTTACACCTGTTCATAGGTGAAGAAAGTTTGGGAGACACTGATCTGAAGAACTAGCTTGGTACTCGATCACCATCAGTCTCTGCTTCAGGATATCAACTGTCACTGTCTTGAGTCCTGTCAAACCTCGCTTCCATTTCTCCAATGTTTGATGCACAAATAGCCTGTATGACAGGCTACAACCAAATATGATGGCGATGTTTTGACATCTGTCACTTTTCTAAATGCTTTTTCTGATCTTCTCTAAACAAATGGAGGTCGGCCTTTGTAGAACGAGTCGGACAGTGACCACACATCCACGAGCGTCAAGCGAGGTTTGACTTCTCAAACTAACCACCGCGGCCGTGTTATAAGGTGACTGTTTAAACAACATGGCTGTTGTCTGATTTCTTGAACATCTATCTCCTCTATTTTAAGCAAGAGTTTGTTGAGAACAAACTGGCAAGTCCCCTCAATGCCCTTTCAGAATATTACCACAATAATCATGGTAAATCAAATCCCGGTAAACACATAGGTTTATGCCTTCCATCTCAGAAACAGCGAGGCAAAAAGATAACTTCAAATTAGGTGGCAAGAGCAGATGCTTGAACACTGCACGGCTCCCAAATATCTAGGCGTGAAGTAAGACCACACATTGGCCTACAGAACCCACTGCCATGTAAGAAAGCGAAAGATACACTCAATAATATCATCCGAAAACTGACCGGCCCAACAGGGTTTGGCGGGTAGTGGGGTAGGGGGGGGGGCGGCGTTGCACAGCCATTAGACATTTGGACATCTGCACTTGCCATGTGTTTATCCGTAGCTGAATACGCTGCGCCAGTCTGAAACAACTCCGCCCATGCTAAACTCGTTGATATAGCAATAAATGAGGTGGCTCGGATAGTATCGCCTAAAACCATTGATAACATGTACCCTATAGTCGAAATAGCACCACCCGAGATTCGAAAAAGCGTCGCAGCAAAAATTGAACTAGAAAACAGGAGCATGACCCAAGGCACCCAATGTTTGGACATCAGGTACAGAGCACACGACCCAAGGCACCCAATGTTTGGACATCAGGTACAGAGCACACGACCCAAGACACCCGATGTTTGGACATCAGGTACAGAGCACACTACCCAAGACACCCAATGTTTGGACATCAGATACAGAGCACACGACCCGATACACCCAATGTTTGGACATCAGGTACAGAGCACACGACCCAAGACACTCAATGTTTGGACATCAGGTACAGAGCACACGACCCAAGACACCTAATGTTTGGACATCAGGTACAGAGCACACGACCCAAGACACCCAATGTTTGGACACAAGACACCCAATGTTTGGACATCAGGTACAGAGCACACGACCCAAGACACCCAATGTTTGGACATCAGGTACAAAGCACACGACACAAGGCACCCAATGTTTGGACATCAGGTACAGAGCACACGACCCAAGACACCCAATGCTTGGACATCAGGTACAGAGCACACGACCTAAGACACCCAATGTTTGGATATCAGGTACAGAGCACACGACCCAAGATACTCAATGTTTGGACACAAGACACCCAATGTTTGGACATCAGGTACAGAGCACACGACCCAAGACACCCACTGTTTGGACATCAGGTACAGAGCACACGACCCAAGACACCCAATGTTTGTAGATCAGGTACAGAGCACACGACCCAAGACACCCAATGTTTGGACACAAGACACCCAATGTTTGGACATCAGGTACAGAGCACACGACCCAAGACACCCACTGTTTGGACATCAGGTACAGAGCACAAGACCCAAGACACCCGCTGTTTGGACATCAGGTACAGAGCACACGACCCAAGGCACCCAATGCTTGGACATCAGGTACAGAGCACACGACCCAAGACACCCAATATTTGGACATCAGGTACAGAGCACAAGACTCAAATCCAGACATAGCTTCCACAAATCAATACATCCCATATATACAATCCCTGAAAGTCGCCGCAACGAGAGATGGTACGAATTGATGCAGCCCCAGAGATAGATATGTGGGAGGAACATACAATAGGTGTGACATGCTGGAGGCAAATGACGAAACAATCAATGTCGCTGAATACTGGATGCCTACTGTAGAACGTAGTGCTTGGACACGGAAAGTAAGTACAACACAATGTGAGATTGTGTAAACGGCTCTTAGTAGAGCGATCTCTTAATCTATCCACGCTGTGCGGATATTTTTCAACAATACATATCAACATACAAATACACGGGTTGACCACAATTAAAATAAATTACGTTTCCCAACAAGGATGGAAATACCTCTATGGTGTTCACGTTGAAATCTGGGTAGTGCGATCGGATTCACATGTTCCGTGCCTTGCACGGTAAAAATCCCTTAGCAGTGGGGAAATCGTAAA
Source organism: Ariolimax columbianus (assembly GCA_036924085.1). Taxonomy (NCBI): domain Eukaryota; kingdom Metazoa; phylum Mollusca; class Gastropoda; order Stylommatophora; family Arionidae; genus Ariolimax; species Ariolimax columbianus. Next base: position 33,981,611 of record JAVGWX010000019.1, on the reverse strand, counting down.
GAGTAAAGCTGCCCGGAGATAATTCAAAATTCTAGCTAAAAATCTACCCAAAAATTATTTGTACCTTCCCCCAGGTGGTTTATTAAGAGCAGCTATAGATGGCGCCAAACTGGCATCGGACCTACCTAGTGTTTAGAAACTGGTTGCATGCAGACTACGTAGAATCTTCAAAACCAGTATAAAGACTTTAAGTTGCCAATTAACCTCTTTGTTTTACAAGTTTTTGTAGTTCCTTGTAGTCCCCAAAACAAAATAATGTCATAGAAATACAATATTTACTTAACTTAACTTAACGTCTTTATACTGGTTTCGAAGATTCTGCAGAGTCTGTATACAACAAGTTTCATTTACATCACCTTGCTTTAAAAGATATGCACATTCAATGTATTCTTAAATGCATTAACTGTCTCTGCCTCCACTACTTCCGTGGTAATGTATTCCAAGCATTCACCACTCTCTGACTAAAACGATATTTCCTAATATCTAATCTGGACCTCTCATTAGTCAAATTGTAGCTATTCCCTCTTGTTCTTGGCTGTATTTATCCTAATGTATCTATTCCTCTGATCATCTTATAAACCTGTATTATGTCACCACGAATTCTTCTCTCTTCTAGACACTTGTTATATACTTGACGTGACTGTTGTCAACTTTTCGTGGACTTATATTTCTCCTATTTTAACCAAGTTCACAATAGCCTAGAGAGATCAAGTTGAGTACTCAACCTCTACTAGTGTGACCTGTTAATCTATCAAATGCTGATGAAGCCCTAATAACCTGTACAGGATCCGTTATAGAAAAGTATCACAATAACGTGAAATTCAAAAGAGAAATGCAGTTGTGTGGAAATATCAGGGGTGGGTATAACGTTTTGCTTCTTCTTCTTCTTCTTATCCTTCTTTTTCTTCGTCTTCTTCTTCAATCAACTGATGCTATGCTTCTAGTCCTATGCAGTTCATGAAGGAGACTGTGCGTATCAGGTCTTCGCCGCCCCCCCCCCCCCCCCACAGCTTTTCCAGTATGGTCGCTTTACCAGGCCAGACTACCTCTCTTTGGTCTGTATAAGTGCAACAGTCCTAAATTGTATGTGCTGATGTTTGCTTAGGTGCTCCTCAATTACATGTGGCGGTATCTCTGAGACCCATTCTATGGAGGTGGGCGTTGAGCCTGCAATGTCCCGTTCTGAGATTGAAGATCCTTATCTGCCCGTCTCTGCCAAGTGTATGCTGTCATTTTCTGGATTGTATTTCTTGTCTCTCCATTCTGTCCTGTGTATGGTGAGTGTCTTTGCTTCTTTATAGCTCTGTGGATAGCGAGTCTGCGTGCCGATACTTCCAGCTGTTGCCAGCTCATCTGCTTTCTCGTTTCCAAGGATTTAGCAAGATTCGTAATGTGTAAAATAAAATGTCTGGGAAATGTCATCAAAGTGTCCAGAAGAGACAGAAATACAAATACCGACTAGAGAAACATTGTGGGAACAACATCCCCGCAAGAATAGCTGTATAAATACAAGGAGAAGTGGTTTGGTCATCTCGTGAGCATGAAACCAGATTGGCTGCCATTACAAACATATAACAGTAGGAGATCAGGGTTTTGAGCCAAGGAAAGTCAGGGAGGCAAATGGACAGACAACACCAAATGCAACATTTGCCAACTAAAGCACCACATCTGGCCCTAGAGCGAGACCAACAGCTTCCAACTACACATCTCAGCAACAGTAGAAGGATAGAGTAAGTAAGTAAGTAAGTCAGTAAGTAAATAAACAAGTAAGTAAGAAGAGAAGCGACCTAGTAAACCCCTGACATCCAATCTCCTAAGCAGACTACACCCGTTCTGTTCACCAGGATGCCCGCTATCAATGGCACCATCCATGATTTGACTACACCGTTCCATCAAATATAAACCAATGTCTCTGAATCTTTCCTTCTCTAATCCCCCCCAACCAATGGCTTTCATTATAAATGTCCGTAAACAACATTTACCAACCGTCAACAATTCCACAGGGTCTCATTAATTGACTTGCAACTTCCAAAGGTTTGCGTAGGATTGGACCTTACTTTTCAATGTAGCATTTTCTCGACTAATGTATCGTGTAATGTAATTAGTCGTAATCTACTTATATATGCTAGGGCTTAGCAGGTTCAGGAAATGGTTCCAGAGAGTTAAGAGACCAGACCTCTGGCTAGTATTCTTTGTGTTTACTAGTTTTGCATTTCCTTAAAACTTGTTACTACCTGCTCTACTGAGCAGTTTGATGTTGTTCTGTCATGTTCCGTAAGATCCAGAGGCAATCTTCTTTATGACATTCATTGAAAAATGGTCCAACGATGTTAAATCCACGTTAACCTCATTCTTTAATGGCAGTTCTAAGATTACGTTCCAAAATATGCCCCCAGGCATATTGATCATCTTATCTGTCTGAGTCCAATACCTTTAATGAACCGAATGCCCTTCTGCCCTTAGTTATTGAAGGGCACGTCAGTTATTAAAAAGTTGTCGGCATCCGAGTTTGAAGTCTTGTGCAGCACTTTAAAGCATTTCGCCCTGAAAAGGAATGCACTCCAAACAAACCACAAGACTGTTGCACACAGTGAACACTGACTAACAATCAAGTTGCAGATACCGTTCCCAAATAAGACTCGATGTCTTTCATATGCTCAACCAGTGATTCATCATAGGTATCCGGTACTTTAATTTTGTCCGCAATGTCAAAGTATCTGCAATGGAAAGTATTCCTTCCATCTCAGACACTCTGGTCCACCGCCGCCATTACTGTGTTTGGTCACGTGGTTTGTCTCGACCAGGAAGTTCCGAATCACGAGATCTTGCCTAACTAAGGAACGTGGTAACAACGATCTCCCACCAGCCGACTGGAGGCGTGGAAGGGGTCAACCTCGTTCTACAATGGCTACCGCAGATAGCAGACTCTCCTACAGCACTGAACGAGATCTGGCTACAAGCCTCAACAGCTGGACATGATCGTGGTCGACCGACAAAACGGGCCTTAGATGCATAGCCGAACATTGGGAGGAAGGGTGAGAGCCAGTCTGCTGATGGAAATACGTTTCAATGAACCTAATTCCCTTCCCTACTTCGGTCTTCAGAGCGGGTCTTGCACAATGTTGCATATTTGTGACGCGCTGGCTTGTAATCTGACTGCCCATCATTATATGAAGGTGCCAGAACGTTTGTAGATTGTAATCAATAAGCGATACACAGTGTCCACGTTGCTTTACAGCTGTTCATTTATCTTGTTCTACATCATTGATTATGAACCACATCATTAGAGGAGGTGAAACGAACAATACTAACATTTCTTTAAAGTTATGACATGACTAAGTTGAATTTCATAGGTAAGGGGGATGGTGGGGTGTGGGGATGGGGGGGGGGGAGCAAAGATGAAGGCTTCTGGTAATAGTAAACTACTTTTTGATAGGTAAGGGCAGATCACGAAAGATGAAGACGTTTGTCAATACTAAACTCCCTTTGATCGGTAAGGGCAGATCACAAAAAATGAAGACGTTTGTCAATACTACACTCCCTTTGATCGGTTAGGGCAGATCACCAAAAATGAAGATATGTATCAATACTAAACTCCCTTTGATCGGTTAGGGCAGATCACCAAAGATGAAGACGTCTGTCAATACTAAACTCCCTTTGATCGGTAAGGGCAAATCACCACCAAGATGAAGATTTCGGTCAATACTAACGATTAAAGTTACTTGATGCTATAACAAAAAAGCTCCATAGTTAAACACTGTTGCCGAGGATGAAGTGTTAAGAGACTAAATTGTAGTAAACCACCGTTTATTTGAAGTGGGGGGACCAAATGTCTTCCTTGATGACTTTCTTTCCCTAACCGTAGGCATTGTACCCATTTACAAAATTGAAACCCCCTTATACAGACGGGTCGTCGGAAGCGTGCCGGCAGATGGAGTTAAACCCCGTACTTTTGTCCTGAAAAGCGAGTATACTACTACAATAATTAGACGCTCGTTCATGCTGCAGGCGAACTTTAATTACCGGTAAAAATTCATCAATTTCTGACACAATGTTGCAGAATATCTCTTTAGCAATTCAGTTTAATCACATATAAGAAACACGGTTGATGAGCATAGAAGCAAACAACAACCATCAGTTAGTGTTGAGTTAGACAGGACTACTACAAGAGGTGGACACACAAGTATATTGGTAGCTATACTTTGAATATTCCTTTCTCTTCATCGTTCGCTCTCAAACTCTTACTACCAAGCCCCGACAAGGGCTTTGCAAGTAGCAGGGTATTGCCGGAGAACAGAATGCGTTATGTTCTAGTTTACACCTTGATTGCGATATGTGCCCCTTTCGGTCCAACACATCCGACGTCAGCAGGCCGTTTTGGCTACCACGCTAGCCTTCCCTCTTCAATCCCTTCCGCGTAGCCAATCTGCTCTGTTGAAGCCTGTTATCTGTGGTGACCGCGCGGAGGTGTAGAAGGGTAGTAGTAGCTCTGTTACGTGGGCATTGACGCTAGCCGGTAGCTTTGGGTCGCTGACAGCTACACGATGAAGATAGTTACGTGTGACGATGGTCACTCTCTCTGTTCACACGTTTGGAATATGTTCAGTCAGCCGATGAGTTCGCAGGTGTTCGCGTAGCACAATGCCGGTCTGGAAATTCCTCGGTCAATGTTAGGATGGAATGTGCGTCTTATGAGAAGGCTTCATTTCACGGGATGCTCTAGTCTGTCTCCCTTGTTCAGCCCCTGTTTGTATGGATGTCTGACATTTCACGAGATGTTCTAGTCTGTCTCCGTTGTTCAGCTCCTGTTTGTATGGATGTCTGACATTTCACGGGATGTTCTAGTCTGTGTCAGCTGTTCAGCTCATGTTTGTATGGATGTCTGACATTTCACGGGATGTTCTAGTCTGTCTCCGTTGTTCAGCTCATGTTTGTATGGATGTCTGGCATTTCACGGGATGTTCTAGTCTGTGTCAGCTGTTCAGCTCCTGTTTGTATGGATGTCTGACATTTCACGAAATGTTCTAGTCTGTCTCCGTTGTTCAGCTCATGTTTGAATGGATGTCTGACATTTCACGGGATGTTCTAGTCTGTCTCCGTTGTTCAGCTCATGTTTGTATGGATGTCTGGCATTTCACGGGATGTTCTAGTCTGTGTCAGTTGTCCAGCTCCTGTTTGTATGCATGTATGGCATGCCGCTGCACCTTCACGAAGAGATGTTCACCAGGCTGTTCGGTCTTGGACTGCAGCTTCCCAAGTGTCGTGTATTAAACCAACGAATTTAAGTGAAGCCTCAATCGTGTCTTTGATGTGCTTGTTTTGACCACCATGTCAGAGTTTACTCTCCTGCATTTCACTAGAAAAGATTATTTGTGGCATCCGATGATCGAGCATGCGGACTGTAAGACCCTCCCAGCGGATCTATGACTGCACCGAATAGTATTAATGCTAGAGATAGCAACTCTTTCAACAACGGCAGTGTCTGGTACCGTGTCTTGTCATTTGATCTTCAGTAGCGTTTTTAGACAGACTATGGATATGGTGCAACTTTTTGGTAACCAAACAGACAAAGTAGTAGGTTCAGAGGTTGAATAAAATGGCGAATTTATTGCAGAACTCTTATCAAAGGACGAAGATAACAATTCTGCGAAATTACATCTTTCAGGTGGCAAAGTCCAGATGTGAAACGTGGACTGTCATACACACACTTAAGTAAAGGATTCAAGAAAAATTGGTTAGTTATCAATATTTTGACCTAGTAAGTTTAAATATTTCGGGCACATCACACGTCATAATGGAATGCAGAGAACGATATTGGAGAGCATTTTGCCTGGAAAGTAGGACAGGGCAAATGGAAGAGAAGATGGCCACAAGACATCACATAGGTCCTGAAGATGAAAACGACAGAGGTGGATGTTCTGGATAAAGATCGGCTGTTGTGAGCGCGATGTTCTGCAAAGGGCATGCTACATTATGATGATTGAGTATAGATATGAAATGAATAATACTAGCGAGAAGGGAGCTATCATTGTTTAAGAGAATGCATGAAAATCACACTTTTAGCAACATGGCCATTCCGTCCATGGTATATGGCTGGGAGGTTTGGGTCTTCGACAAATGGGCATTTCTCAGATTTTAACGACTCAACGGGTGATGGAGCGTAGAACATTGTCCGCAACCGCAACACCGCCATTAGCAGCCAAACCTTGTTCAATGACGTGGTAGATACGGCGTTTCAAAGAAAGTATAGGTGTGCAGGCCACGTGGCTTGACAATAGATGGACAAGTGAAGTGACTTCATAGTGACCCTAACACCGTTAAGAGTGGCCTCGGGCGACCATCAATGAAACGGAGAGATGGCCTGTGACAAGACCTTGGTCCGGCATGGCCCAAAGCAAAACAAAGAGATACATTTAGACGACCCTGGCTACCTGGCGTAAGGCATATTGCTGTGTCTGAGTGAACATCAGGATTACAGTAAATTGGAAACTAAGTCTAAAGCGAAAATGCAAATCTCCAACTGTCATGAATAGACTATCTTGTTGTATGACTCTGTGACATGGGTACAACTCTAATATAAAGATCGTTCTATTGTATGACTCTGTGACATGGGTACAACTCCATTATAACGATCGTTCTATCGTATGACTCTGTGACATGGGTACAACTCCAATATAACGATCGTTCTATCGTATGACTCTGTGACATGGGTACAACTCTTATGTAAATATCGTTCTATTGTATGACTATGTGACGTGGGAACAAAGGTGGTAGCTACGAAAACAAGTTCAAGCTATTATTCAATTGGTGTCTGCTTCGAAAAGTGGGGTACAAACAGTGTGAACTGATGTTTTGTCTTCTCTGTGTCTTGTCGTGTCTAGTCGGATTGACTCTCGTCTTATCTTGTCTTGTCTTGTCTTTTCTTATCGTGTATTGTTTTGTCTTGTTTAGTCTTTTCTTGTCTTGTATTGTTTAGTTTTGTCTTGTTTTGTCACGTCTTGTCGTGTCGTATCGTGTCGGATTGGGTCTTGTCTTGTCTTGTCTTGTCCGTGTCATGTCGTATCTCGTTTCGTCTTGTCTGATCGTGTCTGGTCTTAACCACTTGAGCCTTAAGGGGCCGTGGGGAGCCGTCGTGTTCTGTCTAAGATCAGACGCGTCACTGAAGAGGCAGTCATTCAATAACATTTTAGATATCAGCAACATTTCTTATTCATCTTGTTCCCGTCTCCCACGGTTGCGAAAACCCGATCGCCGTGCGTTATAGGCGCAAAGGGGTAGTTGATCAAGTTGCATTCTTATTGCGTAACCGGACAACTTGATTCTTCCCTCATCAATATGTACAGTGCATGATCTTGCTTCAACAACGTTTCGTACTTCCTCAATGAGCATTCTGTCTCTCCCAGTTACGTTGATTTTTTTTTTACTGGAGACATCTCATCTGACATGTCATGGAGGCATCTCATCTGACATGTCGTGATCTTTATCTCTAGAGATTGTGTTAAATGTCCACGTTTGGCACTGGTAACAGAGAGTTGGCATTAACAGAGAGTTGGCATTAACAGTACGATAAAGTCCATAATGTGCAACTACGGGGATGAACATGACATATATCACTAGAATTTGACATACGGTGAAGTCGCTAGATTTCGGTAGGACATACAGTACGGAAAACTGCTAATACCTTAACTATATGAACTATGTTGAGGAAGCAATGAAAACACAGACTTGGCATTTCGTGGACTTGGCTACGGAATGTACACAAGGTTTGACTAAGGCATGGGTGGATGACAGAGGTTCAGGCATCAAACGGGAAGGGGCTGGTGTGGATATACTGCCCTGATCATTCTGGGGTTCCGGGCAACCGTAGAGCTGATATCTTGGCTTTATGTGCACCAATTACGGGTACACGCGGTATGGATATGAGTGGCATCATGACGTTTATCAATAACCGCTTGTTAGATGAACACACCCCAATAAATGAATCAGTGGTGCATATATTCCAGGTTTTGTATATCGAACGACGTTCGAGCGGATTGAGTCGCACGAAGGACGAAGCATAAGTGTGTACAACCAACAAGCTGCAGGAACCATCGGCATCCTTACCCTTTGTCTTTTACTAAGAGAGATTGAGCACCTATCGATATGCCGGGAATGCAGTGAAATCGATTCTTAAAATCTGAACCAAAAAAGATACAAACCAAATAAGTGAGTAGTCACGCCATGTTTCTATGGCCGAGAATATTTATAACTTCCTAATCCCACCCACGCTTTTTGCGCTCACAGCCTCAAAATATTGCACATAGGTCACTGCTCCCTGGGGCTTTTATGACGACAATCCTATTTGTTATTTCATAGACAGAGTCAACACAAACTATCAGGACCGTGTTTTTTTTCCTGCTTCTGGATTGAACCGGGTGACAATTCGGCGGTATAATTGTAGAACGTAGGAGTTGCAGATTGGACGAGTGCTTGATGCTTAGGGCAAACGTACCATTTCCATTCCCAGTCTAAGCACGCTCCAGTCTGTGAATGGGTACTTGACTAACTGCTAGCGATAGAATGCGAAACGTCAGAGACGAAGGAAAGTAGACATGGACGTAAGACGGTCGTGTCTTGCATTGTCTTATCCACTTATGACGTGAGGCGTCGTTTTCTAAAGTATTATTATTAACGCAGTGGTAAGCGAGCTCGCTTTGTATCGGAGTGGTCTTGGGTTCATTCCCCAGTTTTTTCAGACTGCAACGGCGCGAGGATCGACCCAACCTTAATTGATTAGCAGTTCAGTCCGAGAAGTAATAGCGGCGAGGGATATGATGGCCACCGCCCTCATATAGCCGACCTTTTAAGATGTGAGATCGCTAACAACTCACACCCATATGGCAGTAATGTTTTAAAAGAAGGTAATATATGGAAAGTGAATGATAGAATGATGAGTGAATGATAGAATGATGAGTGAATGATAGAATGATGAGTGAAAGATAGAATGATGAGTGAATGATAGAATGATGAGTGAATGATAGAATGATGAGTGAATGATAGAATGATGAGTGAAAGATAGAATGATTAGTGAAAGATAGAATGATGAGTGAATGATAGAATGATAGAATGATGAGTGAATGATAGAATGATGAGTGAATGATAGAATGATTAGTGAATGATAGAATGATGAGTGAATGATAGAATGATGAGTGAATGATAGAATGATGAGTGAATGAAAGAATGATGAGTGAAAGATAGAATGATGAGTGAAGGATAGAATGATGAGTGAAAGATAGAATGATCCTGTAATGTTGGATGAAAGTGAGTAGGGGTTGCATGATCTGAAGCAAGGATTATAGTTTTGACATTCCTTTCTTATCTGTTTGTTTGTTTTTTGTTTTTGTTTATTTTGTCCTGCGTGTGCCTTTCAGTGTCAAAATATTTCTTGACCAGGCTCTGATATGTGCTTTGTGCACGAGTAGCTTTACTGTTTCTGCTATCGATCTTTTTGCGTAGTCGGCCCTTGGCTTCATATCCATTGTAACTGTATTGTTTTCTTATGGATGCTATCAGCTGTTTGTCGTGTCTCGTAGCCAAACAATTTGGCTTCTTGTTTCTTGATGGGGGTCTAGTACTGGTGTTGCACCTACATGTTTCCTAATATCTTCGTTTCTCATTCTATTCATTCTTGTTATTTCAAGCTTTCTGCGCAAGACATTTCATCTCTGTTGTTAAAAATGTTTATTTTATCTTTGTTTATCAAAGTCCAATTCTAAGATTGTTAGCACAATCTGAGTAGAAATATAGTGCTGTAAAGTGTCAGTGGTGTATCCATTGTCACTTGCTTACATTCTTATATCGGGGACATTTGCCCAATGACTTGACTTGCTTTTTCAAATCTGTTTTGGTTTTCGGTGTCGCCTTTGCTGTCTGCTGAGATTATGTGTGAACAATAACTTCAGGAAAACAACAACTATGATAATTATCAAAACAAACGTAAAGCCAATAGTGAACATTATAGTCATCAGAGAGATTCCGGCACCGGCAAATAGAGTCTTGTACTTTGGACTGAATATAACAGATGGTTGTTGACATATGGTTGTTGACATATGGTTGTTGACATATGGTTGTTGACAGATGATTGTTGACAGATTGTTGTTGTCAGATGGTTGTTGACAGATGGTGGTGATGAGTAGAATAGGAATGTGCAAAAACAAAATTTAACAACATGAAGAGAAAAAAGACTAACGTCTGGTCAGGCACGACGTACTAATCAGTCATGTTAGTTGAGGTCAGGCAGGACATACTAATCAGTCATGTTAGTTGGGGCCAGGCAAGAAATACTGATCAGGCATGTTAGTCAGGGTCAAGGCAAGACATACTGATCGGGCATGTAAGTCATGGTCAGGCGAAACATACTGGTCAGGCATGTTAGTCGGGGTCAGGCAAGACATACTAATCAGGCATGTTAGTTGGGGTCAGGAAAAACATACTGATCAGTCATGTTAGTCAGTGTCAGGCAAAATATACTAATCAGTCATGTCAATTGGGGTCAAGCAAGACATACTGATCAGGCATGAGAGTCATGCAATATATCTTGACTTCTTCGTCGAAACTTGCAGTTTATATTGCAGCCTGGCTAACTAGGTGGGGAATAGACGTGATCCCCATAGTAGTGAGTGACACGCAGATGGATCCAAGCGTAGCACAGCCGCCTGGATGACCACGGTCCATCTTCATCAGCACGTCCGGGATGTGAGAAAAACTACTGCATCCCGACACTTAAAACACTTTTCAAGGAGAACAAAAGAATGACCTACTCATTATGGGCATTCACAAACACCAAAAAATAAGCTCGATCCCCACCTAGCCAGACTGCCAAGGAATAATAGCCGGTTTCCAGGGAGAACTATGTGGAAGTCGAGGTGGCGGTCTTGGCTGGTAGATCTTGACTGAACATGTCAGATTAATGTGTTGTGCCTGACCCTGACTAACATGTATGCTAAATGTGTTGTGCCTGATCCTGACTAACATGTATGATAAATGTGTTGTGCCTGCCCTGACTAACATGTATGATCAATGAATTGTGCCTGACCAGAGTCTACCTCGTTTTCGGCTCTTCAGACCTCAGATAGAAAAACACTTTATTTACCACTGAACTGTCAATACCTATTGATGTTATTTTTTTACACTTCATTCGTTCTTCTTTTTTTTTCTGCTCTTCTATCTAAATATTGTTCTATCTTCACTGCACTTATGTCGTTAGACGTCGTGGGGAGGTAGACCCTCAGCCTGTCAGGGGCCATCTTAGCCGCTCCACTAACCACATAACCAAGACCTGTTGTTATTACCACACAGTCCCCTTTTTTGCGACACGTTTTCTGTGTAGCAAGAATCCCTAGAATAATTTTAGTAGATTTTTAACTTTAATTTTATCCGAGCAGGAGCCGTTAACCTACTCCTTTCGATTTCCAACTGCTAAGGTATTTTAAACGTGCGCGCCATTGCACACGGGTGTCTGATCTCACTACTCAGAAATCAGGGAAAATATTTACCAAACGATCCACGTGAAAAAAAATCCCGGTGTTTCCATCGGGATTTTAACCCGCGATCCCCAGCACCCGAGGCGAACACCTGACCTCGAGACAACTTGGTCCCCGATTCTGCTTTTGCTGTTATGCTTGTCAGCGTCAGATTATGAAGAGATCTCTAGAACGAGTCCGTCTGTGTGTCTCATGCACACTTCATTTTTCAGAACATGACCTTCCCCTCCCCAACCCATTTAGTCTATTCAACGCGTGTGTGGTTGTAGTGCAGGTGGGTGAGATATAAATTGACTGAAAAATGTAATACAAATAAATGTAGACTAAAGAAATGAGAGAACAGCAGAGATTAAATTGCTGAAAAGAACTAAATAGAACAATCAGAGCCCGTCTTGCATAGCTTATTTCTGATATTTATTCTTAATTAGCAGAATCTTAAAGTATTCCACAGAAATACCCTGACCTTCCCCTGCCACTAATGTGCTCCAGACGATTTTGTGAGCATTAGGTGAACAGTATCATGGTTGGACCCCAAAGTTATAAATAGTTTTTCCTGAACTACCAACGTTGTAGGACTTAGAGGCTTTTAAGAGACTCTTACGTCTATTATTGCACGTCCCTAAAACCCTCGTCTTCATCCGCTTAAACCCGTCTATTGTTCTCCACTTTGTCCCTGCCTGGCGCATCAGAGGCGTCGCAGCTTAGGTTCAAAACCGTGGATATGCTTGCATGAGAGTTGATCGATGGAGTTGAAAATACCCTAATGATTCAAAGTGTGTCTTGTGTAGGCAAGAAACCCGCAATTTAGCCCGTCTCAATTTTGTCACCACAACGGAACCATTGACAGCTAAGCGTCTCAGACCGCTGCATACACAAATAGTATTTCCAATGATAAATCAGCGTGACCAGTAAATAGTAAATATCACAGTCATCATCATCATCTAGATGATCAGTACAAAGACTGGTTGTAATGTTGTTTAATCATCTCTCTCCATTTAACCATATTATACCGTTTAATGAGTCATAATACTGATTGTAATGCTGTCTGAGCATGTCTCTCCATTTTACCCTATCCCCTGGTTGATCAGTCCTAGAACTGGTTGCAATATTGTCTGAGCATGTCTCTCCATTTGACCATATCCTCTTGTTGATCAATCCAAAGACTGGTAAGGTTTTCTTAGGGTTTCTCTCCATTTGACCAAAACCTCTGATTGATCAGGATTTGACTGGTTATCTAATCATCTTCCCATTTGACCCTATCCTCTGGTTGATTAGTCCTGAGACTAGTTGTAATGTTGTCTCTCTATTTGACTCTATCCTTTGGTTGATCAGTCCTGAGACTGGCTGTAAGGTTGTCTCTCTATTTGAGCCTATCCTCTGGTTGATAAGCCGTAAGACGTTGTAGAATTGCCTGAGCACGTCTCTCTATTTGACCCTATCATTTAGTTGATCGGTCCTGAGACTGGCTGTAAGGTTGTCTCTCCTTTTGACCCTATCCTTTGGTTGATCAGTCCTGAGACTGGTTGTAAAGTTGTCTCTCTATTTGACACGATCTCCTACATCTATTTTTATGTCAGCATAGTTTCAAATGTTAATAGCATGTCTGATATGGACAGACGAGTCTTTGTTGCCCCTTCCTTTTTTGTCAAGAATCTTGCTCGCTAGTTTCTTCTGTAGACGATTATCATGTCTCACACTGTGACCCAGTCGATTCAATCTTCGTTGTATCATTTTCTGTATGTCTCTTTGTGTGCATACCCCAGTGAGGACATTGTCAATGGATCTTCGTTGTGTCCAACTCAGTCATTCCAATCCAACTCAGTCATTCCAATCTACGGCAGCACTGCATTCCAATTCAACTCAGTCATTCCAATCTACGGCAGCACTACATTCCAATCCAACTCAGTCATTCCAATCTATGGCAGCACTACATTCCAATCCAACTCAGTCATTCCAATCTACGGCAGCACTACATTCCAATCCAACTCAGTCATTCCAATCTATGGCAGCACTACATTCCAATCCAACTCAGTCATTCCAATCTACTGCAGCACTACATTCCAATCCAACTCAGTCATTCCAATCTACGGCAGCACTACATTCCAATTGCTTCCAAGCTTTGCTCATCCTTCTTTGCATAAAGTACATGTTTCATCCCCATACAGTGCAATTAACCTTTAGCAGACTTAACTTCTCTTCAGGAATGAGGTGTTATAGACTTCAGTATACTAGGCCTCAGCTTGTGAGGTAAGGTGGTTATTTCCTTTCCTTGCTGCCCTTTCCTTCCCTGACAGTAAGTCATGTACCCATTTACAGCTGGGTTGACTGGAGCTGCCGGTAGCGTTCTTTTGTCATGCACAGTTAGTACTAAATCACTCCGCTAATCAGCAACTCGGACCATAGATGAGTGCTGATTATTCTTGTCCTTATTTCCTCAGTAATATCCTGATATTCTTTGTTGTCAGCAATTCATTTTTATCTCTGAAGATCTTTTTGGCTAATGCAATCCGTGTCCTACTTGCCGTCTCTTCTGTGATGGTTTATCCAAATATGTCAACTTCTGTAGTTGTTCGATTATTTCTCCACTAATGATTAGTATGAATTTGCCCACGCCATGTTGCTTACTATTGCCAAAGTCTTTGTCTTCAATATTGTCATCTTCATGACAAAGTGTTTTGACGGTATCGCAAATGTATTCAGATTATAATTGTCTATAACCAATTCTAAGTGCCAGTCAGATAGATTTACTGAACCACGTCGTAGCTTTTGGCTAACTGGCATCAGGCATGCATAGACCTAATTACAATCGGAGATGCCAGTATTCTCTCAATGATCTTCTGATTCAAATATATAATTATATCATGATCATCATCAACATCATATGGTCGATCAGTCTGGAGACTGGTTTGTAAGGTTGTCTGAGTTAGTCTCTCTTTGACCTTATCCTCTGGTTCTCTTCATTGCAGTATGAGTTGGTACTTTAATTTCCTTGAATGCCTGATATGTAAAGATCCGTCTTTGTAGCCACGGTTTCCTCTTTCCTTGAATCTTGCCCTCTAATACTTTCTATACGAAACTTTCATTTCTCATATTGTGACCCAGCCAATTCAACGAACGTTTTTGTATCATATGCAATATTTGTCTTTGTACGCCCACGTCATTGAGTACATCTTCATTGAATCTTCTTTCTGTCCAACTCCCTCTTTCCATTCTACTTTAGCACCGCATTTCAAACGCTTCCAAGCTTTTTTCATCTTTCTTTGGCAAAGTCCATGTCTCAGCTGCATACAGTGCAACTGGCCATATGTTAGTGGCGATTATTCTTTTCCTCAGTTCTATTCTGATATTCTTTGCGGTTAACATTTTCTGTTTTTCTCTGAAGCCATTGCAACCGTAGTCTTAATTTAGGTCCCATTGCGAGCATCTTCTGTTATGGTTTGGACCAAATATGTAAACTTATGTACTTGTTCGATTATATATCGATGGATATATTTATGTGCTTATGTTGCTTAGATATTACCAAAGTCTTTGTCTTCGATGTGTTTATTTTCATTCCAAAATCTTTGGCAGTGCTATTAATTGTATCAAGCAGCATTTCAAAAGTTGATACTGATCCTCCCACTATCATTTAGTCATCAGCAAAAGTTGATGACATTAACTTTCATACCATTAACTTTCATGCCATTACCTTTGACACCCCTAAAACAACTCCGCATAACCATGACCATCATTATATCAGAATATGCGTTATAGAGACTCTGGGAAAGCCCCTGTTTTATGGAAACTGGATTCGTGAGACATTGTGTAATTGAAATAATCGTCTCTTGATTTCCATACGGGTTCTACATTAATCTAATGAGTGATCTGTCTTTACCGATTTGCGGCAAAATCTTAAATAGTTTGTTCTAGGGAACTCGATCAAAGGTTTTCTCCGTAGTAAATAAAATAGATAAACAGTGTGACGTCCTTGATCGATCATTCTTTTTGCGAAAAGCCGCAATGATCCGATGGCATCCCGTGTACCTCTGGCCTAACGAAATCTAAACTAGTTATCTTTTAGTACCTCCTCTATTTTCCCATCAATTCTCATATGAATAATATTCAAAAGAATTGTAGATGCATGTGTTATCAAACGTATCATTTGGAATTGACCGAATTCTATAGCATTTGATTTTTTTTGCAAAGGAAGTGACATTTAAGTTGTGTTATTGTTTGGAAATGTTTCCTTGATGCAAATGTCATTAACATGTTGAAAAGTTAGTCCTGAAACGTCTCTACCGCTGCTATCAGTAGCTCGATCCTATCCCTGGTGCCTTGTTCGGGATTATATATGAGTTCATATGTTTATATATGATTATATATGGATAATTATATATGAACCATTAATCAATCAATCATAACCTGCCAACTCCCTGTGGAGCATAGGTTAACAACAAATACTCGCCAAGCCTTCCTGCCATGCGCCATCATTTTCAAGTCCCTTCCTTGCAAACTCACCCCCCCCCCCTCCCCCCTCCCACAATCTTTCCTGCCGTTTTTAGGATTGTCTCAACCTCCATTCTCCGTTAGTGTGTAGGTCTGCCACCCCCATAACTTCACTTTCTCCGGGAGTTCCAGAACAGTGGCTGCTTTGTAATGCACTAAGCTGGTTTCCGTAATGTGTTTCATAACAATCGCCACGCCTTCTGTTTACGTTTCATCCTAGTCCCATGTGATCGGTTCTTCCCAGTAGTTATATATGTCCTTTTATGACAGCATTTTGTTTAGCTCAAATCGGCGCATTCATCCATTCATGAAAGTTTTCTTAGCTGTACGTGTCATTGTTGTCCACGTCACAGAGCCCTACATTAGGCCGGACATGTCATGAGCTTTAAAGATCTATAATTTTTTGACGACTTTACATTATTTCGATTTTCAAAAATTTCTAAAAGCAATAAAAGCACATCTCGCTATTTGTGTGCCTCTTATTTTCATATTTCTATCAGAGCCTCCGATCGGGTTTATATTACTAGCAAGATAAATGAATGGATCTACCGCTTGATTGTCGCTATGTGCTTCTATTATCAGAATGGTGTTCGTTTTTCCTCTGTGTAACTCTCAGATTTAATTTAATTGACCATTCAGAAAGTATATACATACGAGGCGTGTTCAAATGAAATCGGACCAAACTGCAACAAGTGAACAAACGTACGATGCGCATGATGACTTCACTTCTGAGGTAAACAGCACATAGTATCCGTAAAGTTTGCCAAATTTCAATATCCTCCGACTCATAGTTTCGTTAGCATACCGCTGAAAATATGGCGAGTGTGATACGGAATCCGTCCAGAGTTGATCTGCGAGCGGTGATTCGATTTCTAGCGGCTGAGGGATGTCGACCAGTTGACATTCATCGCAGAATGCAGGCAGTGCATGGGTGACAAAAGTGTGTCGAAGACAACAGTGAAGAACTCGTCAACGTTGTTTAAAGAAAGACGTGAGTTAAGGAAAGATCTTCAGAGACCAGGTCACGCGCACCTTATTGGTTAACTCAAGTGGTCTTTAAACATCATTATACAGTTCTTCACTGTTGTCTTGGACACACTTTTGTTACCCATACACTGCTTAAATTATGTGATGAATGTCAACTGGTCGATATCTTTCAGCTGTTAGAAACCGAATCACTGCTCGATGATCAACTCTGGACGGATTCTGTATCACACCCACCCTGTTTTCAACGGTATCCCGAGGAAATTATGCATTGGAGGATAATGAAATTTGGCAAACGTGTTGGTCGGTATGTGCTGTTTACACCAGAAGTGAATGGTCCCCATCATGCGCATCGTACGTATGTTCACTTGGTGGAGTTTGGTCCGATTTCATTTGAACACGTCTCGTACTTTATCTAGCATGTTGTTGCGATTGTGAAACAGAAATTCAAGTCATCTGTAAACTCCACATCATCAAATCTCTTACTCAGAAACCATTGAATTCCATTTTCGTATGTAAAAGTCGCGTTCTTAATAATCCAATCAACAGCTAGCAGAAAGATGAATGGTGGGAAAAGACAGTACTGTCTCCCCCCCTATTTGTATCTCAAAGGACTTTAAAAGCAAACCATTGTGTAGAACTCTACTTCATATTTACGTACGCATCCACAATAATATTAGCAAACTTCAGGGCCTCTTCATAGTGCCTGAGCAATTTCAAGAGTGACTCCCCTTGACTAAATTGCTAAATAACTTCTCGTATCGCACAAACTATGGTCATGTATTGCAATAGTGAATATAAATATTACTAAAATAATATATTTTAAAAAGTTTATACTGAAAAAATAAACTGCGCATTAACATACATATAGGTTCCGTTTCGGCCCAATAATTGGTCATAGGTTTGTTAATATATTTTTAAACCCCAATTATTTTGTTCTATCAGGATCTGACGTGAACCCCTGGCGATATTATGTCCTGCGTCGTCTGAGAAATCGTGCCATTAAATAGAGATGTCTTGTATGTGAAACACGCTTGATGTGAGAGCGTGGTCAATGAACAACTAGTTTGGATCAAGAATGGATTCCATGGGGAATTATGGATATTTCAATGAACGGGGAAGGTCTAGAGGACAGAAAACAAAGCAAACATGCAGGTAGTTGGAGATATTACTGACAAATAATGAGCAGTTAATTATTGAAGAAAACCGTAGATTAGACAACAGTAATAATACTTTGGCTAATTAACACCGTGCTGACCAGGGAATTAGATGAAACACTTTCAATTAACACCGGGCAACACGTTTTCAAACCAAAGAAAAAACACACGGAGACATTAATGGCAAGATAGGCGCTCCATTCTATGTTTGCAGCAACTGATAATAGCTGTGATCGCGTTGATTTGGTCTGATCACTCTTGATACATGTAAACTATAGGCAGTTTTCATGTTGGATATATGCAAACATCTTTTGTGTTGGATATATTCGACCAAATGACATATAATTGTATCTGCACGTGTTTTATCAGCTGTCTAGTGCCATATAAAGTGTTCAGTGTATCTAGCGATGATGGAAGACGCATTTTTTTAATAAAATCATTGAGCGCTGGGCACTCAAAGAGATGATGACCAATGGTTTCATATTGGTGGATGCACAGCTGGCACTCAGGAGTATGTTGTGGTTGGATTCTGTTCAGGTGTTTGATAAGTGGGATGTGTTGGGTTCTCAGTCGGAAAATGGTGCTCTGAAACTTCCTTGTGAGTTGATTTACACTGTCATTTGGACTGGGCTTGCTATATGTCTATACACCTCCCTCCCCGTGTTGCCCATTGCCCATCTGATCTGCCAAATGTCTTTGTTCGCTGATCTTTTGAGCTGTTTGGCTGTTTGTAAAGTTGTTACAGTGTGTGGCTGTTCTTGTCTCGATCTCTCTTTGGCTAATTTGTTTGTCTTGTCATTGCCAGTTGTGCTTGAGTATCCAGGGATCCACTGCAGAACTATTTTGACAGCACTGGAAGTGATAATGTGGTCAATGTCTAGAGATATTTGGATAAGGTCGGATCTACAATGGCTCGCAACTTCTAATGTTTGAAGAGCTGATATTGTGTCTGTGAAAATAACAGTGTTTTGGGCCCTTGAAGGAATACCATCTAAAACGGCCCACAGATGGTACAAAGCGGCTTCAAGTGCAGTGATCCCAGCTACATAGTTGGAGAAAATATCACAGCAAGCATTAGACAGTTCATCAGAGGATTCGTTTGGGTATTTTATAGAAACGCCATAACCTGCTTTGGTGTTGGCTTTAAATGCAGATCCATAAGTATACACGTGTATCAATTCATCGGGATGGGCATCAATAGTTCTTTGAGCTGCTCGAATGAGAGTAGTTGGTTCTGAACTTTTGATTGTATCATCTATTAATTGTGCCTGTGTTTCTGGTGTTTTAAGAAAAGCTTGTGGAGGTATGTCTTTTACTACTCCCTGTAACTCTTGTGTTCTTTCTGGTAGATAGTATCTGTCTTTGATTTCACTAACGTGGTGAAGCACAGACTTTTATTTAATTCTGCTTTTTGTTTGCCAGTTTTCCCCCACAAGGAGTCTGTTGGGATGATCCCGTTTCCTTCTGCTACTTCTCTCATAAACTTCCATAACTGCTTTATACCTCCGCATCTCAAGGTGTATCACTTTTGTGTGGATTTCGCAAGCTGCAATTGGTGTTGTATTCACTGCTCCACCAATGAAGCGTTGAGCACTATATTGCACCCTGTCCAGGGATTCCAAGTTAGATTTTGACCAAGTTATAAGGAGCGCACTATTATATTCTATTGCGGAGCGCACATAACCAACGTATTAGCCTCTCAGAGTATCCTCGTCTGATCCCATGATGTACTAGCAAGCCTCTTTGAAAGCTGTAGACGTTTCACAGTTTTATTCTTCACATTCTGGATGTGATGCTTGAGGTTGAGTTGTCAGTCAAGCGTGACTCCAAGATATGTGGGGTGTTCTTCTCTAATCAATTGGTGTTCCTCTAATCTCAAAATTACATTTTTGTTTGGCAACTTTGTGGCTCTTGGTGAAGATGGTATACACTGTCTTTTTACAGATGATTTTTAGTTTCCATGTTTGGCAGTAATCATGTAGTCTCCTCACGTCTCCATTTAGCCTTCGTGTCTCTCTATCAACGTCTTCATGGCTCAATCATATTACCAAGTCATTGATGTAGATCAGGAAAAGGGTACAGCTTAGAGTTGAACCTTGTTGGAATCTTTCTTCTAAAATGTCTTTTGTAGAGATCGCATCCTTCACCTTCGTCTGGATCGTTCGCTCAGTCAGGAAGTACTTTATCCAATTGTAGAGCTTGCCATGAATTTCCACGTTAAACATCGTTATCAGAAGACCTTTCTTTCAAACACGATCGTAAGCCTGTTGTAAGTCAAAAAAGATAGTCACGTTTTGCTTATGTTCTGGAAGCCATCATTTATTCTCTGTGTTAGCCTAAAGAGTTGGTTTTCTGTGCAACTACCAGTTCTGAACCCTGCCTGTTCCTGCCATAAGGTGTTGAATTTCTCCATAAACCAATAGAGACGTGTGTTTATCATTCTCTCTGCTAATTTGTCCAGGCACGATGTTAGGGAGATGGGCCGATAGCTGTTTGGTTCATTCAGCGGTTTTTTGTTTTTTAATATTGGCATTATATGTGCATCCCTCCACGTTTTGGG
This sequence comes from Ariolimax columbianus, assembly GCA_036924085.1. Taxonomy (NCBI): domain Eukaryota; kingdom Metazoa; phylum Mollusca; class Gastropoda; order Stylommatophora; family Arionidae; genus Ariolimax; species Ariolimax columbianus. The sequence continues at coordinate 33,960,903 of JAVGWX010000019.1, read as the reverse complement.
GAGCTTGCCATTTCTTCATGTCATGTTGATCAATCTGACAGCTTCTTTACCTCGAGTCCCCAGATGAAGGAGCATTTCATTGATCGTGTCTGGTCCTGGAGCCTTTCTAGGTTTGAGTTTCTTCAGGCCTAATGTAGCTCTTGCATGTTACAATATTCTTCAAATATGGAATAATTGACTTGTGGAGCTTTCTATTGGCACTTCTGGTAGCGCAAATGCTTCCTATCATGATCTGTAAGTTTTTCTGCTCTATTCACCGATGCGAAGTAGCGATAAAAGTGTTCTGCTCTCTTTTGGTCTGTAGTGATTGTTCTCTCTCCATCTATCACTGGCTTCGGGTTCGCTATCCTGTTTACCCTGAACAAACTGTCGACCAATGACCAGACTCTATTTCCATTTTGCCTGAAATCTAATTTGGAGCATGTCTCCGCCCATTTTTCACTTTTTTTTTTTTTTACTGTCAGCTTTACTTTGGCACCCGTTTTGCTGTACTGTCTTTGCTTCTAGTGATGGCTTTGTTTCAAGGATTGTTCTTGCATTCTTTCTATCATGTATAGCACTCTGTATTTCTCTATTCCAGAATGGTTTATATGATTTACCACCGCCCGTTAAGATGCACTGTGATGCTGCTTTCAAGATTGCCTTTGTAATCTCTTCGTTGAGCATTTCAACACTGTTGGTTGTGTTTATGAGGATACGGTCTGATGTTTCTTGAAATAACTGACAGTTGGCTTTGTTAAAGTTCCAGCGCGTTTTCTGTTTAACAATGTTCTTGAGGGCGTTCTTATGGTTGTAAGGAGTGGTTTGTGATCACTTCCAATTTCATCAAGAACTTGCAGGTTGCGGGAGTTCAAATCAGATAAACAGATCAAGTCAGGTCGACTGAGAGAGAGGTGGGCCCTGTGTAGCAGTGTTGGGGTAGAGTCTGATTGCTGCAATACAGACGTTGGTTGGGGTAGAGTCTGCTTGCTTCAATACAGACAAGTTGGTTGGGTAGAGTCTGCTTGCTGCAATACAGACACATTGGTTGGGGTAGAGTCTGCTTGCTGCAATACAGACACGTTGGTTGGGGTAGAGTCTGCTTGCTGCAATACAGACACGTTGGTTGGGGTTGAGCTTGCCAAGGTTTTGGACAGCCATAGGGTCCATGTGGCTCTCAAGCAATAAACTCTACACAAGGACACTGGCCTAAGCTAGACAGGATACACTAGCTATGCCTGTGAATGCACTAACTGCCAGGCATAGTTATCTACATCCGAAATGTCACACATATAACAGCCCATTCCACAGATATACAGAAAATCACTATCAGGTACATTGGATCAAAATACACTATATACAGCATATACAACCCTCCCTCCCACCCCCATCTCCCCCCTACCCTCAGGCAAAACATACATTTCAGACATGTTAGTCAGGGTCAGGCAAAACATACATATCAGACATGTTAGTCAGGGCCAGGCAAAACATACATATCAGACATGTTAGTCAGGGTCAGGCCAAACATACATATCAGACATGTTAGTCAGGGTCAGGCAAAACATACATATCAGACATGTTAGTCAGGGTCAGGCAAAACATACATATCAGACATGTTAGTCAGGGTCAGGCAAAACATACATATCAGACATGTTAGTCAGGGTCAGGCAAAACATACATATCAGACATGTTAGTCAGGGTCAGGCAAAACATACATATCAGACATGTTAGTCAGGGTCAGGCAAAACATACATATCAGACATGTTAGTCAGGGTCACGCAAAACATACATATCAGACATGTTAGTCAGGGTCAGGCAAAACATACATATCAGACATGATAGTCAGGGTCAGGCAAAACATACATGTCAGACATGTTAGTCAGGGTCACGCAAAAAAACTGACCAAGACCCTGACATCGGCTTCCTAGTAGTCCTCCCTGGAGACGGGTTATATTCATGGCAGACAGGCTAACGGGGTGATGGATCGACTGACGTGATATCCGTAGTAGTGACCGACATGCAGATGAAGCCAAACATAGCACAAGCGCCTGGAGTACCCCGGTGCAACTTCATCAGCACGCTCGGAATGTGAGCAACCCGCTACTTAACGTCCATTTCAGGGCGCACAAAAGAGTAAACCTACTCATTGTGGGCATTCAACAACAACATCAACAATCTTTCGGCCCCAAATATCTGGCAGTCTACATTACAGATTCAATATGAAGATGCGACCTTGGACATTCACTTATGGTGTTCCATCAGTGTCAACTTCGATTTTTCTTCCAAAACCTGACAAGTAAAGTTAAAGAAACTCAGTATTACACAGTTTATGACTGTTTTAAAATAAAAACGTCAGACGCAGACAACATTGAGAGGAACTCAAGTGGTCTATTTTAGGACTCGTTTGAATGTTACAAATTTATCTTTTGGCCATGTTTTTATTTTTGTTTTGGATGCTTATTTGCGCGGTTGTTTAATCTATGAGCAGTTTTCTTCAACGGATGAGCTGTTTTCTATGAAGTTTTAAAGGTTTGACCTTGTTGCGAGTTTACGCCTTTGTGAGAGTTTGCTCGAGAGTAAGAGGAAGAGAAGGAGACTGAACAGGTAATACGCAAAGTAGAGAAAGAGCAGGTAAATGATGTAGTTTGATAATGAGGAGGTTGGAATGAAAGAAGGAGGAGGGAATGAGAAAAAACGGCGATTGAAACAGAGAAGGAAGGAAGGAGGTAACAGAAGCACAAGAACAATTGAAGTAGATGGTTGTAAGTGAAGACAAAGTTATTCATTAAAGTGTTACAAAATCTGAAAGAAATCGGAAAGGAAGAAAAGAAGTGTACGAGAAGGAGATGAGGCAAATAATTGGTTAAAACAAATGTTGAATAGTAGGAAATTATGGTTGGGTTGAATGCCCACAATGAGAAGGTTTACTCTTTTGTGCGCCCTGAAACCTACCTAGGGGGGGGGGAGGATTGCAGTAGCTTTCCTCACATCTCGATCGTGCTGATGAAGGTTGCTCGGGGTCTTCCAGGCGATTGTGCTATGGTTGGTTTCATCTGCGTGTCGCTCACTACTACGGGGACCACGTCGATTCTTCACCTCGTTAGCCAGGCTGCCATGAAAACAGCCCGTTTCCAAGGAGGGATGCGAGGAAGCAAGGTAAGGGTCTTGGCCACTATATGTTGCCTGTCTAACATGCCTGGTCAGTATGTTGTACCTGACTCTGACTAACATGCCTGGTCAGTATGTTGGGCCTGACCCTGTCTTACATGTCTGACCAGTATGTTGTGCCAGACCCTGACTAACATGTCTGACCAGTATGTTGTGCCTGACCCTGACTAACATGGCTGACCAGTATGTTGGGCCTGACCCTGACTAACATGTCTGACCAGTATGTTGTGCCTGACCCTGACTAACATGTCTGACCAGTATGTTGTGCCTGACCCTGACTAACATGTCTGACCAGTATGTTGTGCCTGACCCTGACTAACATGTCTGACCAGTATGTTGTGCCTGGCCCTGACTAACATGGCTGACCAGTATGTTGTGCCTGACCCTGACTAACATGGCTGACCAGTATGTTGTGCCTGACCCTGACTAACATGGCTGACCAGTATGTTGGGCCTGACCCTGACTAACATGTCTGACCAGTATGTTGTGCCTGGCCCTGACTAACATGGCCGACCAGTATGTTGGGCCTGACCCTGACTAACATGTCTGACCAGTATGTTGTGCCTGACCCTGACTAACATGTCTGACCAGTATGTTGTGCCTGACCCTGACTAACATGTCTGACCAGTATGTTGTGCCTGGCCCTGACTAACATGGCTGACCAGTATGTTGTGCCTGACCCTGACTAACATGGCTGACCAGTATGTTGGGCCTGACCCTGACTAACATGTCTGACCAGTATGTTGTGCCTGACCAGACATTAGTCTTCCTCTCCAAGAAAGTATGGTTAGAAAAGTGAAAGCGTCACGTGATAACGAAAGAGAAGAAAATTGTAGAAATGGAGAAGGAAATTGAAACTCGTGAAAAGAAGAGACGAAACGAAGAAAGAATGGAAAGGGGGAGGGGGTGGGAAGTTAAAGATGGAGGGGCAGGGAGCTGAGAAGAAAGTAAGAATAAGTGGGCGGATAGAAAGTAAGAAGGACGGATAGACGGAGGAAGAGGAGGGATGAAAAGTAAGAAGAAGAAGAAGGATAGAAAGTAAGAAGAAGAAGAAGGATAGAACGTTAGAAGAAGAGGTAGGATAGAAAGTAAGAAGGACGGATAGAAAGTAAGAAGAAGAGAACGGATAGAAAGTAAGAAGAAGAGGACGGATAGAAAGTTAGAAGAAGAGAAAGGATACAAAGTAAGACGGACGGATAGACAGTAAGAAGAAGAGGACAGATTAAGTAAGAAGAAGACGAATGATTGAAAGTAAGAAGGACGGATAGACAGAAACAAGAAGAGGACGGATAGAAAGTAGGAAGAAGAGAACAGAGAAAGTAAGAAGACGATGAAAGATAGAAATTAAGAAGAAGGATAGAAAGTTGTAAGAAGAGGACAGATAGACAGTAAGAACAACAAGACGGATATGAAATAAGAAAATAAGGACGGATAGAAAGAAAGAAAAGGAAGGATAGAAAGTAAGAAGAAGAGGTGCGAAATAAAAATAAAATAAAAAAGAAGCAGCTGACAGAGGAGGCAAACATCGAAGTGGATTAACAATTGAAATAAAGAAGACAATTCGTGGATACAAACGAAGAAGGTAATTTATAGGAGGAAGGTCTGCATTATCGAAAACAGTGGGGTTTTGGCTTCACATTCCGCAAGGATTTGGGCGGTAGAAATCTAATTTGTGAAACGTCTCTCCTAGTAGCTATTAGAAGTAAATGTTTATGGGAGATTAGATAAATGTTGAAAGAAAATTACGATATTGTGTATATCCATGGGACATGCACGCCAATCTAATGAATACGAATGGCAATCTTCAGATGGAACTGTGAAGAGAAATATGGCCAGAAGTAAGGGGCAACGACTGATGACAGCCCATGCAGGTAGCAGACAAAATGGATTCTTGATAAATGATTAAATCTAGCTGCAACCAAGATTATCATTCATAGATGAATCGTCCCATATCCAGAGAGTAGATTGATGATGATGATTATTATTATGAGGATGGTGATGATGATGATATAACCCCTTTAGCTGTGAGCTGGCAGCTCTTGACAGCCCATTGACTCCCGGACATAATCACAAGTCCTCTTCAATTGTTGTAGTGATGTATATAGTGGATTGTGTATGGTGGGGTGGTGGGAGCAGCGGATTTCGCCGATCGTCTAGCCCTGGGCACAAAGTCGGGAGGTGTAGTTTGGTTCACGTAGTGAGTCTTCTTCTTCTTCTTCATCGTACGCAGTCAGACAGTAACCATTATTTTTTCGAAAAAAACGGCGTTCGACACTGCCATATAGCTTGTCGTGTGTTGCCACTGGTGATGGCCACATCTGCTCTCTCTGATCCTCGTATGTCGGGCAGTTCTGCAGCAGATGCTCAGCAGTCATTTTCCCGGTACCATACGGGCATTCGTCGGTACACCCTATCTTCAATTTGTTGAATAGGTGGTACCTCAGTCTATTGTGGCCAGTGCGAAGTCTGAAGACAACGACCTGCTCTCTTCTGTTCAACTGGTAATAGGCATCTTTTTTGGTGTAGCCGGTATGTTCAGTTTCCCATTTGCTCATGTATCTGGCTTTAATAAGCCGTTTTGACTCTTCGTACGTCATACTAGTATCTGTTTGTGGTAGTCTTGCACCTTCTTTTGCCAGTCTGTCTGCCTCCTCGTTGCCTTGGATGTTGCAGTGTGATGGGACCCACTGTACCACTATCATTTTTGGTGCGGACTGCTGGCATAGTTGACAGAGCACTGCTCTTAAGTCATTAAGCTCAGTATTTTTCTGGCTTTTTAGCGCTGTGACTTCGGCCAGAGCATCTGTAAGCAGGACTGTATGTCTTTCATTTTCTTTATGTGTCACCATTTCTTTCACTGCCGCCATCAGTGCCTCTGCCTCCGCTCTGAAATTGCTTGTGTACTTACCAGTAGCGAGTGACAGTTTTATTTTTCTGCCATTTGGTAGGTTCAGGAATGCTCCTGCCCCTCCGATCTGTGTAGTGTTTGTTACGGAACCGTCGGTGTATGCATGGGTCCAGTTCATGCTTGGGTAGTTTTTCGATATAAAGCTTAGGGTAGTATCTCTCCTTTCTTTTTCAGTCTGTCAGTTTTTTGTTTCCAATACCTGGTATATTTTCTACCACCTCTGGAAATATATCCTGCCTCCAGGTATGTTTTCGTACAGTAGTGATGGGCTTTGGTGTTGTTAGTGCGTTTCTCCGCTTTAGTTTCCCATTTCCCAAATTGTTTAGTCTCTGGTGCATTGGATGGTCAGTCAGTCTTCGGAGTTTCTCTGACTGCAGCTGGGCTCTGCAGTCTCTTCTATCAGTCATGGATTGCAGTTTTGTAATCTTTTCAAGTTCTACAATTGGCGTTGACTTCATGCCTCCTGTTATAACTCTCATGGCTTGGTTTTGAAGTTTACTAACTTTATCGAAGTTCGCCTTTGCTGCTGTTGTCCATGCAGCGATGCCATACTCGAGAACTGGTCTCACTCTTCCAGTGTACAGTTTCTTTGGTATACTTTCGTCTGCTCCCCAGCTTGTGCCAGCAAGTTTCCTCATGATTGCCATTCTTTCTCTGGCTCTCATGCGCCGATCAAATGTGACTCCCAGATAGTTTGGGTTGTCGTTTGGCTGCAGGAATTTGATTGCAAGCGAGAATATTGTACATGTGGTTTTCTCCTCGTTTATTTTGACCAGCCATGAGTTCGCCCACTCTTCCAGCGATGTTAGTGCCTGCTGCCTCCGATTTCTTGCTATGGTGAGATTCTTTTCAGAGGTCCACATAGCCAGATCGTCTCCAAACATTGAGCTATGGACTCTTCTTGGTATATTCTCTGTAATGTCGTTTATATACACCAGGAAGAGTGTGGGTGACAGTACTCCCCCTTGGGGTACTCCCTGCTCGAGTGTCACCTGTTTGTTCATCTGCCCTTGTACTTGGACTCTGGCCGTTCTTTTTATGAGGTAGTGGTTGATCCACTTGTACATTCGGTTTTGTTTCCTGTGGGCGTACTTCCATATCAATGTCTAGCCTGATCGGCATGTGGTCGCTATCTGCCAGTTGCTTTAGCACCTGGCGGTCAATTTTATGGTGTATGTCCTGTGTGGAAAAGGCCAAATCTAGAGTCGAGGTGGTATGTCATGTTCTAGAATAGAAACTAGGGCTATCGTCCGGCCTATTGATTAGGGAGAGATTTGTGTCTATCTCCCAATCTTCCACTTCGTCACCTCTGCTGTCTGTGTCCGAGTATCCCCATCTCTCCGAGTGGCTGTTGAAGTCTCCAACTACTATGCAGTTGGAGTCTTTGACTTCCATACTCGAGAGCGATAGGTCTTTATTTGGTGGTCCGTACATATTGAAAATGCGGAGCTTCGTCTCTTGAGCCATTATGTCAACACCTATAATTTCTGCTTGTCCGGTGTGATTGACAGATACTGCGCTACTCGGTATGCAGTTTCGGGTCAGTATCAGGACCCCTCCTTTGTGACCTTCTCTATCGAGACGGAAGGTCTGGTATCCTCTGATTGAGAATTTATGGTTTTTGTTGAGGTGCGTTTCCTGGATACATGCCACGTCAATCTTACCTTCATGCAGGTGATGTGTTAGGGAAAGCTTTTTGTTAACGACACCCTCCGCATTCCACTGTAGTATTTTGAGGGTCTTGAGTTTTTGGTCAATAGGAATTGCACCATAGCCATGTGCCTTGACTCCACGACACATGGAAGGGTGACCACCAGTAGTCAAGGGTGGGCCCTTCGAGGCGTTAGGCTCGGCACTCTCGCTGCCAGGCGGGACTCCGCAGGATGAGCGCCATACGTTTTTCTGATCGGTTGTACTTTCATCATACTGCGATTTACGTTGCACTGTTTCGTTAGGCTTGTGGCCCCGTGCATCCGATTTCAACAGGCGTTTCTGTAGGGATGCCCTCCTTTGCCTTTGTCTGTCCCCAGCCTATCTGCAAGGCAGCAGTTGTTTGTGATCAGAGTTGTCTCTCTTATGGAAGTTTTTTTACCAGACTAACGAGTCTTCACTGCTCGTGTCTATAAGGTGCGGTGATTATATATGAGATGATATATGATATGGACTGGTTTACCCGGAAGAGAGGCAGTCCAGTGTGTCTGTATCCCAGGATCGTCACGTCCTGCCAGAAACGTAGCCTTTGCATGTGAGTGGGGTTTCTCTTTGCTCCCTTTATTTTCGTGGCTTTTATGCAGGGATTGTACGCCTAGCATTCCCCGCCACCTGGGATGTTGACACAGTGGGGCAGGTGTGCAATGTCCGCTAGTCTGCATCTCTTCTGCGTCCATTGGTATGGCTGATAGCGTACAGAGGTAGAGATCGAAGCAGAAATGCATTTAACCAGGGGACAAACCTGGTAATGTCACGGATATGTTGTTCGCCTGGTTTGCGGACATATCTCGTGGTCAAGGAATGAGTCTCGACAGTTCACAGTGAGGTGGCTGCTCTACTGTTTTCGAAACCCCGACCAAGATCTAAGTCTTATGTTGGTGATTTCGCAGCCCCTCGCCGTATATGGTGAATATCGAGCAGCTATCCGCCCGCTTTGATGGGCGGTTGGAAGAGACCTCTTTCTGTGGCTCGACCTGGTAGGGTTGAGGCGCGATCCCCAGGTCCCGACCTTATCGAAGCCTCCCATTGCAGTGGTACTGAGATTTTTGCGGGATTCCGGCTTACAGGCGTCCGGCCTTAATTCCTCACATGATAGCCTCTCGCCATTGGCTTATCAGCCTGGTACGTGAACCAAATGTCTGCGGCTCCTCTCAAGTTGAGCAGGATTTCCGTAGCAACGCCCTGTCATTTGTAGGGTAAAACTGAACTGTCTTCCGATGGTCTATTTCCAGCACCCGTTCACTATTTGGCCAGGACGAATTAATCGAGGGATTTTGTTTGTCAGTGACCAGGTATCTGGGACCTGCGGTTTCCGTAGCGTTTCTTCATTAGAAGGTTAGAGAGCTGACCTATCTTCCATGGGTCTAATACCAGCACACGTTCACTATTAGACCCAACGAAAGTGCTCTCGATTTGTCAGTCGTTCTACAGTATTTGCATGTTGAGTCAAATTGAGCCGCAGGCTCCAATCCTGGTGGTGCCGTTCCGCCAATTCCTTTAAGGAACACTAGATGCGGGACAGTCAAGCAACCGAGAGGATAGCTACTGATTTTCTAGGGTCTAATTCCAGCACCTGTTCCATATTAGACCCAACGAAAGTGCTCTCGGCATGTCAATCATTTCAGTGCTTGGCCGTGTTGAGTCAAATTAAGCCGCAGGCTCCACTCCTGGTGGTGCACTTCCGTCAATTCCTTTAAGTTTCAGCTTTGCAACCATACTTTCCTCGGAGCCCAAACACTTTGGTTTCCCGGAAGCTGCCCGCAGAGTCATCGAAGCAACTCCTGCGGATCGCTAGTCGGCATCGTTTATGGTCAGAACTACGACGGTATCTGATCGTCTTCGCGCCTCTGACTTTCGTTCTTGATTAATGAAAACATTCTTGACAAATGCTTTCGCAGTAGCTCGTCTTGCGGCGATCCAAGAATTTCACCTCTAACGCCGCAATACGAATGCCCCCGTTTGTCCCTGTTAATCATTACCTCCAGTTCCGAAAACCAACAAAATAGAACCGAGGTCCTATTCCATTATTCCATGCACCAATATTCAGGCAGCCGAGGCCTGCTTTGAACACTCTAATTTTTTCAAAGTAAACGCGCCGGCCACCCAGGACGCTCAGCGAAGAGCACCCGTGGGAGAGAGCCGGCAGACGGTAGGGCAGGAGACAACGGGCAGTGAACCGGCGCGAGCCGGACCGCCCGCCTGCGCCTGAGATCCAACTACGAGCTTTTTAACTGCAACAACTTTAATATACGCTATTGGAGCTGGAATTACCGCGGCTGCTGGCACCAGACTTGCCCTCCAATAGATCCTCGTTAAAGGGTTTAAAGTGTACTCATTCCAATTACGGGGCCTCGAAAGAGTCCCGTATTGTTATTTTTCGTCACTACCTCCCCGTGCCGGGAGTGGGTAAGTTGCGCGCCTGCTGCCTTCCTTGGATGTGGTAGCCGTTTCTCATGCTCCCTCTCCGGAATCGAACCCTGATTCCCCGTTACCCGTTACAAACATGGTAGGCATGTCACGTACCATCGACATTTGATAGGGCAGACATTTGAAAGATGCGTCGCCGGCACATGAGGCCATGCGATCAGCACAACGTTATCCAGAGTCACCAGTGGGGACGCCGCAACCCCGCGAGGGGAAACGACGATTGGTTTTGAACTAATAAAAGCGCTCTTTCCGCGAGGGTCGGAGCTTGGTAAGCATGTATTAGCTCTAGAATTGCCACAGTTATCCAAGTAGGATCGTGTCATCTAAGGAACCTCGACTGATTTAATGAGCCATTCGCGGTTTCACCGTGAGACAGTGTGAACTTAGACATGCATGGCTTAATCTTTGAGACAAGCATATGACTACTGGCAGGATCAACCAGATATCTGTCGGAGACGTACGTACAGCACACACTGGTCGGCGGAGGAAGGGTGTGTAAAAAGCCTCGCTGGGACGACGGCCGCAGGGACCGACTGACGGGACGGACGGTTTGTTTCACCCGTCCCTCACTCCGTCGACCTAGGACCGCCTGACAGGGGCCTCCCACACGCACCAGACGACCGACCGACCGGGCTCGCTCGAGGAGGGATGGCAGCGCTCTGTGCAGAACGGATCCCAACGACCTCGGCGACGAATTTCACTGGGAGTTCTCGGTCTGACAATGATGAGTTACTTTTATCTAGTTAAATCATAGCAATTGTATTTTTTCTTAAGTGTGGATGTTGATCAGAGCATTTGCTCCTGAAGTTGGCTTAAATTATGGTCTTGACCTCATTAGGGGGCTAGTGGTTGGGCGTGGGCTAAAGTTGCAGGGCTCACTGCCCGAAAGTGCTGGATTTGATCCCCATCACAGCACCAGCCGTTACCCCGGGGAAGCAAACCCTTAGAAAATGCAGGAGGAAGCAGGCCTTTACATAAAATGCACGCTGAAGTGGGATGCACTGGGCCGACAAGCGCAACAATAAAAACAAAAGTGCAACGCACACCGCCTTTGGGGAACAGAGAAATGAGGCAATGCCAACAAAAAGTTAAAAGACATTATACGTCATGCTTAGGTCGGTGTGTGGGGACGCGCTACGCTAGTTTGTCTGCAGCTTTAATACCTACGATATTGCTGTGGGTGTGGGATCCATTGAATGGCCAGCCTTGTGTGTTCTTCTGAGAGCTGTGTCATGGAGTACATACAATGCACTAGATCTTCATCTTTGTGTTGATTTAGGTCTGAAAATACTGCCAGAAATGCTATGTTTTCTTCGTGAATATCTTCACATTGGATTACAATCTCCACAGCGGCCTCCAGTGTCTCTGTTTCTGCACGTAAGTCACTGGAGTATGTGTTCCTTGTTAGTACTAGAGCGTGTTCTTCTTTGCAGCAAGAGTCAAACTCGAAAGACACCCTCAGCAAAAATAAGAAAATAGAACAAGATGGGACACTCTTAGCCATACAGTTCCTCATTTATATTTAAATTATATAATCACAAAAATCCCTAAAAGAGTACACAGTGCACTATAAGCAGATGACGCTGCACTACGAATAACTGAAGAGTCTACACCTATGGCTATAAACTTAATGCAAGAGGCCCTAAATAGAATAAAAACACGAACAAAGAAATAGTAAAAAGCCATCAAGACAAACAAAACTCCTTAAACTTTCTTCTCTCAATCTCTCAAAGCCCAAGAAATAATTGGCCAGACTTGTCCCCTTGATTCTAACTTATCTGTTGTTGTTAGCGAAGGCCCATAATGAGTAGGTTACTCTTTTCTGCATATTGAAAAAGACGGTAAGGGGCAGGTTGCAGTGGTTTTCCTCACATCCCGGGTGTGCTGATGAAGATGGACCGGGGTCCGCCAGGCGGTTGTGTTACGCTTGGCTTCATCTGCGTGTCGCTAACTACTACGGGGATCACGTCGATCCCTCACCTTGTTAGCCAGGCTGCCATAAAAACACCCCGTATCCGGGAAGGGCTACGAGGAAGCCATGATGAGGGTCTTATCCATTATGTTTTGCCTGAACCTGACTAACATGTCTGATCAGTATATTTTACCTGACCCTGACTAACATGTCTGATCAGCATATTTTACCTGACCCTGACTAACATGTCTGATCAGTATATTTTACCTGACCCTGACTAACATGTCTGATCAGCATATTTTACCTGACCCTGACTAACATGTCTGATCAGTATATTTTACCTGACCCTGACTAACATGTCTGATCAGCATATTTTACCTGACCCTGACTAACATGTCTGATCAGTATATTTTATCTGACCCTGACTAACATGTCTGATCAGTATATTTTACCTGACCCTGACTAACATGTCTGATCAGTATATTTTACCTGACCCTGACTAACATGTCTGATCAGTATATTTTACCTGAACCTGACTAACATGTCTGATCAGTATATTTTACCTGAACCTGACTAACATGTCTGATCAGTATATTTTACCTGAACCTGACAAACATGTCTGATCAGTATATTTTACCTGAACCTGACTAACATGTCTGATCAGTATATTTTACCTGAACCTGACTAACATGTCTGATCAGTATATTTTGTCTGAACCTGACTAACATGTCTGATCAGTATATTTTGTCTGACCAGTCGTTAGTCTTCCTTCCCTCAACATATCTAAGAAAAACAAGATAGTCCACAGTGACATCGGAAAATTAGATTAAAAAAGCATCCAACAAAGCTAAGAACAGAATGAACATTATGTGCGAGATAATCGGGCTCAACATGTGGTGCTTGCACGAGCAAGCTAAAAAAACTGTTCACAGGTTATTGGAGATCAGCACTAGAATGTGAGATAGCACCATGGTTCACATCGACAACAAAATTATTTCCAGAGGATTAATGCAACCCAAAACTAATGTATACGCATCATCACTGGAGATATGAGAACAACACACATTAATGCAACGTAGAACATTGCAAGAAGCGGAAGTATGAAACTTCATACTTTGCATACTCCATACGATGCACAGAAAGCAAAGAACACCACAGCAGGGGAAGAAGTTCAAACGGATGTCATATCTCCAAGTACATGCCAGAATAATTCGAATGGGGAAAGGGAGATGAAAGGGAAACATTTCACATCAAAAACAAAAGATCGTGCAAGACAAGACCCAATTATAGGCCAGGTAGTTGTTAGAGATCTAAAACAAACATCGCAAATTGCACAATGGAAATAAAAACAAATCCACTCAGATGTAGAAACCATAGAGGGTGTAGAGAAGAAGGGAACTCAGAAAGATTTCGAAAATAAATTTATCACGGTAGAATATCTTAGAAAGGGGAGAATTGCCGCTAGAAACGTGGATGCACATGTATACATATGTATATCAGCTAACAAAGACAAATGTTCAGCCGGTTCAGCTGAGACATGGCATGTGACTAACGGAATCACGTTCAGACTGCAAAACGTCGCTAGTCAGTGTTACCGTCGCTTACTGCATGTTAGACGACCAAAGGTTGTTGTTGTTTTCAAATGTCCACAATGAGTAGGTTTACTCTGTTGTGGGCCCTAAAAAGGACGTTACGTGGCAGGTTGCTGTAGCTTTTCTCACATCCCGATCGTGAGGATGAAGGTGGACTGGATTCCTACAGACGGTTGTGCGATGCTTGGCTCCATCTGCCTTGTTACTCACCACTACGGGTATCACGTCGATCCCTCACGTCCTTAGCCAGGCTGACATGAAAACATTCCGTTTCTAGGGAGGGCTACGATGAAGTCGAGTTGAGGGTCTTGACCAGTATATTTTGCCTGACCCTGACTAACATGTCTGACCAGTATGTTGTGTCTGACCCTGACTAACATGTCTGACCAGTATGTTTTGCCTGACCCTGACTAACATGTCTGACTAATATGTTTTGCCTGACCAGACGCTAGTCATCTTCCCCAATGACCAGAGATAATGGCAAAGAACACTGTAGCAGCAACTGCAGAGCGACATTGGGAAGAGAAAGTGCGGATAGATAAAGATACTGTCTCGAAGAAAAGCTGGATAACATAACCAGACATGCACTTGATTGGAACCCACAGGGAAAGAGACGAATGGAAATAAATCCACGGTCGCGTACAGCATATGAGGAAGACAGCTCATTCGACGTCTCGTGGGCAGATGGTACAGCATAGGAATAGAGAAGGAGCATTTGTTGGGGCCCTATGTTCCAAGAGGATCCAGACTGGAACATAATGATAATGGAAGGGACGGTAGTTTTGGCGGTGGTAATGTTGGTGGTGATGTGGGTGATGATAATGCTGATGACGATAATGATGACGAGGACGATGGCGAACGATGATGATCATGCAGATGCTGATGAAAATGATGATGTTGATGCAGCCCGTTTCCAGGAACTGCTACGATAAAGCCAAGGTGTGGGTCTTGGCCAGTATTTTGCCTGACCCTGACTAACATGTCCAATCAGTATATTTTGAATGATCCTGACTAACATGTCCGATCAGTATATTGCGCCTGACCCTGACTAACATGCCCGATCAGTATATTTTGCCTTACCCTGACTAACATGTCTGATCAGTATATTTTGCCTGACCCTGACTAACATGTCCGATCAGTATATTTTGCCTGGCCCTGAATAAAATGTCTGATCAGTATATTTTGCCTGCCCCTGACTAACATGTCCTATCAGTATATTTAGTATATTTTGCCTGACCATACGTTAGTCTTTCTTCCCTTTATGATGTATTGCCATCATCCATGCATGTACTAATCCCGTTTTCTTTGATTCGTTAATTAATTATTGCTATTCTTCGCTGTATCTGATGAAGGCATATTTTTATCGTAACGTAGATATCGTGCATTTTTTCGTCTCGACGCGGCATCTCACCATTTCCTACTGATGCTTTTGTGTTTCTTTATTTTGTACATTCTGGTAAATTACCACTGAACGTTACCAACACAGAACATACATAAGACACGAGGCAGAACGCGTTTCAGATGGATTGATAACATAACATAAATACCACAGCAACACAGGTTTCAACAGCCGACGCAAGACACAATTTACTCAAGACCGGCGTTGCTCAACCACACAAACGGACGGACTAGGAAGTCTGTAGATACTTACACATAACATGTTCCACGTGGAAACAGGCATTACTTTCTTTTTTAGAAGTGGGCATCCACTATTAGTTTCAACGTGAGACAGTTTTCAGAAGCCAGTTCCTCCATAAACGAGATGGAGGCTAAATACAGCACAGGTGCACACAGGTAAAACGTGGGAGTTTGCTCTACCTGAGAACACGGAACAAATCTGGCACAGGGAGAAATTAGGACAGAGTCAAGACAGTCAAATCGGGTGGGAAAACTCGCTGGAATAGGTGCAGACTTAACTTAACGCCTTTATACTGGTTTAGAAGACCCCGCAGAGTCTGTATACAACCAGTTACATTTACATCACCTTTCTCTAAAAGCTATGCGCATCCAGTTTATTCTTAAATGCATTAACTGTCCCTGCCTCCACTACCTCCCCTGGCAATGCATTCCACTCTCTGACTAAAAAAATTTTTCCTAATATCTAACCTGGACCTCTCTTTAGTCAGCTTGTAGCTATGCCCTCGTGTTATTGTAGGTGGCTGTATTTTAAAAAAAACTTGTTATAGTCTAATTTATCGATTCCTCTGATCATCTTATAAACCTGTATTAAGTCACCACGAATTCTTCTCTCTTCGAGTCACTGTAGGCCGGTTTTTCTGAGTCGTTCCTCATAACTGTAATTCTGGAATCCCACTATCATCTTTGTCGCTCTTTTTTGTATTCTTTCTAGCATGTTTATGTCCCCTCTATGATAAGGACTCCACACCTGTACACAGTACTCCAATCTAGGTCTAAATAAAGCTTTATACAGTTTGACGATCACTTCCTTGCTCCTTTGTTTAATATTTCTTTTTATCATACCTAACATTGCATTTGTCTTTTTCACTGCTTCCTTACCTGTATGATCTATTTTAACCCCTAGGTCCTTTTCCTTATCTATCTTTCTAATATTGTTTTCTCCCATTCTGTAATTATGTTCAATATTGGATCTACCCATGTGGGTGGCTGTACATTTATCTACATTAAACTCCATTTGCCAGCTTACAGACCATTCTCGAATTTTATCTAAATCCGACATCAATATATCCACCCGCTTTAGATGAGACACTACTGCATAGTTTTGTGTCATCAGCAAATTTTGCAATCATGGAACCCATATCAATGTCCAAATACTTTATATATATCAAGAATAAAATTGGTCCCAAAACCGAGCCCTGTGGCACACCACTTTTCACTTCACACAACTCAGAGTATTCCTTATTTATGCCCACCCTCTGTCTTCTTCCCGTTAACCAATTTTCAATCCATTTGGCAACATCCCCACATATTCCATGTGATTTTAACTTTCGAAATAATCTTTGATGAGGTACTCTATCAAAGGCCTTTGCAAAGTCTAGATAAATAACATCCACTGGCTCCCCTTTATCTATAATTTTAGTAACCTTCTCCATGAATTCTAATAGATTTGTTAAGCATGATCTCCCTCTAGTAAACCCATGCTGACTATTTCTAATTAGATTAAATTTGTCTAAATGCATTACAATGTTTTCTTTGATTATTGACTCTAACAATTTACAGACTATGCTCGTTAAACTCACCGGTCTGTAATTTGCTAGATCTGATTTTTTGCCTTTTTGAATAAGGGGATCCCTCCTGCATCTTTCCAATCCCGTGGAACAATCCTTTTTGTAAGTGATTGAGAACATAATATAGCCAATGGTTTTGCTAGTTGGTCTCTAATTTCATTCAGCAATTTTGGATGAATACCATCTTGACCTGGACATTTATTCACTTTCAACCCCTCCAATTGTTTAAAAGCCATTTCCTCTGTAATACAGATTGATCTTAATCCCGCTGTATCCATGTCTCTTTGAAAAATATATATAGGCTCTGGCATCTTGGAGCAGTCCTCTTTTGTGTAGACTGTGCCAAAGTACTAATTGAGTAGATTAGCTGCCTCCCTGTTCTCACTTATTATTTTCCCTGTACTGTCTATGAGAGGGCCTACTTTGTCTTTCGTTCTTTGTTTATTCCTAACATAAAAGAAGACGCTTTTACTGTCAGTCTTGATCCTCTGAGCAATTTTTTTTTCAAAGTCTATTTTTGTTGTTTTATTCGCTTTCTGAGAAACGTTCTGCTTGTCCAAATACTTTACATATGTTTCTTTTGATTTACCTGCCTCTATATATGTTTTCCATGCTTTATTTTTTGCTCTTCTACATTTCACTACAAATCTAGTTATCCACTTTTTACGCTTGGGGTTTACCTCCCTACATGGAACACATTCCTCTTTTAGCGTTTCTAGAACTGTTTTAAGACTTTCCCACTCCTGTTCAACATCTGTTCCTACGACAATATCTTTCCAGATTATGTGGTTCGCTGCCTCTTTCATCCTCTTAACATCTGCCTTAGAGTAGTCGTATGTTCGCGTGTTTATGTTTACTTCTTTCCCTGCAATAAGATCCCAACGGATGATTTGATGGTCACTTGAGCCAAACAGTTCCCCAATGATAACGTTTTCAATCATATTTTCCTCCGTAGTAAAAACCAGGTCGAGTATGTTTTTGCCTCTGGTGGCTGCTTCTACTTGTTGAATTAAAAAATTGTCAGTTATGCACTTAACAAAAGGTTTTGACTCTACAAGTGCTTCTGCCATATTCCATTTTATTTCTGGAAAGTTGAAATCTCCCATTAATAATAATTTCCCTTCACTTGCCTTTGCTATGCTACTAATCAGCTCCTCATCTTCCTTTTTTTGACTTGATGGACATCTATAGCACACTCCAATCACTGTTTTTTCACCCCCACTTTCTATTTCTCCCCATTCACTTTCATTTTTGTTACCACATGATAAATAAACTTTGATCGTTATATTAACAGAATTTATACAGTATAATAAAACGCCCCCTCCCTTAGTCTTGTCTCCAACTATCCTATCTTTCCTTAACATTGTATATCCCTCTATTTCAAGTTCACTATCTGCAATCTCCTCATATATCTATGATTCTGTTAATCCTATTATATCTGATTTTTCTTTTTCTACATACAGTTTCAAGAATACAACAACATACAGAGAAGAATAATGTTTCGCGTGTGGAGAAATACTGCAGTGACATATATTTATGGACCTACAGTAACCCATATGTGAGGACCTACAGTAACCCATATGTGAGGGCCTACAGTAACCCATAAGTGAGGACCTACAGTAACCCATATGGGAGGAACGGCAGTAACCCATATGGGAGGAACTACAGTAAACTATATGTGAGGAACTGCATTAACCCATTTCGGACGATTTGATGTAACCAATATAGTAGGAACTACAGTAACACAAATGTGAAGGAAATACAGCAACCCATGTGTGAAGAACTGCCGTAATCTATGTGAGCTAACATAGCAGATTACCGAATGTGAGGTTATGAACAGGTAGTCGAAACTGCCGACAGCGATGAAGTTCTAGACACTTGGTTGTACAGTTCTAAGCTACACCATTATACAGATTGTGGTAAGGTAGTAGTAGTAGTAATAGTAGTCGTAGTAGTAGTAGTAATAGTAGGAGAAAAAGAAGTAGTAATGTTACTAATAGCAGTAGTAGTAGTGGCAGTATGATAGTAGTTGTATTAGTAGTACTAGTAGTAGTAGTAGTAGTAGTAGTAGTAGTAGTAGTAGTGGTAGTAGTAGTAGTAGAAGTAGTAGTAGTAGTTGTAGTAGTAGTAGTAGAAGTAGTAGTAGTAGTGATAGTTATTTGCGTTTACCAATGTCCACATTGAGTAGGTTACTCTTTTGTGTGTCCCGAAAAGGACGTTAAGTGGTGGGTTGAAGTAGCTTTCCTGACATCCCGAGCGTGCTGGTGAAAGTGGACCGGGGTCCTTCAGGCGGTTGTGCTATGTTTGCTTCATCTCCGTGTCGATCACTGCTTTAGGGATCACGTCGAACATCACCTTGTTAGCCAGACTGTTGCCCTCGACAATAGCCCGTTTCCAGAACGGCCAACGAGGAGATCAGGTGAGGGTCTTTGCCAGTACGCGTCTCCTGACCCTGGATAACATTATCTGATCTATAACATTATTTGATCAATGTGTTTTGCCTGACCAGACGGTAGCCTAATCGTCCCGGTAGTAGTAGTAGAAGTAGAATCTGGTAGTGGCATTATTATTATTAGTAGTAGTAGTAGTAGTAATATAAGTGGTAATAGTAGTAGTAGTAGTGAAAGTGGTAATAGTAACAGTAGTAGTAGAATTTACAATAGCAGTAGTAGTAGCGACAGTGGACATATTAGAATTAGTAGTAACAGTGGTAACGGTAGCAATTGTTGTAAAAGTGGTGGCAGTAATAGGAGTACAGTAGTTCTACAAGTTGTAATAGTAGCAGTAGTAGTGACAGAAGAAGTGGTAATAGTAGAAGCAGTATCGGTAGTAGTGGTAGCAGAAGTGGTAGTAGTAGTATTAGTAGTAGTATTAGTAGTAGTAGCAGTAGTAGTTTACGTGAATATAGCAGTAGTAGTTTACGTGATAATAGCAGTAGTAGTTAACGTGATAATAGCAGCGGTAGCAGTAGTCGTAGCAGTAGTAGTAGTAGTAGTAGTAGTAGTAGTAGTAGTAGTAGTTGTAGTAGTAGTAGTAGTAGTAGTAGTAGTAGTAGTAGTAGTTGTAGCATAAGTAGCAGCAGTAGCAGAAGTATCAGTAGTTCTTTACGTGATAATAGCAACAGTAGCAGTCGTTGTAGCAGTAGTAGTAATAGTAGCAGTAGCAGTAGTAGTAGTAGCAGTAGTAATAGAAGTAGTAGTAGTAGTAATAGTATCAGTACCAGTAGTAGTTTACGTGATAATTGCCGCAGTAGAAGTAGTTGTAGCAGTAGTAGTAATAGAAGCAGTATTAGTAGCGGTCGTAGAAGTAGCAGTAGTCGTGGAAATGGTAGTAGTAGTGGTAATATTATAACCGGCGTGAATGACAATATGGCAGGATGTGACGAACCTGTAACACCGCCATATTCCACTGCCTCTTTTCGAGAATACTAGAGAAGATGCATCCAAATCCAACGCGCTGACACCATCATGTCTTCAAACAAGAGGCATTACACGAACGCCAACTGACGAAGAGGTGTTCTTTCTTTGGTCCGAGTGGCATGGGGCTGTCAAGAACTAGCATCTCACATCAAGAGGAATTACAGCATCCCCACCATCGTCACTGTTAGTATCACCAGCATCCTCACAACCCTCATCATCACTGGAGTCATCATCATCACCATCCTCAACACGATCTTCAACGCCGCCAGCATCGTCATAACGATTATCATCTTCGTCATTATCAACGTTACCATTACCGCTACCATCCATACCCACTATCATCACCACAACGATCATCGTCACCACTACCATCATAACCACCACCGGCATCTTCACCGTCAACACTACCATCGCAACCATCATCACCACCACTATCACCACCATCGACATCATCACATTTAGCACCATCATCATCATCATCAACACCACAATCATCCTCATCGAATTAACATCACCACTATCACCACCATCATCACCACTATCACCAACATCGACATCATCACCACTATCACCACCATCATCACCATTATCACCACCATCGACATCATCACCACCATCATCATCACCGCCATCATCACCACTATCACCACCATCATGGCCTCTTGTTTGAAGACATGATGGTGTCAGCGCGTTGGATTTGGATGCATCTTCTGTAGTATTCTCGAAAAGAGGCAGTGGAATATGGCGGTGTTACAGGTTCGTCACGTCCTGCCATATTGTCATTCACGCCGGTTATAATATTACCACTATTACTACCATTTCCACGACTACTGCTACTTCTACGACCGCTACTAATACTGCTTCTGTTACTACTACTGCTACAACTACTTCCTTCTACTGCGGCTATTATCACGTAAACTACTACTGGTACTGCTGCTACTGATATTATTACTACTACTACTACTACTACTACTATTACTACTGCTACTACTACTACTGCTACTGCTACTATTACTACTACTGCAACTACTACTAATACTACTACTGTTACTACTACTACTACTGCTACAACTACTGTTGCTATTATCACGTAAACAACTACTGATACTGCTGCAACTAATGCTACTAGTACTACTACTACTGCTACTACTACTACTCCTGCTACTACTACTACTACTAATAATAATACTGCTACGACTACTGCTACCGCTGCTATTAGCACGTAAACTACTTCTGCTATTATCACGTAAACTACTACTACTACTACTACTACTAATACTACTACTACCACTTCTACTACCACTACTACCGATACTGCTTCTACTATTACCACTTCTTATGTCACTACTACTGCTACTATTACAACTTGTAGAACTACTGTATTCCTACTATTGCCACCATCATCATCACCGCCCTCATCACCACTATCACCACCATCATCACCCCTATCACCACTATCACCACCATCATCATCACCGCCATCATCACCACTATCACCACCATCATCACCCCTATCACCATCATCATGACTATCACCGCCATCATCACCACTATCACCACTATCACCATCATCATCACCCCTATCACCATCATCACCACTATCACCACCATCATCACCCTTATCACCATCATCATCACTATCACCACCATCATCACCCCTATCACCATCATCACCACTATCACCGTCATCATCACCACTATCACCACCATCATCATCACCGCAATCATCAACACTATCAAAACCATCATCACCACTATCACCACCATCGACATCATCACCACTATCAGCACTACTATCACCACTATCATTATCACCGCCATCATCACCACTATCCCCACCATCGACATCAGCACCACCATGTCCACGGTTACCATCATCGCCACCGCCGTCGTCATCGCCACGACCATCATTATCACCACCATCATCACTACCACCATCACCATTTTTACCATCATCGCCCTCACCATTATCATCATACATACCATTACCACCATCGTCACCACCATAATTATCACAATCATAACCATCAACCTCACCATAACTAACACCAACATCATCCCCCCAGTTGTACCCACTTCGATATTCAGTAGATTCAACCGCAGCATATCGTAAAAGGCGCCTAAATGGGGATGTGCATGACTCTAGCAGCCATATATAAAACCATTGCTCTGAAAACGTCTTTGCACATTTGTGGATACGCCCTTCCTCCAATTAGTCCAGCTGTACAGAAGGCGCTCTGCTTCACTTAGATCGAAATGAGGAATCATCATATGCAATTCTTGGAAATAAGACTTCACATGGGGTCAAAATGACATAACCAAGTGAACAGAGACAGAACACACAGAGACATTGTTTCTCTTGCCTGCGGGTATGTCCAAGTCCACTTTTGAAATAAGCCACCAAAATAATGCAAAACAAAAATGTCAAGCCTACGCAAGCAAGGGGAGATAGAAACATGAGAGCTACATATCCCGGAGGAGCCGGTTAGAATGTCAGCTATTTTGAGTTTGCCTTTGTATTAAATGAAAGGCAATGATTGACATTCGACATAATACTAACAATATGTTAATGTGACTGCTAATGGTAAAGGTTGTGTTGTGGTTATTGTTGACGTTATGATGGTGATGCTAAAGATGATGTTTATGAAGATGGTGATGCTAATGATGATGTTTATGATGATGGTGATGTTAAGGATGATGTTTATTATGATGGTGATGCTAAGGATAATGTGTATGATGATGGTGATGTTAAGGATGATGTTTATTATGATAGTGAAGCCAATGATGAGGTTACTGATGACGGTGATGATAATGATGATGTTTATGATAATGGTAATGCTAAAGGTGATGTTACTGATGATGATGCTAAGGCTGATGTTAATGATGATGCCAATGATGAGGTTACTGATGATGATAATGATGATGTTAATGATGATAAAGATGATGTTATTGATGATGGTGATGCTAAGGATGATGTTAACTATGAGGAAGTTAATGATTCTGGTAATTATAATGATGGTGCTAATGTTAATGAAAATGCTACCGGCGATGTCAATGTTCATGTTAATAATGATGTCAACGTTAATGCTGATGTTATTTGATAATGATGTTAATGCTTATGATGATAATAAGGACGATAAATATGATAATACTGATAATGATATTGATGATGGTGATAATATATTACCGATGCTGGTTTTGTATACTTATAAAACAATACAGGACAGATAACGTAACTTAACTTAACGTCTTTATACTGGTTCAGAAGACCCTGCAGAGTATGTATACAATCAGTTACATTTACATCACCTTGCTCTAAGAGCTATGCCCATCGAATCTATTCTTAAATGCATTAACCGTCTCTGCCTCCACTACCTCCCCTGGCAATGCATTCCAAGCATTCACCACTCTCTGACTATAAAAATATTTCCTAATATATAATCTGGACCTCTCTGTAGTCAACATGTAGCTATGCCCTCTTGTTATTGTGAGTGGCTGTATTTTGAGAAAAAAAACTTGTTATAGTCTAATTTATCCATTCATCTGATCATCTTATAAACCTGTATTAAGTCTCTCCGAATTCTTTTCTCTTCGAGACACTGTAGGCGGGTTTTTCTGAGTCTTTCCTCATAACTGTAATTCTGGAATCCCACTATCAGCTTCGTCGCTCTTTTTTGTATTCGTTCCAGCAATGTTCATATCCCCTCGATGATAAGGAGACACCTGTACACAGTACTCCAATCTAGGTCTAACTAATGCTTTATACAGTTTGACTATCACTTCCTTGCTCCTATGTTTAATATTTCTTTTCATCATACCTAACATTGCATTTGCCTTTTTCACTGCTACCTGCACTTGCTCACTAACCTTACATGTATGATCTATTATAACCCCTAAGTAGCGAAATCCTATTTTCCTAAAGATCTGAGGAACAAGCAGCCACATGGAGTTCTTTGCTTTATTTGTTTTAAAAATAAAACACGCTTGGTAAACAAACGATAGAGCACTGACAGACAGAAAAACAATCAGGACCGTGGTTCGTGCCTTGTACGACCGCTCTTCCAGTCGACCCAGCTGCAAATGGGTACCGGGCGCATGAGTTTGGGAAGGTTAAAAACAGCAAGGAAGGCAACTGGACACCCAACTTCACATAGACTGCGGGTTAGTACATGATTGAGTTATTTTCATCACCGACGGCAACTGTTGCCATGGGACTGACGTATACCTTTATATTTTAATTAAATTGTTTTTTTGTGTGTGTATTTCCTGCAGCTGAGATTCGTTTTTATTACGCGACGGCCAACATTTTACGAGTTCTGGTAATTACTAAAAAATAGTGTTTATTTGTCTGTCTATAGATCGTGATACCTCGGTGGCATATGTCCAATATTCTGTAATATATACACTATTAATCATCTATTATCGCACCCATGGCGCCTAACCGGCTACGGGTCTATCTTGTTCTCATGTTTGAGTCTATCATGGATGCCGCTAGGCCACGGATCTGACTGAAATTCACACTAGTACGCCTGTGTCCACGGAAGTTTGGTGTGGTTTTCAATTTATATGAATTCCTTCGTTCGATTTGTTGGGTTTTCTCTTCGGTTTTCTTGACAATGTCATCGGTTAGTTCAGTTACCCTGTGTCATATTTCCACGGTCCAGTGCACACGGCTGAACTTGGACAGTCGCCATTCATGTCCCCGCCCGGTTAGAAATATGTCCAAGACGCATCACTTGAACACTGAGCAAACAGTGGTGAGATGTGATGTCCCTACGACCTCTCTGGGCTACAGGCAAGGCGAGAAGAGACGGACAATTAGCTTGCCTAAGGAGGAGTGACCAACCATGAAAAGCTGCCCACGTATGTTACCGAAAATACAGCAAAGAAAAGTTATACTGTCACCTGCAAGGCATATTGTAAGAGGTAATGAAATATTGTTCCGTATGGGACCTGCAGAAACTGTAAGCTGCAAAGAAACGAATACGTTTCTACAACTCGTATAAAAGAAGACGCGGTTACGTAATTAAACTTCCGAGACGGTTCTAATTAATATAATAATCGGACGTCCCCTAGAAACGACTTTTCCGTCGGCCAACTCCTCCGCTACTGATAATTTACCGAACCATCATTTACCTTAAAACAGCCTTGATGTTGATTTCAATCAGCATCGAACGACTCTAAACACAAGACCAATACCACCTATAGGTCTGTCCAAACTATCTGAAAACATGCAAAATGGACGACGTGTTGAGAGGGATCGACAAGGCAATTCGCAAGGTCAAACATTGGATAGATGATGTCTGACGTGGAGCCCAGGATACAGAAAGTAAGTCAGTATAAATAGATTCAAAACATGGAGCAGGGGGTCAACCGATGAGGTTTACTTGTCTAACAGCTAGATGTAAACTGGTTCAAACCTGGACAACGTCTTGTATTAATTTAGATAAACTTCCCACACCGTGCCTCGAGTGCCGAATATAGTGGGTTCGAGTCACGGTGAAGAACGGACATTTTTTCACGTGGAGAATAATATAATAATAATAATGTTCGCAGAGGCGTATGAAGCCCGTTGCCTTTGATCGGCCACATCAGTGAAACACAGCTGTGGCGTGGTTTCAGGCGTCATCCAGAGCGGAGAAGGAGGTTCCTCTTTGATGGAGCCAAACTGTTCGGGGACGACCTCTTCTGCGTCTCCGCCAGTCGGGGGAAGACTTAGGACGAGCGACTTGTGTAGTATCTTGTGGGCAGGGGTTTCCTGGTAAAGTCGTACAACACGACCGAATAGAGAAAGTCGGCGACGTCAACCGTTTCTGAGATTGGGTAGAGACCTGTTTCAGCATAGACCTCCACGTTACGGATGTAGTCATGCCATCGTATGTCCAGCAAACGTGGCTGGTTGCGCATGTGAAAGGCTTCCAGTCCTGACATGTCATGATTCAGCACTGTCCACGTTTCAGAGCCGTAACGCAGGACTGGGGCCACACAGTACTGGTAGATGTGGATTTGTGTCCCAAGGGAGATCTTGCCATTACTTCCCACACGTAGGAGGTCGTGCATAGCAGTCGCAGCTAGTCCGATCCGACTTGACTTATCGCGACCCCTGCGTTAATCAAATGATATCATGCTACCGAGATAGATGAATTCGTTGGTGCCCTCCGCAGTGTGACCTTGAGTTTCAATACCCTGGGGTGATATGCCGGTAATGAGATTCTGAACTTTGGTCTTGACCCAGGATATAGACAGGTCTAGGGATGGTGTTTCGCTGTCTAACATTTCCAGAGAACGCTGCAGCGCAGATCTGTCTATGCCGAACAGGATACTGTCGTCCGCGTAAACGAGATCAGTGAGGACTGACCGATCAATAGCTATACCCTCTTGATGAGCGCTGAGGCGGCCAAGAAACCAGTCAACTGCCCGGCAGAATAGAGCAAGTGCAAGAACACATCCCTGTCTGATACCAGACGTCGTGGGAAATCTGTCAGAGAGAGTGTCATCCAATTGAATTATGGCGCCGGTTTAATGTGGATCTTCTGGTAAAAATTCCCCTGATCTCTGTGTAGTAAGGTCAGCCTCCAGTATCGAGCACGTTAAAAATGCCTTAGCAGTTGAAAATATAAATGAATACGCTTAACGGTCCCTGTCCGGACAAATTTCAAGTTAAAAATTTACTCAAGTTATTTGTACCTTTGCGCAGATGGTTTGCTAAGTGCAGCGATAGATGACGCCTAACTCGCTGCGGGTCTACTTAGCTCTAGTGTTTGAGTTTATTAAGATGAACTCACACATCGGTTAAACCACCATCCAAGAAACATGTTGTATTCAGACTTTGTAAATTCTTCTAAACCAGCATAAATACGTTAAGCTTCGTTCTTAGTTCGACCCGTTCTTCGTCAAGGGGTGGTCACCCTTGAGCGGGTCTCAACTCAGGATCCAGTCGTTTCTGTCGCGGGCGCGTTTCGTCCAGTGTGATAATAATCGGTTTGTTGTGGGGTCGTGAATGTTGTATTTTTCTAGTGAATCTCGTCAGCGAGTTGGAGGCCGTCCCTGAGTTCTCTTTTTGTCGCGCGGGTAGCACATGGTGGTTATGGTACTCAATCTTTAATCTTGTCTTCTGGATATATGACCTGCCCAGGGGTGTTTCGAATGCTTTACGTACTGTAAGATATCCTTGATGTGTGACATCCTCCGGATGTTGCTATTGTGTAGTTCGCTCTGCCGCTGTTGTCTGAAAGTTATGCCCACGATGAGTCTTTCAAGAGATGCGTGTGCTGTTCGCAGTTGGTTCTCCGCTGCTTTTGTTAGAGACCAGGTTTCGCTATCATATCAGAGCTCTGGCAGGACTACCGAGTCTGGTGCCCTTTGTGACGTCTGTTGCTGTCATGATGGAGTTGACGGCTGCACATCCCGTCCGCTTCCGTCTGACGATCTCTGGTTTTAAGTTTTCTCCATGTTGAGAAGCCTTCCCAGATAGACATATTCGTCAGCGTCCTCCATAGGCGTTCCACTCAAGAGTACTGGGTTGGGCTCTGCGAAATGGTTGCGCATAGCTCTGCTTTTCCGCTAAGTTATAAAAACCCCGAAGGCGGTCCGCTGCACTAGAAATGTGTCCGCAATCGATCTTTCCTTTCTATTTTTATTATTGTTATTTTTTTAGCAGGGATTCGCACATATATTTATATGAACAACAAAGTGAATATAGATGACCACATTAAGTGTCCCCAGACTGCAACATTTGAAGAACCTCTGACAGAGAGAGAGAGAGAGAGAGTTGATTATTTGAGGCGATGAGTCATTGCCACCCAGAAGAAGAGCTTCTGGTCATGTGTTCAAGTCCTAGACGGGGACAGCTGCTTCAGGCCAGAGGAAACATTGAAAGCTCTTAAAATAAATGAGTATATATCTTAATATAAATATTAAGTAGAGTGGGAGCTGGTTGAAAGAAAGAACGGGTAAGATGACGAAGAGAGAGAGAGGTGAGACTGTCGGGGGTAAGTGGAGATATTGAGAAGATGTTGGAAAATGAGAGCGATAAAGAATAGGAGAAGGATGAAGAAGATGAGAAGGGGATGGCTAGAATAAGAAGATGATGATAAGAAGATGAGAGGAATGAGTAGATGACATACGATTAGTGAGATAAATATGGAAGGGGAGTTGGAGGACAATGAGGTGGTGAAAATTGAGAAATGAATGAAAACATCTAGAAAGGCGAACTGAATGGTGAAGATGATGATCGAGGAGAGAAGAGAGGATTTGAGAAGAATGGCATGAGAAGATACCAGTTAATGAGGAATGTGACAACCATTATACAAGTTGTGAAGAGGTTGGTGGGGATAACGATCAATGTGAGAAAAAACAGGAAAAGCGAGAAAAATGGGAAAGGTAAGAAAAATGGGAAAGGTGAGTAGAATGGGAAAGGTGAAAAGTATTGGAAAGGTGAGAATAATGGGAAAGGTGGAAAGACTGGGAAAGGAGAAAAGAATGGAAAAGGACAAAGGAATGGGTAAGGTGAGAGGAATGGGTAAGGTGAGAGGAATGGGACAGGTGAGAAGAATGGGTAAGGTGAGAGGAATGGGAAAGGTGAGAAGAATGGGAACGGTAAGAAGGGGTTTGTAAGAAGAATGTGAAAGCTGGGAATAGTGGCAAAGGTGAGAAGACTTGGAAAGGTGAAAGTAATTGGACAGGTGAGAAGAAGGGGAGAGGTGAGAAGAATGGGAAAGGTGAGGAGAGGTTAACGAGAACAGGCGTATGAGAAATATCATAATGTGATTGTAAGAAGTGGGTGGTGAGGAGAATTAGGAACACGAGATGAGATTTTTGAGACAAGGGGTGTGAGCAGAATGAAAGAGATGGAGAAGATGAAGGTGAGAGAAATAAGGAACGTGAGAGGATGATGATGACGTGAATCAGAAATGTAAGAACAGGATGTCCAGAACATAGTAAGGAGAATAATAGGAAAGCTACGAAGATGATTGTCAGAAGAGGATGGAGAGAAAAGTATGTGAGGTGGGAGCTAGTAAGATGAAGAGAATAAGGAAGAAAATGTGGCAAGTGAAAAGAAAAACGATTCTGGAAACTGACAGGTGACTCATCTATAAATAACAGAATGAATAAACACATGTGCAGGCTATGTCTGCCTGTTTCATCATTGCGCACATATGGCATGAGCGAACAGACTGTTAAGAGTGTTTGACAAGTCTGCTCGCTGTATCACCGGCTGAGGAAGTCTCACTGGTCAAATGACTCGGTCAAACTTAAAGTTGTCCAGAGGTGAAGAGAGAATGTTATCGACGGACGAGTTCATCACGGTAATTGGTCTGCGCGGTATAATAAATCAATGAGTGAACTGAAGAAGAAGTAGAAGAAGAAGAAGAAGAAGAACAAGAAGAGGAAGAAAAAGAAATAAAAGAAAAAACAAAGGAAGGAGGAGGAGGAAGAAGAAGGAAGAAGACAAGAAAGAAGAAGAATAATAAGAGGTGTAGGAAGATAAGGAAGAAAAAGAGAGATTAGGAGGAGGGGCTATGGAACAACAAGAAAATAGAAGAAGAAGAAGAAGAAGACAAAGAAGAAGAAGAAGAAGAAGACAAAGAAGAAGAAGAAGAAGTAGAGTAATTACGAGAACAAGAGAGGAACAACATGAGGAAGTGGACGAAAAAGAAGAAGCAGAAGAAGAAGAAGAAGAAAAAGAAGAAGAAGAAGAAGCTGTCAAGAAAAAAGAATATATTACGGTACAACTGATTTTCTCAAACAGCTAAACGTAGTAACAATAACCAACCTGTGGAAAGCTAATCAAGAAACCAATACATGATAAAAATAGGGAAAGAAAGCAAAGATGAATAGGACACACCAATATAAACTCAACAATATAATCAGGCATGCAATGGATTGGATGCCACAAAGAAAGAGATGATGTGGTTTAACTACAAACAGAAAAAATAAGGAACTCTGCGTGAAAAGTAATGTAACGTTGCTTTCTCTTTCGATTTCTTGGTGTTATTGGAGAATTATCTTTATAATATTTTTCTCCGTATCGTGATTGTAAGCCAGGTGGCTATTTCACACGTAGCAAGGGAAAGGACGCTGGGAAAACAAGCATGATTTTGAGCGTACTGTTCCTTAACAGGTAAGACAATATTTTGTGTCGTCCCTAACAAACTGTTCTCAGTGTAGTAAAGATCCTATTCTCGTTGCTGTCACACACAGAATAAAGATGGAAACATTCATAGCTCAAGAAGATGGCCCAAAATTGAAGCCGTGAGAAGGTGATGGCGGCACGAGTTCTACTAATAAGTAACTTAATTGAAAAAGATGAATATCCGTTTACATAATCACTGATATATTTCATTGTTAGGGCAAGATCTTGTTGGGGCTCAATGTGGTAACAGTTGAACGTGTTAGGAATGTCTTGTGAGGGTACTGATTAGGGTTGGGCATGGGGATGGCTACAGTATACTACAGAAACTAGTAGATACACGAGAAATTATGGGATATCTCAAAGGACCACTGTTGAAATGGAGCAATCAAGTGACATTTTATTGTGATAACAACTTCTAATGATGAATAAATGACAAGAGAGAGACAATGAAATTATTTGGTAATTTAACGAGAATACAATCTAATTAGAAAATAGGATTTGTTTAGTAAGGCACGAAGCAGACAATGTGGCAAATGGATATATGATAGAATCTAGTCGAAAATTCTCTGCTGACCCAAATGACTGATCGTCTATAAGCAGACGGCTCATACAGTACAGAAACGTCCAGTACGAGAATGGAGACAAAAGCATTGACTACAGCGATGAGATGGATGTCTGGGATCTCTTTAACAGGAACAAGTCATTGTGTCGGACTCTTCCTTCTTCTTCCGAAGGCATAGAAGAGCCGGTTATGAAATCAGTGGATAGCAGCTGTAACAACATCAAACCTCCAGGGGCTGGTACGCAACTACTGCACTGGTCAATCTGGGGTTCAGAGCAACGAAAGAGCTGACATCCGGGCTACACAGTCACAACTTATGTGTACACCAGAGTGGTCTGCCGGTGTTGTGTATGACAAGGGAAAGAATAGCACCACTGCCCTATATAGAGCATGTCGAAAGAGGCGACTAACTGGTGTGACATAGCATAACACTGACTTTGGTTATGTAGTTTGTTAAGAGAAGCATGGATGGCGCCTAACAGGCTGCCGGTCTACTTTGTTCTAGTTTTATAGTCGATTACGATGGACTCGCATATCGGTTAACCACCCTCTGCGTCACTTGTCTCAACGTAGCGGAGTAATAAGCTGCCCGAGTCTAACCTGGTAAGCAGCAAATCCTTTTCACGGCTACATCCAGCTCACGCTAGATCTGGGACCTGCACAAGGCAACCGCCCCTGCAGAAGTTCAGTTCGACTAAGACTAAGGCTAAAACTGGAACTGCATATGAGTAACATTCTGAAGTTTATTAAAAGTGGCTGTTTAGATGACGACACCGCAATAGATAAATCAGCAATTCACAGACTGCAGATCTTTGATATCGGACGAGGTTCGAGTGGACTGACTCGCATGAGTGGCCTGAACAGAAGTGTGTATAATCTACGAGCTGCAGGAAACATCAGTATCCACACCATTTGTCATTTACTGAGAGAGACTGAGCACCTATAGGTATGCCGAAGTGCGGTGAGGTCGATTCTCAGAAACATAAAGCTTATATGCCTCAACAATACGGACACAAGACATTGAGGAACAACAAAATCCACACATGAGGCGTAGCGACAAAGATGGTTGAAACGGAAGTTATTAACACTGACGTCATATTAAACTTTCTATGTATGGTATTGTATGCGTTTTGTAGAAACGATTTCAACTAGTCTATGTGATGTCAAAAGAAGGAAACTGGCTTGGTACGGTCACATATTGAGATCCAATGGTCTTGCAAATACGATCATGCAGGGGAAGGTGAAAGACAAAGAGGCCGTGACAAAAAGAGGAGGAAAACATAAAAGAATGGACCATTCTCGGACTAGAAGAGGCACAGGCAGCGGTCGATGACAGAAAAGGGTGGCGTGGAGGTGTGAGGATGTCTTCATGTGTGTCCAAACGACCTGACCGGTTACGGGATGACCTACCCTGTCCTGACCTGATGTGATCTAAATTTCAATAATCGATATGGTCAGCCGAGTTATATCCAAAATGAAAGGAATATCATCATTTGGAACCTTCAAACAAGTAGGTAAAAAATAACTAAAGAGGGTAGTGCATGTGGTTAGCAACCTCATCTTGTGAAGTGAAAGCGTTGCTAAAATGGTCACCACAAATTGTCAGTTACAGGTTTCCTGTAAGGTTATCAGCTGTAAAGGTGTCCATATGCTGTACTTGGAGCGATTATGCCATTCAATCAGCCAGTTAATCAATCAATAATAGAACCAATCAAGTTGTCAATCAAATCTGTCATTTATTCAGTCATTCAATCTTATCGCCAAAGACGATGCAGCTCCAAAGTTAAGTCCATAGAATAACAGTTATCTCTACATAATTGTGCTCAACCATTCAACACACTTCTGTCAACGATAATTCTCTCTACATAATTGTGGTCAACCATTTAACACACTTCTGTCAACGACAGTTCTCTCTACATAATTGTGGTCAACCATTTAACACACTTCTGTCAACGAGAATTCTCCACATAATTGTGGTCAACCATTCAAGACACTTCTGTTAACGAGAATTCTCTCCACATAATTGTGGTCAACCATTTATGACATTTCTGTCAACGAGAATTCTCTCTACATAATTGTGGTCAACCTTTCAACACATTTCTGTCAACGAGAATTATCTCTACATAATTGTGGTCAACCATTCAAGACACTTCTGTCAACGACAGTTCTCCACATAATTGTGGTCAACCATTTAACACACTTCTGTCAACGAGAATTCTCCACATAATTGTGGTCAACCATTCAAGACACTTCTGTCAACGAGAATTCTCTCTACATAATTGTGGTCAACCATTCAAGACACTTCTGTCAACGAGAATTCTCTCTACATAATTGTGGTCAACCATTCAACACACTTCTGTCAACGAGAATTCTCCACATAATTGTGGTCAACCATTCAAGACATTTCTGTCAACGACAGTTCTCCATATAATTGTGGTCAACCATTTAACACACTTCTGTCAACGAGAATTCTCTCTACATAATTGTGGTCAACCATTTAACACACTTCTGTCAGCGAGAATTCTCTCTACATAATTGTGGTCAACCATTCAACACACTTCTGTCAACGAGAATTCTCTCTACATAATTGTGGTCAACCATTTAACACACTTCTGTCAACGAGTGTAAATGAGAGTTCTTACCAGTTATGTAAAGGGTTAATTGTCAAACTGAAATGGATAGAAAACGACTAGCAAGCATTATAAAGACCACACAAAGCAAGAGATGTGCGTTATATAGAATCATTGTGGGAAGGGGAGGTTATCAACACAGGTTAAGGTGATACATACTCGTCACTACCCCATTTCACGCCCTTGTTATGCCCCTTAGAATATTCCTCTGGCCAACGAGGTGGGGATGGACACCGTAATCCTCACCGCAGTAACTTGAGTAGCCTCCCACATTGCAATGCAGTCAGTATGACTACGGCACACCTTCGCAGACACTCCTCGGGATATAAAAAAGGCAGCTGTGACCTGTGACAGGTTGCCTGCCAATACGCTTCGATGTATTAGCAATACCTACTGAATACTACATCAAAGTAGAAAACAAATTTGAGGCGTTGCTTGCTATACAGATAGAGATGACATCTGAGGAGTTGACATCGTACGCAAGGGAGATTTTGATCTCGACAGTAAAAGTCATGATTCCAAAGATATTGCACAAGACACAGAGCTATATAACAGACGAAACACAGAAACTCATTGCAGAAAGGCAACAATTAAAACAAATGGGAAGTAAGGGGACAAACACAGCATATAAAAACTGCGCAAGAAAAGTTAGAAGAGAAATAAGAACAGATAAAAGAAGATACATAGTAGAAACATGTAAGGATATAGAAAACCTACAACAACAAGGCAAAGAAAGAGATGCATTCAAAGCAATAAGAACACTGACAAGGGAATTCCGTCCGGTTCCACATGTCATAAATGACGAAGAGGATAACACACTAACAGAAACCAAAGACATGCTGAATAGATGGAGAGAGTACTGCAGAACCATGTATGGAGACAGCACAAAGCGCTCAGTTACAATCCTACCAAAGGATGAGAAAGAACCTGAACCAACATTGAAAGAAGTACGCTCTGCAATTAAAAGCCTGAAAAAGGGAAAGTCCCCAGGATGCGATGATATCCCAGCAGAGCTAATACAAGCAGGAGGAGAGGCATGTGCTCGAGCCTACCACAAGCTGTGTAAACAGATATGGCACAGTGCAGAGTGGCCAGAAGCATGGAAGAAATCAATTTATATTCTCCTCCCCAAAAAAGGCAACCTGAAGCTGTGCACGAACTACCGAACTATCGCACTGATCAGCCATGCTAGCAAGATACTCCTGCGAATCCTATTTAGAAGGATAGAGAAAAGGTTTGAATCTGAAATTCACGTAGTCCAGGCAGGTTTTAGGAGGGACAGAGGGACCCGGGACCACATATTCAATTTAAGGAATACCTGTGAAAAATGTAGAGAGTTTAATGTAGACCTGTACACATGTTTCATTGATTACACTAAGGCCTTCGACACGGTAAAACATCAAAATCTGTGGAGAATCATGAAGGAAATTGGGTTTCCTTTGCATATAGTCCATCTCATTGAAACATTATACCAAGATCAACAAGCCGCTGTCCGAGTATCTGGGCAAACATCAGATTGGTTTGCAGTACAAAAGGGAGTACGACAGGGATGTATACTCTCACCTTATCTGTACAACATACATGCGGAATGTATAATGAGAAATGTGCGAGAAGATGAGAACATTGAAAGTTTCGACCCATTTACGATTGGGGGGTACGAGATTCCAGAGTTACGATATGCAGATGACACAGTGATACTATCAAGAAGTGCGGAAGGGCTAGAGCAGCTACTTTCAGCCGTTAATGGACATAGTGAAGATCAAAATCTGTTCATAAACATAAACAAAACAAAGATAATGACCACCGATAAAACACAATGTCAGCATACATTTACAGTGGGTAGTGAGGAAATAGATCAGGTTACACATTTTGAATATCTGGGCTCCAGAATCGACAAAAATGATGACTGCTCGAAAGAAATCAGAAGGAGACTAGCTATGGCAATGCAGAGACTGAACAGCCTGAAGAAATTATGGCAGGGCACCAACAAAACGATAAAAGTAAAAGTCTTGAGAGACTGTGTTTTTCCTGTGGCAGCTTATGGCTGTGAAGCATGGACGATTACCAAAACTTCTAGACAAAGAATCGAATCCTTCGAGTCAAAATGTTACAGAAAGATCCTCAGAATACCCTAGACAGAGAAAAGAACAAATGTAGAAATTCGGCAAGAGTTGAGCATAGAGGAGAACTGGTTTATCAATTCCATTTTGGCTAGAAAATGCAAATACTTTTGGTCACATCAAGAGACACAACGGTCTTGAGAGGACGGTGATGGAAGGTATGGTGCCAGGCAAAAGAGGAAGGGTTAGACCAAGAAGACGATGGCACCAAGATATCCAGGAGTGCCTGAGTATGACAGTGGCGGAAGCTGGAGTTTTGGCAAGGGAACGAGTTTCTTTCAGACAGACTGTGATGGGAGCGACGTTCTACAAAGGACATGCTACATGATGATGAGCTGTGACCTGCTACCAAAGAAACGTAACGAGCACTTTCTTCCATTCAGCAAGACTAACAACCACACAGATGATCTCAAACTCCCGGAGTCTGTGGGTTTGGCGGTTCTTTAATTGCAGTGTCGTCTCGCAACACGTGGTCATTTGTTGATTTAAGTTCAGCCCCCACCCGACCTCCTACCCTGCTCAATCACGCTCACTCCATCTTTCCTCCATATCTTATATCGATCTCTGGCAATTGACCGTCCACTCTAATGATAACGATAAGGTATCAGACGCTGTCGTCGGGGATCAAGTGTACGAGCCTTCATTGCACTTAGCCACAGCTTTCTGAGTCTGGTGAAGTAGTCAAGCCGTTTGCTTCCGCGTTCACACGGTCAGGGTTCTTCTTCTTCTTCTGCGTACACAGTCAGACAGTAACCATTATTTTCTCGAAAAAAGCGGCGGTCATCCTGAGACTCTCGCCACTACCATAGAGCTTGTCTTGCAGTTCCACTGGCAATGGCCACATCTGCTCTCTCTGATCCTCGTATGTCGGGCAGTTCTGCAGCAGATGTTCAGTGGTCATTTTACCAGTACCGCACGGGCATTCGTCGGTACACCCTATCTTCAATTTGTTGAAGAGGTGGTACCTCAGTCTGTTGTGGCCAGTGCGAAGTCTGAAGACAACGACCTGCTCTCTTCGGTTCAACTGGTAATAGGCATCGTTTTTGGTGTAACCAGTATGTTCGGTTTCCCATTTGGACATGTACCTGGCTTTGATAAGCCGTTTTGACTCTTCGTACGTCATACTGGTATCTATTTGTGGTAGCCTTGCACCTTCTTTTGCCAGTCTGTCTGCCTCCTCGTTGCCTTGGATGTTGCAGTGTGACGGAACCCACTGTACCACTACCCTTTTTGGTGCGGACTGTTGGCACAGTTTGCAGAGTGCTGCTCTTAAGTCATTAAGCTCAGTGTTTTTCTGGCTTTTTAGCGCTGTGACTACTTCGAGAGCATCTGTCAGCAGGACTATATGGCTCTCATTTTCACTGTGTGTTACCATTTCTTCCACTGCCGCCCTCAGTGCCTCTGCCTCTGCTCTGAAATTGCTCGTGTACTTACCAGTAGCGAATGACAGTGTTATTTTTCTGCCATTTGGTAGGTTCAGGAATGCTCCTGCCCCTCCGTTCTGTGTAGTGTTTGTTACAGAGCCGTCGGTGTATGCATGGGTCCAGTCCATGCTTGGGTAGCTTTTCGTTATGAAGCTTAGGGTAGTATCTCTCCTTTCTTTTTCGGTCTGGCAGTTTTTGTTTGCAATACCTGGTATATTTTCTACCACCTCTGGAAATATATCCTGCCTCCAAGTAGGTTTTCGTACAGTAGTGATGGGTTTTGGTGTTGTTTGTGCGTTTATGGGATCTTCGTGCATCTTTGCTTTGGCTATTTCTGCAAAGTTTCTCCGCTTTAGTTTTCCAGTTCCCAAATTGTTTAGCCTCTGGTACATTGGATGGTCCGTCAGTCTTCGGAGTTTCTCTGACTGCAGCTGGGCTCTGCAGTCTCTTCTGTCGGTCATGGATTGCAGTTTTGTAGTCTTTTCAAGTTCTACAATTGGCGTTGACTTCATTCCACCAGTTATGATTCTCATAGCTTGGTTTTGAAGTTTGTTAACTTTATCGAAGTTCGCCTTCGCTGCTGTTGTCCATGCCGCGATGCCATACTCGAGAACTGGTCTCACTCTTCCAGTGTACAGTTTCTTTAGTATGCCTTCGTCTGCTCCCCAGCTTGTGCCAGCAAGTTTCCTCATGATCGCCATTCTTTCTCTGGCTTTCATTCGGTTTCTCTCAATCTGACTTTTCCATGTCATGCGCCGATCAAATGTGACTCCCAGATAGGTTGGGTTGTCGTTTGGCT
Organism: Ariolimax columbianus; assembly: GCA_036924085.1. Lineage (NCBI taxonomy): Eukaryota > Metazoa > Mollusca > Gastropoda > Stylommatophora > Arionidae > Ariolimax > Ariolimax columbianus. The sequence goes on along the minus strand of JAVGWX010000019.1, from coordinate 33,922,912 downwards.
GCAGGATTTTGCCATTTAGGCTTAATTTGGTACTTTGGGGTTTTAATGAGAGCGAGAATATTGTGCACGTGGTTTTCTCCTCGTTTATTTTGACCAGCCATGAGTTCGCCCACTCTTCCAGCGATGTTAGGGCCGTTTGCATCCGATTTCTTGCTATGGTGAGATTCTTTTCAGAGGTCCACATAGCCAGATCGTCTGCAAACATTGAGCTATGGACTCTTCTTGGTATATTCTCTGTAATATCGTTTATATATACCAGGAAGAGTGTGGGTGACAGTACTCCCCCTTGGGGTACTCCCTGCTCGAGTGTCACCTTTTTGCTCATCTGCCCTTGTACTTGGACTCTGGCCGTTCTTTGTTTGAGGTAGTGGTTGATCCACTTGTACATCTTCCCACAAACATCACTTCTTCTTAGCTTGACTCTAAGTCCATCCTTCCAGACTTTGTCAAATGCCTTTTCCAGATCCACCCAAACAGCTACTGTGTGTTTCTGTGCCTGGTAGGCATCTTCTATCTCCTGGGCTATGAGGATGACCTGGTCCTCAGTGGATCTGTGCTGTCTAAAGCCGGCTTGCTGTGGAATTAGTATTCGTTTTTCTTCCAGATGCCACATCAGTCTGGTGTTTATCATCCGTTCCATCAGCTTGCCGACACAGCTCAGTAGGCTTATGGGCCTGTATCCATTCGGATCTGTTTTGTCCTTTCCTGTTTTGGTCAGGGTTCGAATTGACGGCATTTCTTCCGGATTTTCCTTGGTGCATCGCTGGAGCTACGGGGTTTGTGCTTTGTGTGATACTCTAGGCAGGCGGGGATACCGTTCTGCTGAGACAAACAGAGCCACATGGGGAAACCCAGGCGACGAAGTTGATCCCTCGCCTTTAACCTTTCACAGAAGGGGTGGCCACTTCCTTCCTCGATGCCTTTGCCTACAACAATGTGAGTCACGTTTGCGCGTGTTTAGTCTCTGGTGCATTGGATGGTCAGTCAGTCTTCTGAGTTTCTCTGATTGCTGCTGGGCTCTGCAGTCTCTTCTGTCGGTCATGGATTGCAGTTTTGTAATCTTTTCAAGTTCTACAATTCTTCATGCCTCCTGTTATAACTCTCATGGCTTGGTTTTGGAGTTTGCTAATTGTATCGAAGTTCGCCTTTGCTGCTGTTGTCCATTCCGTAATGCCATACTCGAGAACTGGTGTCACTCTTCCAGTGTACAGTTTCTTTAGTATACTTTCGTCTGCTCCCCAGCTTGTGCCAGCAAGTTTCCTCATGATTGCCATTCTTTCTCTGGCTCTCATTCGGTTTCTCTCGATCTGACTTTTCCATGTCATGCGCCGATCAAATGGGACTCCCAGGTAGTTTGGGTTGTTTGGCAGCAGGGTATTTGCCGTTAAGACTTAATTTGGTGTTTTTGGGTTTGATTGATAGCGTTTTTTCCTCGGAACGTGATTCGAACCGGGTGCGTTGAGATTATGAAATGGTGAAGACGGTTCAGAAAATGAATAGAATATTAGATGCTGCCCGACGATAAAAGCGGAAGTCGATCGATGGACGCATGATGATGATAATGAGTGATTTAACATTGTAAAGCAGAAGTTTCGTTGTAATGCTAAATAGGCTTCGTGATTCGCAAAGAATGTTAATGAAATTGTATTTACTACTTGAGTTTTTATATCATCACTAATTGTAGTCTTTAAATATGTTTCAAAAGGAGGGTTTTCGTGGGTAGCACAGGCTGAGACAACAATCTGACACGTCACTCCAGCTGAAACGATAGAAGAATGGGTCAACAATGGTGATAGAATGATAGAGTAGCAGAGTGTCATCATAACCTTAGGCAAGGAATGCAGAGAACGGAGCAACGAGAGAGCAGCGGAGCAAGGAGGTAAATCAGCTGATAACTGAGAACACCCAGGAAGTGACGCTGTCATATACACCGACGGATCAGTCGTGAGCAGTGACATCAAGCTGGGGTTTCTCGGTTAGAGTGAGAGGAGAGGTCGTTGCTGAGCGCAGTAGGGCTTACATGTCAACAACCTCCATTATGAGAATAGAGACGGAAGCAGTGATCTCAGCACTGAAATGGATATCTGAGACTTCTATAACAAAGGCAGTTATCGAACGCGCAAGTCGTACTTCATAAAGTACAGAAGGGATGGTTTAGTTACGAGTGAATAGTTGTTGTTGAGGCCCCAAACCTCGAGGCGTTGACCTGAATCTACTGTCCTGCTCATGCCTGGGTTCAAGGCAATGAAAGAGCTGAAATCATGGCTTCACAAGCTCCCGTAATGGGCATATTAGTGATCGATAGAAGTGACATTTTGAAATCAATCAATTAACGCCTGCTGGATGAGGACACATCAATCGATGAAGCAGCAATCCACAGACTGCAAAGTTTCCACATTAAACGAGGTTCGATCGGAGTGAGGTGCATAAGAGGACGGCCCAGGAGAGTGTACAACCAGCAAGCTATTGGGGCCACCAACATCCATATATTACGCCATTTGATAAGAGACTCGGCACCTATCATTATGTCCGGATTGCAGTGACGTTGACTCTTAGAAACATAAAGAGAAACAGAAATATTTTAAAATATAAAATTAATAATACATAACATTAATTGTTTATAATAACACAAAACTATATATAATTTATAGAAGTTTATACAATTTCCCGAGTGGACCGTCCAAATCTTAGTGTATGCCAAGGACAAGAATAGCACCACTGCTTCCCAGAGAGCTTATACCAACGCAGCTGAGTGTTAAGCTGCTCTAGCCTAGCCTTCTAAGTATGACACCCTTATCTCACCTGCATCCAGCTCATATCAGAGATGGGGCCTGTAGATGGGCATCTGCCCCTGTAGAAGTATAGGTCGACTAAGTACTAAGAATAATACAGAACTACAAAGCTATTTTAGAGCGGAGGCAGAGGCATTGAAGGCTGCAATAGAAGCAAAGCTGACAGATGAAAGCAATGAAAACCAGATAGTCATGTTTGCAGATGCCCTGTCCGTGGTTACAGAACTAAAAAGCCAGACAAATACAGAACAATGACTTAAGAGCAGTACTCTGTCAACTATGCCAGCAGTCCATACCCAAAATAGTAGTGGTACAGTGGGACGAATGCACCTGTGGTACAGGGAAAATGATCGCTGAACATCTGCTGCAAAATTGCCCGATATACGAGGACCAGAGAAAGCACATGTGGCCATCACCAGTGCCAACACTAGACAAGCTCTATGGCAGTGTCGACAGCCTCAGGATGACTGCTGTATTCTTCAAACAAATTCAAGTTGACGTCTGTCAGCGTACGAAGAAGAAGAAGAAGATACAGAACTACATAAAATATAAAATATATAAAAGTCTAACGAATATCTCGAGTCGTCGGCCGGACTCGTGGTATATGGCAAGGACAAGAATAGCACCACTGCTCCACAATGAGCATGTCGTCAGAGGCGACTAACTATGTGACTTGGCTTAACACCAGTCATGGTTATGTGGATTGTAAAGATCACCATAGATGGCATCTAACAGGCTGCGGGTCTACATTGCTCTACTGTTTGAGTCTATTAAGATGGACTCGCACATCGGTTAACCACCCTTAGCGGCAGTGGAGTAATAAACCGCTCAAGCCTAGCCCGCCGAGCAGAAAATCCTCTTCTTGGCTACACCCAGCTCACGCCAGAGCTAGGACCTGTACAAGTACAGGTCGACTAAGACTAAGAAAAAACAACTATACAATTTAACATGATATACATTTGTTTGCATCCCCTAGTCACACTTTTTGAATGACGAAAAACTGGTCCAGCTGCAATGCAACACTTTTTGGTGGGTGTCTCTCTGTTCTAATACATTAACGCATCTCTCAAATGGCAAGGCGCTTCCGTCATTTGGAGGTCATGTGTTCGAATTCTGGTCGGCCCGTTATTTCATTGTCTTTTCTATTGTTCGTTAGATATGTTACCCGAGTGATCCTTGTCATCAACAAACATTCTTTGATATCTTAACTCATCGGTGAGCCAGAGTGGAAGTTTTTATTGTTGAACATGTTTGATGATAGACTTTTATTTCTTTCATGTCTATCCGGCCTGGGTCTTTGTTTATGACAAGTACAAGAACAGCCTGTCCCAAACAGAGCATGTCGAAAGAGGCGACTAGCTGTGTGACGTGGCATAACACCGGTCATGGTTATGTGGTTTGTTAAGATCAGCATAGATGACACCTAAGAGGCTGCGGGTCTACTTTTTTCTAGTATGTCAGACAATCAAGATGGACTCACATCGGCTAATCACCCTCTACGACACGTGTCCCAATGAAGCGTAGAGTAATAATCTGTCTAGTCTTGCCCCATAAGCAGAAAATCATCATCCCGTGGCCTAGTGGTAAAGTGGCACGGCTCACATCCCGAAGGTGCTGGGTTTGATCCCCATCACAGCATCGGCCGTTACCCTGGGGAAGCAAACCCTTAAAAAATGCAGGAGGAAGCAGACCCTTACATAAAATGTATACTTAAGTCGGATGCACTGGGCCGACAGGCGCAAAAATAAAAACCACAGTGCAACGCACACCGCCTTGGGGATTATTGAAATAAGGCGAAAGCAAAAAAAAACACAACACAATCCTCCCTGCTACATCCAGCTTAATAAGAGATGAAACCTGCACAGGGGCATCCACTCCTGTAAAAGAACATGTCGACTAAGACTAAAACTAATTTTGTTCAGTTCAGTTTTTCCTTTTTCTTATTCTGTGTTGTTTTCGGTTCATGGTTGCCCGTCATATTAATGTTTTCCGTGATAATATCACAGCCAATACGCGGCACTGTCTGTCAAAACATTCTGAAAGTCTGTATTATCATTGCTGGGAGTGTCAAGGGATATTAAAGACCGTGGACTGCAGGTCGCTTCTCCACTGATGTCGCCACGTCTGGTGGCTATGTTTGGTCCTTTCACCCTTGACAGAAAAACGCAAACAAATTATTTATCGTGGATTCAAACCGCTGCCTTTCTTGTTAAACACCATTCGGTCACGCGCTGCTTTTCAGGTAAAAGGGGAAGTTAAATTGTTTATTTTATTTCTCCCATGGGTATTCATTCACGTGTAAGTCAGTCACTCGCAAGATGTAGACGACAAGGAAGGGCAACAAGAAAACCACAATAATACACGTAAGGTATATATTTCACTTATTCACTCCGGAATATGTTGGTCGTTTGGCACAACAATTTTTGAAATTGAATACTCTGGGTGCGAAGAATGAATACATGTATGTATTTGGGAAGGGCAGAGGAGACTAGCATCTGATCAGGAAAAATATACTGATCAAACATGTTAGTCAGAGTCAGGTAAAATATATTCTGATCAGATAGTTTAGTCAGTGTCAGGTAAAATATACTAATCAGATATGTTAGTCAGTGTCAGGTAAAATATACTGATCAAACATATTAGTCCGTGTCAGGTAAAATATACTGATCAAACATGTTATTCAGTGTCAGGTAAAATATACTGATCAAACATGTTATTCAGTGTCAGGTAAAATATACTGATCAAACATGTTAGTCAGTGCCAGGTAAAATGTACTGATCAGACATGTTAGTAAGTGTCAGGAAAAATATACTGATCAAACATGTTAGGCAGGGTCAGGTAAAATATACTATTCAGATATGTTAGTCAGGGTCAGGTAAAATATTCTGATCATACATGTTAGTCAGGTTGAGGTAAAATATACTCATCAGACATGTTAGGGTGAGGTAAAATATACTGATCAGACATGTTAGGGTGAGGTAAAATATACTGATCAGGCATGTTAGGGTCAGGTAAAATATACTGATCAGATATGTTAGGGTGAGGTAAAATATACTGATCAGACATGTTAGGGTGAGGTAAAATATACTAGCCAAGACGCCCACCAAGACTCCCAAAAAAGTTAACAAGCCGTTATACCGGCTCTGCGGATTGAACAAGTTCATAAAAATTACTGTTTCCGAATTTCCTCTTTATTCCTGATCATCCCATGTTGATCCCTTGTTTATGTGTTGAGAAGGTCAGAACAACACCACTGCACCAGAATATGTATTTTGCAGTACGCGATTAAGTCGGGGTGTGAATATGATTAGCAACCTCTTAATGACAAACGCGATTCCCACAGAAAGAACTCAACAAATGCTATCCGTCAGGCTTTTAAAAATAAGTCAACTGTAGTGAGGGAACTATTCTCAGGCAGGATACAAAAAAAGGGAAATGCTAATAATAATGATTATTATGTTGATATTTACGACAAAAAACAAAACAACTGTCTTCACCTTACCGAGTGCGCAATAGTATCCCAGCAAAAACAGAACAGGTTTCCAGAGAATCAATTCTGACGTCACAATATTCTCAATTTCAAATCGCGTCTGAATAACACTTTCTGAAGTTACTCCACGCAAATATCCGCCAGAATTTGCCAAACCACATGCAGGAATTCAATTTAACTAACTATAGAAGCACCAGATCGATGATTTAGAATCAGGTAATAATACCCAAAAAAATCAATATAATAAAAAGCCAGATCAGCGATAACTTTAGTTCGATTACCACTTTGAAGAAATGTTTGAAATATTAGACTAATACAGCTGGTTTCTCTTTAATTTTGATCAGACAACTGAAGATATTCGAAGAGGCCAAAATAGTCAAACCAGGGATTTTTGTTGCGAATTTGTTTCAAAAAAAAAGAACACTCAAGACTGACAATGACATCTAACTACTTCTACGACGACAAAGCAACCAGAATGTAAAACCGGCAATAGAAGCATGCATTTCTTATTGTTTATTTCAGGTTCTTTTTATTCGCTGGTCGGCGAGAGTGCGGAGGAGGTGGGCGGTATCGAAGCAAGGTTTGAATCGATATTAAATCTGGCGCGTGCGTGAACGTGCGAGCTAGAGAGTAAGTGAGTGAGGGAGGGAGGGGCGGGAGAGGGAGGGAGGGAGGGGGAGAATTTTGTAAACACGAGGCGTGTTCAAATGAAACCGGATCTAATTGCACCAAGTAAACATACGTGCGATGCGTATGATGACGTCACTTCTGGTGTAAACAGCACGTACCAATCATCAAGTTTGCAAAATTTCATTATCCTCCGACTCATAGTTTCCTCAGCAGACCGTTGCAAAAAATTGACGGGTGTGATAAGGAATCCATCCAGAGTTGATCAGCGAGCTGTGATTCGGTTTCATACAGCTCAAGGATGTCGACCAGTTGACATTCATCGCAGAATGCCGGCAGTGTATGGCGACAAAAGTGTGTCGAAGACAACTGTGAAGAACTGGACAACGATGTTTAAAGAAGGCCGTGAGTTAACGAAAGATATTCCGAGACCAGGTCAGGCGCATATTGTTGCGTCAGAAGATGTCATCGCCAAAATAGATGCAGGAATTCGGATGGACCGTCGCCGAAGCTTACGTTCACCACACATTTGTCATGATGCACTGCCTGCATTCTGCGATAAATGTCAACTGGTCGACATCCTTCAGCTGATAGAAACCAAATCACCGCTCGCTGATCAACTCTGGGCGGATTTCGTATCACGCCCACCCCCTCCCCAGATGTTCAACGGTCTGCCGAGGAAACTATGAGTGGGAGGATAATGACATTTTGCAAACTTGACGGTTGGTTGGCATGGACTATTTACATCAAAAGTGACGTCATCATGTGCATCATACGTATGTTAATTTGGCGCTTTTAGGTCCGGTTTCATTTGAACACGTCTCGTAGAAAATGTTGCCGTCAGCTATTATTTCCTAGGAGATGCCTATTGATGTGTGAAAGTTCTTATGAAATTAGCAGGAAGGAAGGCTTGACGCCACAGCTGCGAAAACAAATATCAGATAGTCGGTAGATGTTCTTCTGGCATATTTTACTGAATTTTTCTGGACAACTTTGGACAATATGGCTCTCTGCCGAATATGTGTGGACCATCGTCTTGCTCTTCGGACATATTATACTAAATGACCTAGATTTACATTGTAAAGTCCTCCACCGTGTGTTTTCGGACCAATTCGATCTTCCAAATTGGTCGCTCTTCAGAAGAATCTATTTTGGAGCCATATGATTGCTGCCTGTCCAGGTGATTCCAGTTTAAATAGCTAGAATACCCAAGTTGAGGTAAATATGCCGATTGCAGCTTTCCACGCATGCCTTATTTTGTCACCAAAGAGGTGTGTTCTTGTGACCAGCAAACGTATTATATATAACTATTGCTTTTGACAGTCGCCATGAATGATGACATGCATACGTTCAGTAAAAAGCACAGCTATAGTAGTGGCTCTAAACTCCATTTAGAGCAGACAGGCGATTCATAAAATAAATTTTGTATAGATACAGACATATGTAACAGTATTCGAAAGACAGAAAAGGAAAGCGACATATGGGTTATAATATATCATACAGTCACTGACATCGAGGTTCTCTCGAGGGATAACATGCCCAGCATCCATGCACTGCTAGAAAAAGCACAACTAGGATGGGCCGGACACCTCGTCCGTATGTCAGACGAAAGGCTCCCAAAGAAGCTTCTCTACGGCGAGCTGAGAGAGGGATGGCGCGAGAGAGGGCGCCCAAAGAAACGTTTTAAAGACGGTCTGAAGGACTCACTGAAAAGTTGCCAGATATACATAGACACCTGGGAATGTCTTGCGCAAAACAGATCTGACTGGAGAAGCGCAGTCAAAGCAGGTGTATACCAGCGAGGACGACCATGTTGTGAAAGCCCCGAGAAGACGCGAGACCCGGAAATCCCGAACAGCGGGAACACCATCACCTTCTACAAACCTCGTATGCCCGATATGTAGCAGATGTGTTCGTGTCCCCATTGGCATGTTCAGCCACATGCGCACAACAAGGATGATGTCAGCGGTACTCATCGACAACGATGGACAGCTTTTAAATTATATCATACAGTTAAAGTGAGAGAGCAAATTCAGGTAGCAGTGAAAAAGGCAAATGCGCTGTTAGGTATGATAAACAGAAATATGAAAAATAACAACAAGGAAATAATTGTCAAACTATATAAAGCATTAGTTAGACCTGGATTGGGGTACTGGATGCAGGTATGGAGTACTTATCACAGAGGGAATATAAACATGCTGGAAAAGAAACAACAAAAAGCGACAAACCTAAAGGAGGGATTCCGATAATTGTGAGGAAAGACTCATAAAGGTGGCCTAGAGTTTCTAGAAAAGAGAATTAGAGGTTCATTACAGGTTTATAAGATAATCAAGGAAAAGAATACATTAGACTTCACCAAGTTTTTATTTTCGGGGTACAGCTGCCTACAAGAACGCTAGGGCATAGCTACAAATAAATTAAAGAAATGTCCAGATCATATTTCAGGAATTTGTTAAGTCAGAGAGTGGTGAATGCTTGAAATTATATGCCACAGGAAATAGTTAAGGCAGAGTTAATTAATGCATTCAATAATAGAATAGATGCGCATAGTTTTTAGATCAAGTGAAGTAAAAGAAACTGGTTGTATAAAAACTCTGCAGAGTCGTCTACACCAGTACAAAACGTAAAAGTTCAGTTACTGCCTGTGGTCCAGCGGTAAGGTCACCGATTTTCTAATCTGCAGAACATGGGTTTGGACCCCGGTGAGTGCAACGTACAACATATTGATCAGACAATATTTACTAATCAAGACCCCGGATCACGTCCTCGGTCGTGCTCTATGAAACTATGTCACAGCAGCCTGGTCAACCAAGTGAGGATCGACACTATAATCCCACAGTGGACCCTCGCAAAGCACTACAGCCAGAAGGACCCAGGTCTCCCTTCTGAAACATGCTGTGCGAGATGCCAGAAGAGCCACAGTAATCTGCGACGTAATCAAGTGTTAATTTATTTTACGTGTGTGTCGTTTCCATTAATAAACCAGTTCAGGTCTAAATTATCTTGTTTATGGCGAGTGAAATATAAATACTAGATTGTACACCGCGCGGTGACTACCTAGATAGTGGCCTCGATTCTTCAGTTCTATAAATCCACTATGAACAATAGCAAGGGAAACGTTGTTTTTGGTAGTCCAAGTAATAAGGTGCAGTTGGATATTATGGATTTGAGATTTCATTGAGTGAGATTCCAGCCTTTTTGTGGAAGTGGTGATCGTAGTTCAATTTCTCGTCTCACCATCCCACAATCTAGCAGAGTCCGGCATCAATTTACAGTTGGGTATTCAGCACCGGCATCCAAATGTTACCAAGGCCCGAAAGTAGAGCAAGGAACTGGGACCTACCATGGACATGAGGCGGACTACCCCGTTCAAACTTAAAGCCACACAAACTTCTGTAGATACGGGCAGGTGAACATCTGACGATTTGGGAGTGGCATTTTCTCCACAGGAAGCTGAAAACATTTTGACTAATTATTTCAAGAACAGATATATAATGGTTGCGTCCTGGGTCGGTTTTGTAAGAGGTTTTTTCCCAAACCAAACTATGACTTAGCCCTTTGAGTTCTGGAAAGATTAATAATGATTGGTATTATTAGTTGCCCATTGCAGCCGATGATGACCACATCAACAGACGGTTTTGTCTTCATGATGTAACTTGCGCTGTATTTGGATTATAGTGAGAAAGACACTGCACTTGTCATCGACCTCGCTCTCTGGTCCCGAGCTACCTTGAACCAGTGGCAAGACATTAGTCAAACCGACTGGGGGTAACTCAGGATGCAGGCATTCTGGTCCCACCTCCCGTGACACCAGAGGCTACTTTAAAACTTTGGGGATTCGATAGTCCACCGTTTGTGTTCATCGCTTTGGGAGGTGAGTGCCTAACCTCCGGACCACAGCGACCCCAGAAGACTGACCACAGAGTCTTTAGACAACCAGTATTACATTACAGTCATGCAATTTCGCAACAAAGTGACCAGCGGACGATTGGGATGTTCATGCCCCACGACGTCACCCCCGTGCAGTCATACTGGCGCTGAAAGGATCTTGGCTGATGGATGTGGGCTTGTCATTGGCCAGCTCTTTCCTGATCAGAGGGCCAGTACTGGTCAGGGACGATGGTCTTACTAGTTCCGCCCGGCTGCATACCACTCCGTCTGCCTCCACCCTATGTTGTTTACTTGGAAATTCGATGCCTCTTGTCATGTGTGTTACTGAGGACTGTGGGTGGTTTTCATAGATTTCATAGCCTCTCCTCGTGAAATCTGAATGAGAAATGGTTGTGCAGAGAAAATGCTTGAAAGCAATTACTTAACAAACCGCAGACGTTCGTTATAACATCCCCATGTGCCATGTCGACTGACGAAGCGAAAAAGAAATCTCCTTGTCTTCCTGTCCCAATCGTTGTTAATCAAATCAGTCTTTAAACGATATTTGATTCTACGAGACTAAACCATCAAATCAGTCTTTAAACGATATTTGATTCTACGAGACTAAACCATCAAATCAGTCTTTAAACGATATTTGATTCTACGATACTAAACCATCAAATCAGTCTTTAAACGATATTTGATTCTACGAGACTAAACCATCAAATCAGTCTTTAAACGATATTTGATTCTACGAGACTAAACCATCAAATCAGTCTTTAAACGATATTTGATTCTAGGAGACTAAACCATCAAATCAGTCTTTAAACGATATT